>JAWNNV010000394.1:0-126384 GCA_035044485.1 Scaptomyza reducta
ACTTGTCAAAAAGTTCTGCTGTGAATCTTTTAAGTTCGGTTGCTGGGCAACAGCCGACAGGTGTCGCTTAGAGGCATTCCTAAACTAAATGCAGCACGTAGCAATTAGCTTGTGTCAGCTATTACTGTTTTCGTTAAATGCGGAGCAATGTAGTTTAAACGTTTTCTTGTAAAGTTTTTATTCCGTAACTTCTTCCTGTCTGCTGCGCTTTTAAAACTCTTTTAAAGTAAGCGCATTAAAGTTTAAAGCTGACACTTCCGATTTTCATTTTTTATTTTATATTCTCTCATTATTTAATGCAATTTGTGCACTTGTCAAAAAGTTCTGTTTTGAATCTTTCCAATTTGGTTGCTGAGCAACAGACGACAGGTGTCGTTTAGATGCATTCGTTAAATTAAATGCAGCACGTAGCAGTTAGCTTGTGTGAGCTATTACTGCCTTCGTTAAATGCGGAGCAATGTAGTTTAAACGTTTTCTTGTAAAGTTTTTATTCCGTAACTTGCTGTAAATTCTTCCTGTCTGCTGCGGTTTTAACACTCTTTTAAAGTAAGCGCATTAAAGTTTAAAGCTGCAACTTCCGATTTTAATTTTTTATTTTATATTCTCTCCTTATTTAATGCAATTTGTGCACTTGTCAAAAAGTTCTGTTTTGAATCTTTCTAATTTGGTTGCTGAGCAACAGCCGACAGGTGTCGTTTAGATGCATTCGTTAAATTAAATGCAGCACGTAGCAGTTAGGTTGTGTCAGCTATTATTGCTTTCGTTAAATTAAATGCATCACGCAGCAGTTAGCTTGTGTCAGCTATTACTGCTTTCGTTAAATGCGGAGCAATGCAATTTAAACGTTTTCTTTTAAAGTTTTTATTAAGCTATTCTTTTTTAAAGAAACTATGCCAAAAAAACCACAGTGCCTGCCGTAACTTCTGCAACCGATTTTCATTTTTTATTTTATTTTCTCTCTGTATTTAATGCAATTTGTGCACTTGTCAAAAAGTTCTGTTTTGAATCTTTCTAATTTGGTTGCTGAGCAACAGCCGACAGGTGTCGTTTAGATGCATTCGTTAAATTAAATGCAGCACGTAGCAGTTAGCTTGTGTCAGCTATTATTGCTTTCGTTAAATTAAATGCATCACGCAGCAGTTAGCGTGTGTCAGCTATTGCTGCCTTCGTTAAATGCGGAGCAATGTAGTTTAAACGTTTTCTTTTAAAGTTTTTATTCCGTAACTTGCCGTAACTTCTTCCTGTCTGCTGCGCTTTTAACACTCTTTTAAAGTAAGCGCATTAAAATTTAAAGCTGCAACTTCCGATTTTAATTTTTTATTTTATTATATCTCCTTTAATGCAATTTGTGCACTTGTCAAAAAGTTCTGTTTTGAATCTTTCTAATTTGGTTGCTGAGCAACAGCCGACAGGTGTCGTTTAGATGCATTCGTTAAATTAAATGCAGCACGTAGCAGTTAGCTTGTGTCAGCTACTATTTATTTCGTTAAATGCGGAGCAATGTAGTTTAAATGTTTTCTTTTAAAGTTTTTATTCCGTAACTTGCCGTAACTTCTTCCTGTCTGCTGCGCTTTTAACACTCTTTTAAAATAAGCGCATTAAAATTTAAAGATGCAACTTCCGATTTTCATTTGTTATTTTATATTCTAATTATTTGTGCACTTGTCAAAAAGTTCTGTTTTGAATCTTTCAAATTTGGTTGCTGGGCAACAGCCGGTAGATGTCGCTTAGATGCATTTCTTAAATTAAATGCAGCACGTAGCAGTTAAATTGTGTCAGCTATTATTGCTTTCGTTAAATTAAATGCAGCACGTAGCAGTTAGCTTGTGTCAGCTATTACTGCCTTCGTTAAATGCGGAGCAATGTAGTTTAAACGTTTTCTTTTAAAGATTTTATTAAGCCTTATTTTTTAAAGAAACTATGTCAAAAAAAAACACAGTGCCTGCCATAACTTCTTCTTCTCCTTCTTGTCTGCTGCGCTTTCAACACTCTTTTAAAGTAAGCGCATTAAAATTTAAAGCTGCAACTTCCGATTTTTATGCGTTTCACATTAAATCGCTTTAAAGAAACGCAAGAAAAAAAAATTGTATTCAAAACCAGTTGCTGCTGTTAATTATGCGCGAATGTTGGTCAAGTTATGCGTTCAAAATATTTTTTTTTTCCTCACTTTTCACTTCACTTCTCTCTTTTTTTTTTTGGTGTGGGGCGTCCACCTTATCGAAATCCTATAATTATGTGTAATCAATACTTTTTGTGTATCGGCTTATGTTCGTTTATATGTCTATATGGCCGGAACGGATGTGCGTTGACTCGAGGATCAATTGAAACAAGACTGCTTCACTGCCTAGTGTTAAATTGCTGCCCAGTTAACTAATAAAGCGATTGGTAGCCCTGAGTTCTTAAGGCGGATGCGTTTAAGTAAAGTTTTTCTGAACTGATATTGATTACAACCTTTCTAAAAAGCTGGCAGCACTGTAATATGAGTTAAAGGTGGCAATCCTAACACAAATACCGTTAGTCTCTCTCTCTCTCATAACTGTCATAAAACTCATTCACAATGAATTCACAATGTCTTCATTTCGAATGAATGTTCTTTTGTCATTTATATAACTTTGCTTGTTTAGCTAGTTTTCTTTTTAGGATTGTCACCCTCGTGACCTGTCAGTTAATTTCGACTGTTTTGATATGTTTCTAGCTACAAATGATGGACGCGGCCATGTCAAAAAAAAACTACAGAAAAAGCAGTTAAGCAATATGATGAATAAATAAATAGTATAAACCACATTTGACAGTTACAGCTGTGACTTTGACAGTTAGACAGAGTTGCCAAGTGTAAGAATGAAATACTTTTGATTGATTCCAGTCAGGATTTATATATAAAAAACAAGTACAGGGGAGATAAGTACAAAAAAATATGTGCAAAAAAAGAAAATCAATAGTTTTCCGGCACAAATGCTTTCCGCACGGGTTTCTTCCTCTCTTTTTTTATCTATGTGCTGCGTTTCCACGCCATTTAGAAAAAAAACTGAGTAGGGGGGACACACTGGTACAGACAAGATGGCGAGAACACACACAAACGCACACACACACACACACACACACATATACGCGTTTGAAATGCCAGTCACGATGCAAGGACAACGCCAGCTCTGTGCTCATATATCCTTTTTCAACCCAAAATACAAGAAAAAAAACAGCAACAACTTTCAAGCTTTCACTCGCAACGCGTACGTGCCGCCGTTTGCCGCAAAGGAGCTGTTGAAGTGGCAAATTTGCACCGGCAAGGGAGTTACAGATGAAGGGGGGTAGGGGAGGGGAGTGGGTTTGAATGTGGGTGTGTGAGAGGGTGTGTGTGTGTGTGTGTGTGCAAGAAGTAGCAGTTTATTAGACGCACCAAATTAACATAGGACAACTAATGTCCTCAGATACACCTTACCAACCTGCTTACCTGTAACTAGATACACCTTACCAACCTGCTTACCTGTAACTAGCGCAGTAATGGGAGAAATGTTCATTAGACTGCACTTAAAACAAAAGCAAAGAGAAACTATTAAGGAGATTTTAAAGGAAGTAAATAAGAAACAAGTAAGAAGGCTCTAGTCGAGAAATCCCGACTAGACTATACCCTTAACCCTATAATTTACGCACACAGTCAGTGCTTGCAAGTATGTGTGAGTGTCTGTATGTATACGCGTATAGGGCATACCTTCTTAATTTCAATACTCCATATCTCCAGTGTTTCTCAGCCGATTTCAATAAAATTTCACAGATTGTCTTTATTTAGTCTAATCTTTTAAACTGCATCAACAAATTTTCTAAATTGAAGATTTTGTTGTTATCGATTACATGTGTATATCGGAAACGGGAAGAGTTATCGAAAATCTAAAACAAACTTGTACTGCCTACGGATTAGGCGAGCTTATATACCAAATCTGGAGTCTCTAGCTCTTATAGTCTCTGAGATCGACGCATTCATACATACGGACGGACGGACAGACGGACATGGCTATATCGACTCGGCTGTTGATGCTGATCAAGAATATATATACTGTATGGGGTCGGAGATGCTTCCTTCTGCCTGTTACATACTTTTGCACAAATCCATTATACCCTTTTTACCCATTTTCAATGGGTTAAGGGTATAAAAAAGAGTTAAGCAAAAGAAAGAAAAGAAAGTTAAAAAAAATAATTATATATATAATATATATATATAAAATAAAAAAAATATATATATTAAAGAAAATAATAATAATTTTTATGACATAAGAAAAGATAGACAAATTAAATATATAATATATATAAAATAAATATATAATATATATATATAAATAAATATATAATATATGTAAAAGAAAAAATATATAATATATATATAAGAAAAGATAGACAAATTAAATATATAATATATATAAAATAAATATATAATTATAAATAAATATTATAATTAAAATAAATTATAATTTTCTTATGTCATAAAAATTATTATTATTTTCTACATACGAAAAAGATAGACAAATTAAATATATAATATATATATATATATTGTATATTTATTTTATATGTATTATATATTTATTTTAAATAAATTATATATTTAATTTGACTATCTTTTCTTATGTCATAAAAATTATTATTATATGTATTTATTTATATATATATATATATTATATATATAATTATTTTTTTTAACTTTCTTTTCTAAATTTTGCCTAACTTTTTTCCTTATTTACTTCCTTGATTTACTTTCATATTAAATATATAATATATATATATATCATATATTTATTTTATATATATTATATATTTAATTTGTCTATCTCTTCTTATGTCCATATATATATATATTATATTTATTTTATATATATTATATCTATCTTTTCTTATGTCATAAAAATTATTATTATTTTCTATAACTTTCTTTTCTTTCTTTTGCCCAACTTTTTTATTATTTAATATAAATATATATATATATTATACATATTTTAATTAATATTATTTTTCTTTTGACATATTCAATTTGTTAGCTTTTTTTTTTGTGGTGCATGCTTCTAAAATTTAAACAACTTTTTATCTTTTTTTTCAATCTTTTTTTATGTCATAAAAATTATTATTATTTTCTTTAACTTTCTTTTCTTTTGCTTAACTTTTTTATTATTTAATATATATATATATATATATATATATTATACATATTTTAATTAATATTATTTTCTTTTGACATATTCAATTTGTTAGCTTTTTTTTTTTGTGGTGCATGCTTCTAAAATTTAAACAACGCCTGCGCGAATTTATTTGATTTTTTTTGAAACACCAAGTCAACCCCGCTCTTTGGACTGGATGCTGGAATAAAATGAAGGGGAAATGTTTTCTCTGTCCGTTTCCATTGTTGTTTTCTCCTTTGCTTTCCATATATGGTTTTTTTTTGTGTTACTTCGCTCGGCATCCCCCAAGGAAATCAAAGAAAAACGTATGGTTAACGTTTGTTAGTAGTTGCTTTAATATTTATATAAAGTTCCTGACGCGTATAACTGTATATAGAGAAATATGTAATATGTATATGCAAGGATATTCCCCTTATAACACTCAAGGCGCCAAAGTGTTACAACACTCACAATCATACCAATGAGAATGGGGGAAGAAGAAGAAGCTGACAACCATATACATACATATATATATATATGTTTGACAATCAGGCCGCAAGCATATGTTACCCGATAATTTGCCGAAAGTTTTAATGAAAGGCATGGGACTCATTTCTCGTGCTGTCTCCACACTATGTGTGTATCTCCCTTACTCACTCACTCTCTCCCTTACTGTCTCTCGCTCTCCCAGTGGGTGTTTTGTGTCTTCGCCATTTTGTGTGAAGCAAATTTTGATGAGCTTGAACAAAGTTACGACTCTGTCTGTCTGTGTTGAGGGTTGCCTTTTATATATATAATTTTCATTTTTCATTTTATAAATGACAATTGCCCTTACCCCAACTCTCCTCTCTCTCCCCCTTTTCGTTGAGTGAGTTGAGTTTTGAGCGCTGCAGGCAACTGTAATCACACCATATCTGTTGAAAGTTTATTATAATGTCCTTGCCAACGTTGAAACATTTTTGGCCATTGCACTTAAATACGTTTGCTATCATAAATAAACAAGCTTATTAGTGTATAATATCTAGTTTTGTTCTCACTTTGTATAATTTTAAGTTGAAGAACTGTCGCATCCATAAATAATTGAAGCTTACCCAAAAATAAAACCAAAACTTTCAACATTTTCAATGCATAATAAATGCCAAAATAAGTAAATATTACTAACCAATACTGACAACTGGCAGTCAGGAAAATTCGCTATAAAAAATCTGCACAGTTGGCAGACAACTCACAAAAAATAAAAGAGAGACTGAGAGAGAGAGAGAGAGCGATAAAAAAATATAGTGGACAAAGCGCCAAACGTGTCCCGCTGGGCAGCACTGTTCACAGAGACGACAACTGTTGTTTCATGTTGTTGTTGTGCGCGGGGGACAGCACTGTCATGCAAAAAAACACACAAATACAAATACAAATAGTGTAGTTTCCCTTTCTTGTGATGGGTATAACGATTTGGTTGTTGGGTTTGAAAAGCTTTGAGGAATACTTGATTGAGTATTTATTATTATTATTTATTTTATTTCCTTTTATTTATTATTTTTATTTTTATTAGTATTTTAAAGGTGAAAGTTTGCAAAGATGTTTTTTTACTCTTAGAACTGATTGGATTCTCATGAAACTTTACTATAATATAGTTTATACTATAAGAACAACACATGGATCATACATTCTTATAGATATGATTATATGATTGGGGTTGATGGGTATAACGATTTGGTTGTTGGGTTTGAAAAGCTTTGAGGCAGACTTTGTTGAGTATTTATTATTAGTATTTTTTATTTTTTGGAATTTTTAAATATTTTTATTAATATTTTAAAGGGTAAAGATGTTTTTTTTTACTCTTACAACTGATTGGATTATCATGAAACTTTACTATAATACAGTTTATACTATAAGAACAACACATGGATCATACATTCTTATAGATATGATTATATGATTGACATGGTTCTGGGTTGATTAACAATAAACAGACAAAGTTTATATGTTTGTAGTCTTTTGTGATGGGTATAACGATTTGGTTGTTGGGTTTAAAAAGCTTTGAGGAACATTTTATTGAGTATTTATTAGTATTTTTTTTTTTTTTTTAATTTTTAAATATTTTTATTAATATTTTAAAGGGTAAAGTGTGTAAAGATGTTTTTTACTCTTACAACTGATTGGATTTTCATGAAACTTTACTATAATATAGCTTAGACATCAGAACAGCTCATGGGCTATACATTCTTATAGATATGATTATATGATTGGGGTTGATGGGTATAACGATTTGGTTGTTGGGTTTGAAAAGCTTTGAGGAAGACTTTATTGAGTATTTGTTATTAGTATTTTTTATTTTTGGAATTTTTAAATATTTTTATTAATATTTTAAAGGGTAAAGTGTGTAAAGATGTTTTTTAACACTTACAACTGATTGGATTTTCATGAAACTTTACTATAATATAGCTTAGATATCAGAAAAAAACATGGGCCAATATTTTTATAGATATTGTAGGATTAACGTGATTCTGGGTTGTTGTTGAGACGATTAACAATATACAAAGTTTATATGTTTGTAGATTACAGAAAAGCTTCTTCTTCGCTTTTTCCTTGTTATATTTCCAGCTAAAAATAAAGTTGATTCCTAAACCCATTACCAAGTATGCAGTTAGAGTATCTAATCATCAGCTTTGTTAGCTTTTCGCTCCTGATTTTTTTGCTCTCCTTTTGCGTCTCCGTTGGTAATAAGCGCAAAACTTTGACAGTTTGTTATCCGCATTTGTTAGACATTTGTTTCAACTATTTTTTTTCTTCCGTTGTACACCTGCTAAAAGGGGGCGAGGGGGGAAGTGAAATCCGCATTCGCGAATACACTTTCTAAACGGCTCACACGGGAGCTAAGTAGCAAACGCTTGCAGCCAAAATGATAAAAGTGGAGACAACTGAAATTGCTTCTGACCAGAAAAACGAATTAGAACAGGAACAGAAAACAGGAACAGTTCTTCTTCTCTTTGTTGTTGTTAACTGTTAAACATGTGCTTGTAATTTGCGGTTTCTGTTTTTTTCTGGTAATACTTTTCTCACCTTTTGTAACTTAAGTTGGGTTTTTTTTTCTTCAGTTTTTTTCGGTACTGTAACCAAATGTTACGAAATGAAATAATTGCCCGGTTTTTTGTTAAAGTGTAATTAATGTTTTTTAGGCAATTATTAAACGTTATTCATTTGGGATGCGAGTGCAGTTAATATTGCATGTCCTGCGGTTTCCATTTAAGGATGTTACAGCCCAAAAAAACACACACACACAAAAGTGAGGTAATGGGCGTTGCTGCCACAATTAGTGGCATTTATGTTAAATGTGAGACATGGGAGTGGAGTGAGGGGTAACGGTACATCAATCTATAAGCGTAACTAATAATAATCATAAAAATAGTCATCAACTTTGAACAAAGAACTTGGATAATAAACAATGCATAAAAACACAGTTTTCGATGTTTTTTGCTTTTAATCGCTTAAAGCTTTTGTTCGATATTTTATTAATCATCATATACCCTGTAAGCATTAGGTAGGCAACACAGGGTTGATATATACTTAAGAAGTCGATACAAGATATATGTCTTTAAATAGAAAACTCTATTAAAATATCGATATAAATCGATAAATCGATCTCTCTTTGAATAGTAAACTTTATTAAGTTATTGATATAATTTGATCTGTCTTTGAATAGTAAACTTTATTAAATTATCGATATACATCGATAAATCGATATGTCTTTGAATTATCGATATAAATCGATAAATCGATCTGACTTTGAATAGTAAACTTTATTAAATTATCGATATAAATCGATCGGTATTTGAATAGTAAACTTTATTAAGTTATTGATATAAATCGATAAATCGATATGTCTTCGAATTATCGATATAAATCGATAAATCGATCTGACTTTGAATAGTAAACTTTATTAAATTATCGATATAAATCGATGTCTTTGAATAGTAAACTTTATTAAATTATCGATATAAATCGATAAATCGATCGGTATTTAAATAGTAAACTTTATTAAATTATCGATATAAATCTGTCTTTGAAAAGTAAACTTTATTAAATTATCGATATAAATCGATAAATCTATCTGTCTTTGAATAGTTAACTTTATTAAATTATCGGTATAAATCGATGTCTTTGAATAGTAAACGTTATTCAATTATCGATATAAATCTGTCTTTGAATAGAAAACTTTATCGATATAAATCGATAAATCGATCGGTCTTTGAATAGTAAACTTTATTAAATTATCGATATAAATCTCTCTTTGAATAGTAAACTTTATTAAATTATCGATATAAATCGATAAATCGATCTGTCTTTGAATAGTAAACTTTATTAAATTATATATATAAATCGATAAATCCTACGGTCTGTGCGATTATAACTATCAAATGGTTTTAACTTTTGTATCTTAGACTTGAATATTTTATTGGCAGTTTCTTGTTTTGATATCTTTATTTTGTCAGGAAAGTTGTAGGTAAATCGATATGCCATATAATAATCGATAAGCTGATAACGTGGTATCTCTACTCGCTCGATAATCCCCCCTCCAACTGTAAACATTTGTCTTGTTTTAATTAACCTCTTGGTCAAAAGAAAAACCCGCTTTTGGGTCCGAACAATCGTAACAAAACCGAACAAATCGTAAAAATCTAGTCAATGAATATATAATAACTCTCATAAAAGCGCCAAGTGTGGAAAGCATTAAAAGCGTTAAGAAACAGCATAAAAAATAAAATAAATAAAAGATGATTAAAAACCAAAAAATCATAAGATACGTAAAACAGTTGGCGGCATTCAACTAAGAGATTTCAAGTGGAGGAGACTCTGATTAGAACCGGGAAATGTGTGAAGAAAAGTATCAAATAACTCAAAAACTGAAAACCGTTCAGGATCGTAAAAACACAGAGATGAAAAACAAGCATAAACTGAATCATAATTTCTTCTTGTTTTGCTTTATATAGTTTCTTCTTTTTTTAAGTGGCATTCCATAAAGTCGGGACACACAAATGAGCTGTTAAAATAAAAAGACGGCATGTGTCCTGATGGCAACAAAATCAAAACGGCAAGAATTTTGGATGCTCCCCATAACCCCCCCTTCTTCCGCCTCTACGCTTGCCCGTTCTTGTCGAAGAGTCACGCTGTGCCACGTTGCATGCCACATAATGCAGTATATGCTTTTATCTATCGGTAAACAATCAAACATTAAACTTTTCGGAGCTAATAAAAATATGAGTGAGGCAATAGCAGCGTATGTTTGAGCCGAATATGGAATGCCCTTCAATTACAAGCTGATGAGCAGAATATTAGGAAAGTCTCAGCCTTAAAGGGAAGCTTTTTTCTATGATTAATATGTGATTAATACTTCTTTATAACTCTTTCTAAGAAAAGGTTTCAAAATATTGTAAATATATTTTTGAAGGTTTTTTAAACGGAAAATATTTTTTTAAGAGCAAGAATCCTTGACCTAAAATTATTTCTACAATTTTTTTTTCCACTTTTAGTTCTTAAATATCAAAATTCCTTTTACTTTAAATTGACAATAATTCTTTTTAAGGTTCAAAAATATTGTAAATTTATATTTTTTTAAAGGTTTTTTAACCGGAAAATCTTTTTAAGAGCAAAAATCCTTAACCTTTCTTGACGAAAATTATTTCTACAATTTTTTTTTAATACTTTTGGATCCTGAATGTCAAAATTCCTTTTACTTTAAATTGACAATAATTCTTTCTAAGGTCTAAAAATATTTTAAATATATTTTTTAAGGTTTTTTTAAACGGAAAATCTTTTCAAGAGCAAAAATACTTAACCTTTCTTAACTAAAATTATTTCTACAATTTTTTTCCACTTTTGGATCTTAAATATCAAAATTCCTTCTACTTGATATCCACATATTGACATTAACTGGATCTTAGATATCAAAATTCCTTCTACTTGATATCCACATATTGACATTAACTGATATACGCTTCATTATTTAACTCAACTTCTCAAAATCAAAATAATCGTAAACTCAGTAAAGTAATAATTTTGTACAATGGCCGCGACTCATTAGGATTTATAGGCGCCGAAATATTTATGATTTTATGCTGTGTCAAAAAGTGTCTTAAATTTAATTTGAAAAGCCTCGAAACCCAACTTCAGTGCCTCAGACTCCAACTTATCTGTCTGGGCCCAATTAGTAGCTAGAGTGAAGCATATGTGGCATGTATGTTGTTGCTGTTGTTGTTGTTGTTGTTATGTGTGGGTGCTTCTCAAACTGTAAGTGTTGTATGGTAATTTCACACTAATTGCAGGCACACAACAGATTGAAGGAAGCTGTTGGGAATGGGGGGAGTAGCTTTCATGAATGATGGTTGCTACGTGTCGTGGCAGATCAATATGCGTAATCGGTGTAATCAGTTGTGCCCTGATTAAAATTGTTTCTGCACAGGTATTCCATCCACAAAACGAAAGGTAATCGAAATGGGGGAGAGTAAGGGAGAGGTAGAGAAAGGGTCGCTGGGGCTGCCTCTGTTTATAACGGTGTTATGTCGTTAATGTGCAATTGGCATGTTGGCAACACGATGCCACACACACACACACACACTCTCACACACATACTAAGGCGAAAAGCAGCTGCTTGAAATTGAGTCTGTTAAATTGTTAATGAGGTAATTTCTTAAGCCAATCGACAAGATTTTGATGCAGCAGAAAGGGAACTACTTCGAGAAGGTAGTTATGTTGCGTATATGGAAAGGGACCTTTGATAACTTGACAGAAATTATTCGATATATATAGTAATTAATCGAAAAATTGTCAAAATATGAATCGTGAAATGTAATTGACGAAATTTTGATGGAGCATAAGGGAACTACCTCTAGAATGTGGTTAAGTAGCATATAGTGAAAGAGAATTATCAAAAATTGAAAGAAATTATTCGATATATATAGTAATTAATCGAAAACTTATCAAAATATTAATGTTCAAATGTAATCGACAAAATTTTGATGTAGCAAAAGGGAACTACCTCTAGAATGTGGTTAAGTAGCATATATTGAAAGCTAGCTCTGATAAGTGGTAAGAAATTATTCGATATATATAGTAATTAATCGAAAAATAATCAAAATAATAATCGTTAAATGCAATCGACAAGATTTTGATGGAGCAGAAGGGGAACTACCTCTAGAAAGTGGTTAAGTAGCATATAGAGAAAGAGAAATATCAAAACTTGAAAGAAATTATTCGATATATATAACAATTAATCGATAAATAGTCCAAATATGAATCGTAAAATATAATCGTCAAGATTTTGATGGATCAGAAAGGAAGCTACTTCGAAAATGTGGTTAATTAGCATATATTGAAAGCTAACTTTGAAAACTGGTAAGAAATTATTCGATATATATAACAATAAATCGATAAATAGTCAAAATAATAATCGTTAAATGCAATCGACGAAATTTTGATGGTACAAAAGGGAACTACTTCTAGAAAATGGTTAAGTGGCATATTGTGAAAGAGAATTATCAAAACTTGAAAGAAATTATTCGATTTATATAGTTATTAATCGAAAAATTATAAAAATATTAATTAATTTATTACGTGAAATGTAATCGATAAGATTTTGATGGGGAAGAAACGGAACTAATTGGAAAATACGGTTAATTAGCATATATTGAAAGCTAACTTTGACAACTGGTAAGAAATTATTCGATATATATAGTAATTCATCGATAAATAGTCAAAATATTAATCGTTAAATGCAATTATCGATAACTTCTGCTTGATACTCACCTTATTGAAAGATTTTCCCATGAATTCCAACCCAATTTCCTTAATCAACCTGCCACAAATTGAACTCCTCACCCCTCCGAACCGAACATAAAATTCCCACCCACACTACAAACCCGAAAGAAATCGACAATGCAATTGATATTCGGTTGAACATATCAATTTACCACACTTACAAAACACACACAAGACATTAATTTTATGTCTATATGTGATTAATACACATGTATATAGTGTGGTACATCATGTGCAACCCTCCAAATGCCACCCCTCGGCCACACTCCACATATGTGAATAAAATCCCAGTGGATATAGATAGTTGACAAATTTCAATGATTGCCGTAACAAGTGCCAATTTTATGGCCAACAAAATCAACTAAACCCAAATCAACCCCATAAAAATTGGATTTTTTCCTCATTTTATTACATCTTCATATTTGGGGGGGAGGGAGGTATGGGAGAAAAAAAGGTTCACAGGAACGTTTTCCAAATTTTCAGAAAACAAATTAATTTGCACTCAAGTTGCAGGTAGCTTCAAAAATATCCCAAAAACAGATCCTGCTCCTCCCCTATCCAACAAAACTGAAAAGTTGAAAAAGTTCAACCCTCAGCTCATCAATTAAAATGTAAACAGGCTGAAAGTTAGCATTTTATTTCTTTGTTTCTACCCCGCATGTCGCGCAGTCAAATTAAGCATAATTACATTTTAATCATCTTTATTGCTCTTTCACAAGTTTACTGTTATGTACACGTCTTGGGGGTTTTTCTGCATTATATACTTACTTACCTACTCACTTACTTACTTGCTTACTCACTCACTTACTTGCTTGCTTACTTGGCCACAACAATTAGGGGTTGGTCATGCGGTTGGGCTTTTTATAGACCGCAGACATTTTTCGGTCCACAAAACGGTAGCAACCACAAAATTTCATAAACTTTTCGTAAATATTCTGACTCCCTCTCTCTCCTTCTCCCTCTCACTTCTCTCTCTCTTGCTGCCATTGCGCTTCATCAATTGGTAATGAGTGAGGAGCAAGGAGGGCTAAAAGCGACCGAAACCAGCTGTTGTCATTTACTTTGCCTCAAATTTTAACTCGACGGTTCTTCATTGTCTGTTGAACCCGGTTGAACTTTTTGAACCCAATTTGTGTAACATTTTAATTCAATTTGTAAGTGATATCAATTTTGGACAGCAAGTAAATCACCTATACGAAAGATTCGATAATTCACTGTAGATTCACTGGAGATTCACTCATGAATATTACAACGAGAAACGTTCGACATTATCTATTGCCCATCCCTGGTACTCTGCAGCACTAATTACATGCTTAGATGGGCAGCACTGTTATCGATATATTTGAAACATATGAAATATTCGATTATTCACTGTAAATTTACTCATGATTATTACAACGACAAACGTTTCCCTGGTACTCTGCATCACAAATTATATGCTTAGATGGGTAGCACTGTTATCGATATATATGATACATATGAAATATTCGATGATTCACTGTAGATTCACTCATGATTATTATAACTAGAAACGTTCGAGAGTTCACTAGCAACACAATCTATTGCCCATCCCTGGTACTCTGCATCACTAATTACATGCTTAGATGGGCAGCACTGTTATCGATATATATAATATTGATGATTCACTGTAGATTCAAAGAGAAACGTTCGGGAGTTCACTACCAAAACTATCTTTTGCCCATCCCTGGTACTAAGCATCACTAATTATATGCTTAGATGGGCAGCACTTTTATCGATATATATGATACAAATTAAATATTCGATGAAATAGATTCACTCATGATTATTACGACGAGAAACGTTCGAGAGGTCGCTATTTATATGCCTTGATGGGCAGCACTGTTATCGATATATATGATACATATGAAATATTCGATGATTCACTGTAGATTCACTCATGATTATTACAACGAGAAACTTTCGAGAGTTCATTACCAAAACTATCTATTGCCCATCCCTGGTACTCTGCATCGCCAATTAAATGCTTAGATGGGTAGCACTGTTATCGATATAAATATGAAATATTCGATGATTCACTGGAGATTCACTCATGATTATTACAACTTGAAACGTTCGACAACTACCTAACCATCTAACTATATGCTTAGATGGGCAGCACTGTTATCGATATATATGATACAAATGAAATATTCGATGATGTAGATTCACTCATGATTATTACAACTAGAAACGTTCGAGAGTTCATTTCCAAAACTATATATTGCCCATCCCTGGTTCTATGCATCACTAATTCAATGCTTAGATGGGCAGCACTGTTATCGATATATTGCTTAAAGCTTTCAATCAACGAATCCAATTGCTGCCTTGTATTACATTTATGTTTTAACAACTTTCTTTAAGCTGCTTTCTTCAAATATAGTTAAGACCTGATCGAACTGATTTATATATGTAAGTAAAACTCTTACCCAAAAAAGAAAATAATAAAATAAAAACGGTAAATCGTAAATTTGCAAAGCCAAGCTAAAAATTTGAATGCAAATGCTCGAAACTAAAGCAGAGAGAAGGAAAATCTTCTTGCTTCAATTGCTATTGCTGCTTATCTGCAATTGCAAAAATTGAAATCAATTAAAATGACAACAAAAGTGTGGCCCATAAATACCGATTGTGTATGTGTGTTTGTGTGTGTGTGTGCTGCCTTTTTATAGCCGCTGTGGCAGTGGCAATGGCAGCCACTTTGGTCACTCTGGCAAATCTAATGAAGATTTACTTTAGGCCATAACACATGGTCAAAGCGGAGCAACAGCAGCAGTTGCCTCTTGGCCATTTATTTGGAATTTTACATTTTACAATCGTGCCACCAGAATGCAAGCGGATGCGGAGTTGTGGGTGGAAATGCGTGCAACAACAGGCAATTATAAGCGTTGTACTCCCAATCCTCCGAAAAAAACAGAGGCAAAAACCGTTGCAACCATTTCTAACGGTGGCAATAGCTTTGGCGACAGTGGATTTCGTGTGGGCACAAGGGTATGGGGTATGGGGTATGGGGGGCGTGGCAGCCAGATGGGCAGCCATTGGCATTGCAACACATAAAGTTCGATTTTGTTGTTTTGGCTTTCGGTTTGGATTTATGTGCGCTATATGCGGTTATAAATTTCGGATACATGAATGGCTTCCACACACACACACACACACACAGAGAGAGAATCTCTATGCGCCAAATTGCAGCAGTAGCAACTGAATTTTCCTTTTCGTTGCTTTTTCACTCGTTCTGCTCTCTGTCTCTTTCCCTTCCTAATATTTTTCAATTAGAGGCAAAGGCAAGATGTGTAGAGGAGGAGTTTGAGGGAGAACGCATGTGAATGTGATTCTTCTAAATTGCTTCACTGCGCAATTATTTCAATTTCGAATGAGTCCAGCTAACTGGACAGCAGCTAACTATTGCCTTACAGTGATCCCTAACTAAAGCTTAAGGCTTATAACTTCGAATTTGCCGATAAAACAATATATTCTCGAAATTTTCATTTTAAAAATAGGAAAAATCTTCGAATATAATATATAATAATAATATAATATAAAATAAAATATAAATCATGATTTTAAATTTTTCTGTTAAATTTTTGAACACTTTTAAAATGTTTTTTTGATAATATTTATGGTCAAACAAGTTTTAAATCAAAAAATAATAAATACAAATATTTTTCAAGATTTTTTTTATTTATTGTAATGAATATTAAACATTTTTTTTAAGCTCAACATTTTCAAAAAAATCTAATTTCGATTTTACATTTTTCTGATTTTTATTTGAACAATTTTAAAATGTTTTTTTTTTTATAATTTTTATTGTCAAAAAAGTTTTAAATCAGAGAAAAGGCAATAGAAATTTTTTTTTCAAATTTTTTCTTCATAGAAATAAATAATTAAACTTTTTTTTTAAGCTCTGCATTTTTTGAAAAAAATCTAATTTTGATTTTAAATTTTTCTGAATTTTTTTTAAACACTTTAAAACTGTTTTTTGATAATCTTGGTCAAAAAAGTTTTAAATCAAAAAATAATCAATACAAATATTTTTCAAGATTTTTTTTTTTATTTATTGTAATGAATATTAAACATTTTTTTTAGAGCTGAACATTTTTGAAAAAATCTAATATTGATTTTAAATTTTTCTGATTTTTTTTGATTAATTTTAAAATGTTATTTTTTTTTATAATTTTTATTGTCAAAAAAGTTTTAAATCAGAGAAAAGTCAATAGAATTTTTTTGAAATTTTTTCTTCATTGAAATAAATAATCAAACATTTTTTTGTAAGCTCAACGCTTTCAAAAAAATCTAATTTTGATTTTAAATTTTTCTGATTTTTTTAACAATTTTAAAATGTTTTTTTGATAATCTTTAAATCAAAAACTAATCAATACAATTATTTTCTAGATTTTTTTTATTTATTGTAAAGAATATTAAACATTTTTTTTAAGCTCAACATTTTCAAAAAAATCTAATTTAGATTTTAAATTTTTTTCAAATATTTTTGAATAATTTTAAAATGTTTTTTGATAATTTTTATGGTCAAAAAAGTTTTAAATCAGAAAATTAACAATACAAATATTTTATTAAAATTTTTTCTTTATTGAAATGAATAATTGAACATTTTTTTGTAAGCTCAACATTTTTCGTTTATGCGAGTGACAACTGTACACCCCCTTTTGGAAAGTTCGCCCCAAAAAAGCCAACCAATTGGCTCGTATTGTCGTTATTTGAGTTTCTTGGCTCATAAATCAGTTTGTTGCCTTTTTAATCCGTTTTAATTGCTGTTCGTTGGTCAGACTATGAATGTCGCAGTCGCAAGGACTAACGTAAGGCTCTGTTTGCCGTTATTGTTGTTACAGTTACAGCTGTTGTTATTGTTGTTGTTGTCGAAGCGATTAAGAGCATGGCGTCCATTATACGCATTCAACACACACACACACACATACATACATACACATGTATCGTATCGTATAAGTGCCTTACAGTAAGCCTTAACGGCCATTATAAACGTTGTATGCACTCTGAAATGGATATAAATGTTTTTCTTGCTGTTGCTGCTGCAAAATAACAACAGCACTTGAGCTAAGCTTCGAGTTTTAAGGCGTTGAATAAAGTAATTTTACATATAGTTGTGCATATTTAAATTTGTAAAGCTTTTTCGACAGCTTAATCGTTTTAAATCCCATTGCAATTTATCGTATTTCAATTAGATAACCAATCTATCGCTTTTGTGCTGTCTGCAAATGTTGACAAGCTGGCAACACCAGTCGAGCATATGTATCGATACTTATGCTAATTATTGTGAATGAAATGAGTAAAACTGCTAAGCAGTTCTTCTTCTTTAAGTTACTCACTCTCACACACAAACAAACAACAATAAGTTAATTTCCAGCACAAAAAATATTTATTTCGGATTGATCAGCTATATAAACACTATAGTGCAGTGAAGTTTCAATATTTTGTGGCTTCAGTATAACTTATCTGCATGCAAGTAATTGTGAGTAAGTGAAAATATCATAATTCTTGATTGCCTCTCCCTCTTCTCGCTCACACACGCACACATTCATACGTACATACGTATGCACGCCCACTCAAGCGCTGCGTTTCAGTTACTGTTGTTGTGGTTGTTGTTCTTTTGTTAGTGGCCGACCGACGACATGTTGAAACTCGCGCGCCAATTTAACACTTGTCATTTGGTTCTCGTTTTGTGCTTTGCCTTTTGCTCATCTCTTATTTTATTTTGTTGTTTTTCCTTCCTCGTATGCTCAGACGTATCATTTTCATTATAAATATAGCCACACAAATCCCCCCGAGGCGCTCTCGCTCTCTCTCTCTCTCGCTCTAGCTGTATGTATCGTTTGCTTACTTGGGCATAAGCCACGAATTTATGACATTTTGATTTGCGTGAAATTTGCTTTTGGCACGCATGCGTCGCCTTCTCTTCCACTCCCCCTTGCCCACTTTGTGCATGTGTGTGTGTGTCACGTGCTGCTGCTGCTGGTTTAGCTGCTGTCGTCGTTATCCTTTTCGTTCTGTGTCACATTAAATGCGCTTAAAGCGCTAAACAAACGCGTCCAAGACAGACACTGAAGCTGGCTGCGCTGTCGCGATCGTTCGTACAGTTAGTACTCGTTAAGTATAACAGTTTTTATAACCTGAACCCATCGAAAATGGGTAAATATCAGAGACTATAAGAGCTAGAGACACCAGATTTGGTACATGAGCTCGCCTAATCCCTAGGCAGTACAAGTTTGTTTTCAATTTTCGATAACTCTTCCCGTTTCCGATATACACATGTGATCGATAACAACAAAATCTTGAATTTGGACAACTTTTTGATGCAGTTTGAAGGATTAGACGAAATAATGACACTCTGTGAAAATTTTATTGAAATCGGTTGAGAAACACTGGAGATATGGAGTATTGAAGTTAGGAAAGTATGCACTATACACGTATACACACATACTTGCAAGCACTGACTGTATGCGTAAAGTATAGGGTTCAGGCTACTCTTACTTGTTTTTAGTTTAAGTTGAATGTAACTAAGGAAAATATTTCTTTATAATTGAATTTTGATGAAGAGAACTTTTATTCAACTGCAAGTTTGGTTTGATTAGCTAGTGTTTTCTGTACTTGTGTTCACTGTACTTGACACAAGTAACTGGCCCACCTATGTGCGTGTGCTGCACACATTTAGCGTCATCGTTGGCGGTACCCTGGCGGAGTTGCTGGCTGGGCTCTGGCTTTGCCAATTAATGCGAAATATGCGCGCATGCGCTCAACACAGTCTCCAAGTCCGGCCAGGCACAGGACCCAAGGTAGACAAAGCGTCGCACACAAACAGAAAACAGTCGCCAGGAGTGTGTGGCAACTTTGGAGTGAGGTGCAACACAATTTTTGACATTTTTATGAGCGTGCAGCGCATATATCAAGTTGGGCGACGGCAAGTTTTGAGTTTTCTTGTTTTGTTTGCTTTGTTTGTTCTCTCTCACAACGAAATGGAATTCCACACATAAAGTGCGACGGCGCCCACGTAGACCAAAAAAAGAAGAGAAAGAAACGATGGAAATCCGCTGTTGCCCGGAGGCGCCTCTTTCGCGCCTGCGCATCGCAATGGCAAAACAAAACGAATGCCAAACCAGACGATGGAGATGGCGATGGCGTCGTCTGCCTGCCTGCCAAGGGGACATATATCGTGCGAATATTATTTATATACATACGTTACACACATATATATATGTGCAAAAATAACGCACAAATATTTATCACGCGCCTTTTCTGTGTGTTTGTGTGTGTTTGGATACCCTGTGTGTGAGTAAAGATAATGAAGAGAGGTTTAAAGAGCTGAATAGATAATGGTATGGGGAATTAGGTATTAGGGATAGTAAATGTTTATGTGGAACAGTTTTTTCTCAATTATTTTTGATCTAACTTAGGAGTAATCGGTGGAGATTATAGGCTTAAAAAGCTAGATAGATAATGGTATGGGGTTGGGAATAATGCAGAAGGGGAAGTAAAAGTTTATGTGGAAGGTTTTTTTTCTCAATTATTTTTGATCTAACTTAGGAGTATGGATATTTTAGGTATAAAAATCTGGATAGATAATGGTATGGTGGTGGGATTTATATAGAAGGGATAATAAATGTTTATGTGGAACAGTTTTTTCCCAATTCTTTTTGATCTAACTTAGGCGTAATCGATGGATCTTGTAAAAATGTGACTTTTGAAGGTATGTGTGTTTTTTCCTAAGAACAACCTAACTAGGCTTGAAGATACTTTATTTAATCTATAATACCTCTATAAAACTTTCTTAAAACTTGAAGAAGTCTTGATTTTCACTTATATTATACAGAAAAATCTTATCAAATAAAAAAACATAAATTGATTTGCATTCAAAATTATAGAAAAAGGCAAAGGAAGAACTTTAACATCAGCAAGTCTTGAAAAATTCCTTATTTTCTAACGGGAAACACATTTTTAAACTCAGCTTTTTTATAAATACTTTTTAAACACCTTTGTTCTTGATTAGTTAGTTAGCTCTAGTCCCGGCTTCATTATTCTCTACCAGGGATATAATTTTTAACTCAGCTACTTATATATATATAGCTTTTTAACAACTTTGTTCTTTATAAGTTTCTTTCATCTAAGGTGTTCTTTAGTCTTGCTTCATTATTCTCTACCAGGATTATCATTTTTAACTTATATATATAACTTATATATATAATATATATATTATATATATATTATATAATATATATATTATATATATATTATATATATATTATATATACCTTTTTAACAGATTTGTTCTTTATATATTAGTTTCATCTAAGGTATTCTTTAGTCTTGCTTTGGCTTTTATAAACTTTTCTACGAGTGCGCCACTGTGGCTGACTTATTGACCAAGTGGCCAAAAATATGACCTGGTAGATGGCACCAGCACACACACACACATGCATATACACACATATGCACTTATTCTCTTATAGTTATATCCACACCCATATAAGCAGGCAGCACAAATTGAACTGTAGGTGGTGACCGCTGCTGGGCTCTTGTCATCTCCCGTTGTTATTTCGCTCATAAATTTGTGCAGCAATGATTTTAACGTTGTTTTCGTTGTTGTTGTTGTTGCTGTTGTTGGTTGTGGTTTGATTTGTTTGAACACCCAGCGAAAAATATTATTTCCCGCACTGAATTATTGTTGCGGGTCCAGCGATTTATGGCCGCGAATTGGGTTTGGGTTTGGTTTGGTTTGGTCCTTGCTCTGAATGCTCCTCATTTGTAGGAAAAAAAAGAGGAACCAGAATCGATTGTTGGTTTCGTTCGCAATTTATTTGCTGCGTTGGTTATGGTCATGTCAAAATATGTGTGATATGCAAAATAATGAGTTTGTTGTGGTCACATTTGTAACCATTTATTTATTATAACAGTTTTTTTTTTATTAATATTATTTGACTTTTCGTTGTGAAACTGATGAAACTAAAGGATTTAAAATATGTTCCTTTATTCCCGTCTGAAATTGAATGTTTCTTAATTTTTAAAAATATATATATATAAAGGGTTGGACATATGTTCCTTTGAATGTTTCTTAATTTTAGAAATATTTTATTATATTTTTATTATTGCAAACTGAAACTGATGAAACTAAATTTTAGAAATATTTTATTCTATTTTTATTATTTCAAACTGAAACTGATGAAACGAAAGGGTTTAAAATATGTATGATATGATCGTATGTATGATATGATCGTTTCTTAATTTTAGAAATATTTTATTATATTTTTATTATTTCAAACTGAAACTGATGAAACTAAAGGGTTTCAAATAAGTTCATTTGAATGTTTCTTAAGTTTAGAAATATTTTATTATATTTTTATTATTTCAAACTGAAACTGATGAAACTAAATTTTAGAAATATTTTATTCTATTTTTATTATTTCAAACTGAAACTGATGAAACTAAAGGGTTTAAAATATGTTCCTTTCCTTCCTTCTTAATTTTCGAATTATTTTTATTATACTCATTAAAAGTGCTTTGCTAATACCGGGAACCACTTAGCAAATGTTTATGTATTATTATTTTTTTTTTGTGCCAAAATCCACCAAAAACATTCAATCATATATAATTTTCGATGCGCGACGAGTTTTGTCAGGTTCTATGGATTATTAGTCGCATACACGCAAAACAGGGAACGAAAGGTATGAAAGAAATATTTCATAAATTAGCTGAAAGGTGCCTACATGTCTGCCATAAAAACAAAAGCCATCAGCATTGACCCACTGTCTTTGTTGTTGCTGTTGTTGTTGTTGGTGGTGTCGTCGCCGAGTCCAGACATATTGAAAATTAAAGCGAGCGCACGTTTAGCCTGCGGCCCGAAGCACCAGTTGAGAGTGGAGATTTCGGAGCCTTTTTGCAGTCATAACTGCAACTTGAAGAAAACACTTTGCAGATCATTGATCATCATCAGATGTAGACGCAGAGCGAGACGGAGAGAGAAGAGCCGGAGCGAGGGAGTGCGAGCGAGTGCGAGCGAACTAAATTGTGATTATGATTCATAAGCGTCCAAGAGGAGATTCTTTTTTTTTTTTTTTTTGGATTTTTTGTTTTTAGGGTTCGTAAATTACCGGAATTACTCGAATGTTGTTCGGTGTTCCTTTTTTTTTTTTCTTCGTCTCTTTCACTTTTGGGTTGTTTTTGTTGTTTCGGGCCAACACCTTAGAATATTGCCTGGCGTGCCTTTTTTCGGTGTTCTTTTTAGGTTTATTTTGTTTTCTGTATACCCTGTGCTCGTTAAAAATGGGTTAAAGAGGGTATTATATAGCTGTTCGGTCCGAAAGGTAGATTTTAGACTCATATGTAATGCAAGAGGCGAAATGTTGATATCGATTATTATCGATAAATATCGATTACTATGGAATGATATCGCTTTTTGATTGAGCTTGTCGATTGGTTTCTAGATATGTATACATTTGTATAAATTATGTTACTCAATCGATAAATATTGATTTTCCATTTCGATTGTTAGTTAGTTTTGAAAGTACCTATCGATAAGTGTCGATTTAACATGAATATTTGACTGTTTCTTGAAAGCAAGTTAAAATATAGTGTAACTTGAGTTTTGTTAGTTAATCGATAAATATCGATATGCCATTTCGACTGCTGAGCATGGAATAATATCGATTTTCGATTGAGCTTGTCGATTGGTTTCTAGATATGCATAAATTTGTATAAATTATGTTACTAAATATCGATAAATATTGTTTTTCCATTTCGATTGTTAGTTAGTTTTGAAAGTAACTATCGATAAGTGTCGATTTTTCATGAATATTTGACTGTTTCTTGAAAGGAAGTTAAAATATAGTGTAACTTGAGTTAATCGATAAATATCGATATGCCATTTCGACTGCTAAGCAGGGTATCGACTAGTCTGACACTCTCATCTGGAGCACACACTTGTTTTTTTTTTGTTCCCTCTTTTAGATAAATGAATTTGCGCTACTTCAGGCAACGTCGACAGCTACCAGCTCTAAAGATATGCACCACACACACACACACAAGATACAAAGATACAAAGATACAAAGATACTGAGATACTGATACTTAAGGCTGACTGGAGGATCGTTGCCGGCAGAACGGCAGCTCGTCAGTTGCTTTGATTGAAGCAGTCGGGTTTTTTTTTTGTTTTTTTGAGTTGATCGTCGTCGTCGTCGCTGCTGTCTCCTTCGGCTCGACCTCAACGCAATTATACCGAAAAGCCCATCCATAATTATAGAGCGGCAACATATTTCGAAGTTAACACTTTCGTAGCGATGGCTTTGGGAACTTGCTACAGGCAAATTTTATTGATGCATCACAATTTAATGTGCAGTTGGCACAGGTTTTTCTTTCTGTTATTTTTTTTTTATGTTTTTTTGGGATCTCGATCATCATTTCATAAAGGCGATTTCAGTTTTCAGTTTTCAGTTTTGTGGGGCTTTCAGTCATTTTTGGTGTATTGTAATTTTTTAATAAAATTTTTGTGGATCGTTGATATTCATGTTGTTGATTGGTATCTCGTGTGTGTTTTTCAAGGCACGCAATATTATCGTTTTATAGATTATTTCTTCTTCTTGCTTCTGCTTCTGATGATATTGAGGTTATGTTGTTCCGAAATTGAGGTTATGTTCTGCGAGACTGATTTAATTTAACTGGCTTTTGCTTTATATTTTTTTTTGTATCCTTGCTAGAGGGCAAAAGTATTTTGTATTCAAGTTTTCGGTTTCATACTTTAAAAGGGTAAGAAAATTGAATCTAGTGTTGATAAACACTTATAACATTGAGAAATTGGGTGTCTTGGATCATAATTCAAGTCAAAAGCTTGAAAGAGGAAGAAAGCGGGGTGAAATAGGTTGTAATCTAGTGTTGGTAAACACTTAAAACATAAATAATAATAATAACGTTAGTATCTAAACCTTTAAAAGCTGCTAGTCTAGATCATAATAGTTTATTTGGAAAACTTTTTTCCGCATTCCTGGTTCCTTCAAATGTGAGCGATCGTGTTATCTATTAGGCAATTAAATCTAGTGTTGGTAAACACTTAAAACACAGATAAATTTAGTATCTTATCTAATCGAAACTAATCTAAAACATCCAAAAGTTGATAGACTACATCATAATTCATGTCAACATCTCCCATGAGGAAGAAACGAGGAAACGAGGTGTCTTCTAGTTAAAAACCCGTTAGCCGCATCCCTGGTTCCTTCTAATGCGATCGTGTTATCTGTTAAGCAACGCTTTTAACACAATATCACATTACGATCAACAACATTCATAAAAAACAGATTTGAAACGAGCGTTCGTTCGACCTTTAATCAAATCAGCTAGTTAGCGTTAATTTCCATACATTTTATGATTATTAATATTATTTGTTTGCGCTCAGATATATATTCAGGTTGATTATCGCTTTGTTCGCAACCACCACAGAAATAGCCAACACACGCCTTTCCCCCTTGCGGTTCGATACATATATTAATCTCGACTCGGCTCACAATAAAATCTCTATATATATATGTATATATCAAGAGTCATTAGAATTGTCAACGCATAAATTAATTGCTCATAAAACGTCTAAGTTATGCTCGTTGTGTGAAATTCTTTTTTTTTCGTATTTCTTTTTCGCTTTTTTATTTAATTGTGTGAATGGAATCGAATAAGACGCATTTGCCGATTCGAATTATATTTTGTAATTTATTTAATAACGTGTTTTTAATTGATTTGTTAATGTAAAAGTTAATAAATATTATATTTTGGAAAATATTTGAACACTTCGCTTGTTTGTGCTCATAAAGTATGCAAACTGCTTGCCAATTTGCATATCTCAAAACTAATCATAATAAAGTGATAAAAACAAAATATTGTATAGATTTCCAAATTGAATTGCGTGAATAGAAACATAATAGCAAAACAAACTCATCAATATTTTAATTTGTCTATCAAAAGAATCCGATCATCAAGAACTGGAAAGAATATTCAATTTCATTCACTGCTTAAGTTTTGTTTCTAATGTAACGAAAGCTTTGATTTCAGTTCTCAATAACTATAAGTTGCCAGCTTTTGTTTCTTAATTGCTCTTCGAAAATATTGTGTTTGACCTATTTATAATCGAAATAATACACTTCATCTAGAAGAACCAATCGATTATTTATCGTAACTTGCCCATCAACACTTTATCTAGTCTGTCTGATAGTTTCTCCATTACCAATCAACGATTTATCGATCATATAAAGTAGAGTTAGACATGCATATCGAATCAGATTAATTACCAAGTTAATATGCCCCAAAGCAAACCATTCACAAGTTGTGATATTGATAAATAACCAAAGTCGTCTACTAAACATTACAAATTTATGGAATTTTTTGATTAAGAAGTCTAGCTTCGGAGGCGCCAAGCCAACTTAAGTTTGTGTTCTCAATCTGTTTTGCAGCATTTCAACGCAATTTAAACCAAAATTACATTTCAATTATTTGTGCTATTTTATTGTTGAAGAAGCGTCTGGGACAGCAGCGATCATCACACCTACTTTCTGGCAATGATAATTGCCCATAATTCAACAGCTTTATGCAGTACATACACTTTGGGTTCCGACTTTCAAGTCATCAAGCTGCATGTGTGTTGGCCAAAGCATGCAACACGTGCAACATGCCAACGTTGTGCTTGTCTCAACGTCGCCGTCTGAGTTATCACAATGTGCATGCCACTTCTCGGGGCACACAAATTAGTTTCATGCTTAATGATTGCGTAAATGGTTGCTGGAATTCACATTTGCTTTGCTATTGCCCATTAACTTGCTAGGTATACTTTATTCGTTCTAAAGTCAAGTTTTGCTTGACGGACTAAAAGATTACTTATTTTACATTTAGATTTTTGGATTTTTCAAAGTATTTTTTGAAGTATTTCCTATTAAAATAATTTGAGTATTTTTTTAAAGTATTTTTTGAAGTATTTTTGTTTAGATATTTTCAAAGACAGAATTTTTATCCTTATACTTACTGGTTTTAAGCACAGTTTGAATATTTTCTTCGAGTATTTAAAATATTAAAAATTATTGAGTATTTTTTCAAAATATTTTTTGAAGTATTTCCTATGTTGAAAGGTAGAATTTTTATCCTTATACTTACTGGTTTTAAGCACAGTTTGAATATTTTCTTCGAGTATTTAAAATATTAAAAATGATTGGTAAAAATGGGTAAAAAGGGTATAATGGATTTGTGCAAAAGTATGTAACAGGCAGAAGGAAGCATCTCCGACCCCATAAAGTATATATATTCTTGATCAGCATCAACAGCCGAGTCGATATAGCCATGTCCGTCTGTCCGTCTGTCCGTCCGTATGTATGAACGCGTCGATCTCAGAGACTATCAGAGCTAGAGACTCCAGATTTCGTACATAAGCTCGCCTAATCCCTAGGCAGTACAAGTTTGTTTTAGATTTTCGATAACTCTTCCCGTTTCCGATATACACATGTAATCGATAACAACAAAACCTTCAATTTGGAAAACTTTTTGATGCAGTTTGAAAGATTAGACTAAATAATGACTATCTGTGAAAATTTTATTGAAATCGGTTGAGAAACACATGAGATATGGAGTATTGAAGTTTAGAAAGTATGCACTATACGCGTATACATACATACACTCACACATACTTGCAAGCACTGACTCTATGCGTAAAGTATAGGGTTAAGGGTATAGTCTAGTCGGGATTTCTCGACTAGAGCCTTCTTACTTGTTTAAAGTATTTCCTATTAAAATCATTTGAGTATTTTTTAAAGTATTTTTTAAAGTATTTCCTATTAAAATAATTTTTTGTTCCGATATTTTCAAAGACAGAATTTTTATCCTTATACTGCTTTAAAGCTCAGATTGAATATTTTCTTCGAGTATTTAAAATATTAAAATTTTTTTAGTATTTTTATAAAGTATTTTTTGAATTATTTCCTATTAAACTCATTTTAGTTCCGATATGTTGAAAGATAGAATTTTTATCTTAATACTCACTTGTTTTAAGCTCAGTTTCTTTTTTATTTTCGATATTTTCAAAGATAGAATTTTTATCTTAATATTTAAGACTTACAAAAATCATTTCACAACTTTGTATTGAGTTTGCCGCTTTAAATTAATTTTGCTTTATTTTTTTTTTTGTTGTTTTTTTTTTGGGAACTTTTAATTTTTAATAGTTTTGAAAACGATTTTAAAAAATCAATTTTCTGCGAACGCCACTTGGCACCGTTCTAAATCAACTGAAGCGCCGCCAAATATGACATGTGTGCAACATTGTCGCTTAACACTGAGACTAAACAACCCAAAAAAAAAAACACTTCACGAATTGTATTTATGTGGAACCAAGATCCAAAAATACCAAAAAAAGGCGAAAAAAATGATTTCATAGCCTGTCATAAATGTCGGCGGCCAAAGAGCTGCTGCTGGCGTTGCCGTTGCAAGTTGAATACAACTCTGGCAACAATTTGCAGCATCTTCATCTTCATCTACAGTTGCTGTTGCTACTTCTTCTTCTTCTTCGTTATTATGATCTTTTAATAGCCAGCAATTTTCTCACCTCGCAAAGTGTGAATATTATGGTGTAATTGCATCAACGCATCAACTCCTACCAATTTCCAAAAAGCACAAAACGCAACAACAACAACAACAACAAAACTAAAAAATGCAAGCCGACACCAATTGCCAAATCTTCGTCTCTCTCTCGCCCTTTTTGGAGGCAGAGACCCATCATAACTTCTGTTGTGGTAGCCGCCTGATGTGCTCTTGCCCATGGGGCGTTGATTGTGGCGCAACTCCTTCCATTCCACTCCATTCCATTCCTTTCATGTGCTTTGAGTCCTCGGCTTGTTGCCGACAGGTTCATCTCTTACCCTTTCTTACGCTTCTTTAATGTTTTTGTAATATTTTCGCTGTGGCTTTTATCAAAATTATTGCAATAGTGCGTAATTATTTTCTGTGCTCTTAATTTTTGTACAAAATTCAAGTTTTTATTGAAATTATGCGTTGAGTGGCATCAACTTCGAAGCGTTTATAATGTAAGATAAGATCAAAGATATTTCATGTTGATTATAATGTTTCTTAGCTGAGGTGAATGCCATTAAGTTTCTTTTTCAGTATCAAATATTGTTTAATAACATATCTTAACTCTTTTTTAGAAACTTTGGTTTTGGGCTTAAAAACTTTGACTTCTTCTGTTCCAAACTTGACAAGGTCATCGCCATTCTAAACACTTTTAACGTCTCTATATCGAGGCAATTATGATTTAAGCTTGCTGTTGCACCCAAGTTGCACTAATTTGCTTACAAGCCAGCTTGTTGCTGTTGTTGTTGCTGTAAGTGTTTTGGGTGCATCAGCAGCATCATTTGCATGCGGCATTCAACACGCATTAGGTTCACACCCAGACAACATTTTACTTTACACATCGCACACAAATTGTCGCTGCTTCTTCTTCTTCTTCTGGTTGTTGTTGTTTAGCAGTTTTCACAAAGGAGTCCGAAAAAAGAAGCAACAACAACAAAACCAGAACCAGAACGAAACTTCCTAGCCTTCCTGCTCGTGTTGTTGTGCTGTGTTGCGGCTGTTGATACCAATTTGATGGCATAATTTCAACATGCCCCGCGGCCATATAAATTTGTATGTTGCTGTTGTCGTTTGCCCAACGTGTTGTGTTGCCGCAGCCTCTGCCGCATGTGTCGAAGAAGTGGCAAATTTAATGCCAAAACAACGACGGCGGCATCCTGGCCGGGATTTCAATTTTATGCCCAAAAGGTACGTCAACATGTCTGCAACGTCAATACGCCCGACTCCCCTGCCTCAGTTTCTTCCTCTCTATATATACACGTGAAAAAATATATGAGCTTGAAGAAAACAATATAACTTTGCTGTGGGAAAGTCTCTCAGTTAAACGATATCGATATTTATCTTAAATGTCTAAAAGTGTTTCCCGTCTTCTAGACATTTTTGTGACGATCTTCTCTAATCGATAAATATCGATGTGCAATGTCGATTAATATCGATTGTTTAATATTTTTACTACATTATTTAACATGTGTTCTCCACCATGGGTTTCTTTTCGTTATCGAGTTTGTCAATTTCAATTAAAAATCGATAACTATCGATTGTTTAATGATTTTACTACCTTATTTAACATTTGTTCTCCACCATGGGTTTCTTTTCGTTATCGATTTTGTCAATTTCAATTAAAAATCGATAACTATCGATTGTTTAATGATTTTACTACCTTATTTAACATTTGTTCTCTACAGTTCGGGTATCGTTTCGTTATCGATTTTGTCAATTTCAATTAAAAATCGATAACTATCGATTGTTTAATGATTTTACTACCTTATTTAACATTTGTTCTCCACCATGGGTATCTTTTCGTTATCGATTTTGTCAATTTCAATTAAAAATCGATAACTATCGATTGTTTAATGATTTTACTACCTTATTTAACATTTGTTCTCCACTATGGGTATCTTTTCGTTATCGATTTTGTCAATTTCAATTAAAAATCGATAACTATCGATTGTTTAATGATTTTACTACCTTATTTAACATTTTTTCTCTACCTTGGGTATCTTTTCGTTATCGCTTTTGTCAATTTCAATTAAAAATCGATAACTATCGATTGTTTAATGATTTTACTACCTTATTTAACATTTGTTCTCTACATCGGGTTTCTTTTCGTTATCGAGTTTGTCGATTTCAATAAAAAATCGATAACTATCGATTGTTTAATGATTTTACTACCTTATTTAACATTTTTTCTCTACCTTGGGTATCTTTTCGTTATCAATTTTTCTATCCTTCTTTTTTTTTTTGAGTGCATTACTGCCACATAATTGTCGGGAGTGCAGCTTCTGGATGGCAGGCTACCAGTTCCACACGATTCTCACTGCCATGCTTTTGGCTTGGTTAATTATGATTGCCTAGGCCACGCTTGATGACCCCCTCAAGCAAAACCTAAAATATATTGCGATATGCTAATTTTAACTAAGAAAGAAAATAAAATACAACAACAACAAAAAAGAGAAGAAGAATATTCGAATAATGCTTTCCATAAATTTAATTTATCTGCTATTTTCGCGCCTAGCTTGGCGCGTTGCAAGTTGCACATCTAAGCGGCGCCGCCGTCGACTCGTGAATGGTTTCTGAGTTACTCCCATGGGGCATGCACCCCACACAGTAGCTGACACAATTGTCATTTTGGCGCTGCCTGCTGCTGAAAATATATATATATATATATGTATTTCTTATGTATGTTCGCGTAAAAGATTTATGCCTCTTCTCCATACTCAGTCTCACCTGGGTCTTGGGGTCTCTTCTGGTACTGTTGCAAATCTTTTTGGCTACTGGTTTTTATTTTTTATTGATGCCCTATACCTATTGCAAATTTTGGAAAGAGGGTGTTATAGAATGATTTAGCATATAAGCAGTTGTAGTTTGATAAACAACTTATCGATAAATATCGTCTATCGATATTCAATTTGTAAATGAGCATAAGGCAACAATAAGAAATCATTTGCTAACTACATTTCTGAAAATTGTGACGTTATTGGTTTATCGATAAATATCGATTTTGTCAATTTCAATGCAAAGTCGATAAATTTCGATTATTTGATAATTTGACTATCTAATTTAACATTTGTTCTCTACCTTGGGTATCTTTTTGTTATCGATTTGATCAATTTCAATTGAAAGTCGATAAGTATCGATTATTTGATAATTTGACTATCTAATTTAACATTTTTTCTCTACCTTGGGTATCTTTTCGTTATCGATTTTGTCAATTTCAAATCAATGTCGATAAATATCGAATTTTTAAATAATTTACTACCTTATTTAACATAAAGATTTGGTCAATTTTAATTAAAAATCGATACAAATCGATTGCTTAATTATTTTCTTACCTTATTTAACATTTGTTCTCTACATTGGGTATGTTTTCGTTATCGATTTTGTCAATTTCGATAAATATTGAATTTTTTAATAATTTACTACCTTACTTAACGATTTGGTCAATTTTAATAAAAAATCGATAACTATCGATTGTTCAATGATTTTCTTACCTTATTTAACATTTGTTCTCTACCTTGGGTTTCTTTTAGTTATCGATTTTGTCAATTTAAATTAAAAATCGATAACTATCGATTGTTCAATGATTTTTTTACCTTATTTAACATTTGTTCTCCACCTTGGGTATCTTTCCGTCAAACATCTTAGAGGTATCTGCCTCGTTTTTTTTCGTTTTCGCGCGTTTAAGACCGCAAGGGTTTTAATTTTAATACCAGTTGCAACAGTTGCCACTGCTCCGACTACTGTCGAAGCTTGAAAGTCGCCGACTCCGCGCGGCTCTTGACTGGCTTGACTATGCTTTCCTTAGTTATGTTGTCTATTATTGCCTGTCAATATAAATGTCAATATCTGGCTCTTAATAGCCTTTTAAAAAGCGCACTATAAGTCTTTGTTTTCTGCTGTCGGCATTTTTTGTCTAGGAAATTTAATTAAAATATAGTTTTTCGCCAAAAAAAAAACGTGAACTTAGCTTTGAATGACAGCTTAATTCAATTATGCGCTATTTTAGTCGATTTCACATTAGTTGCACTATTTCAAATTCACACAAATGGCAATATTTATTCACACATATATATAAGTTAGTGAGTTTTGTTAATATTTGTACATATGTATTTATCGGGGCAGCCACATCCACACATCAACGCGCATTTGGATCGTAAAAAAAAAAACGTTGCTGGTAATTTGTAAAAGAGCGCGTCGAAAAGTTTTTGTGGCACAAAGCAACAACAATAAAAGCGAGCGAAAATAGAAGCAGGAAAAGATGTTGTGTTATGTTGTGCCGCCATTTTGTTTGGCTCAACGGAATAGCTGCACAACATATACATAAAAGTAGGGTGTATCAGTAACTCTTACTTAACATTAAAGAAACTTATTTTCATATTTATATATTTTTTTGATCTCCAGTTAAAAAAGCAATATATCATAATATATTATTTATTATTATAATTATTTATTATTATTTGTGTTGACACACCCTACCCAAAAGCCATACATATACGAAAACCACGTATCTATAGAGTATGTTTATATCGTTTACGCTTTTTGCCGGGTGTGGAAAGGGTTTTGATAAACTTTTTACACATTATATGGCAACGCCACAACCCCGCACAACCCCCTACCCCCCCTTCGTTCTGCTCTATGAAAATCGCCTCAGCCGCGTAGTGGGTGCAAAAAAGTTAAAAGCAAACTTAATGGCGCCACTTGTGCTTAAAATTTATTTTATGATGCGCATGCTAAGCCACAGTTGAATTTTAAAATACATTCACCGAGAGAGAGAGAGAGTGAGTGAGGGGGAGAGAGGGGGAGAGAGAGTGAGTGTGCGAGATAGAGGAAAATTCGCTATGCTTCGTCCTTTTGCTGGGCTTATCCTTAAGGGAACGCATCGTTTATGCCCCAAGAGGAAAAACTCTTTTGAAAAAGTTTCGCGCTTTCTTTTTTTCTCGTTAAACATGCGTCGCTTGTTGTTGGCAGTTGGGGTGAGCTAGGGTTAAAGGGTGACTGTGTGTGTGTGTGAGTGTGTTTGTGTGTGTGAAGGGGGTGCAGAAAATTGCATGTTAGCATGTGCCTTGGCTGTCAAGAACGCTGCGGGGCTTAACGTAAGGATTTATGTATCAACGCTTTAAAATTTGGCTCAGATAACGCGCGTTTAATTGGCTCTCTCTCTCTCTATCTCTCTCACTCTGCCTCTGTCTCTCTCTCTCACAAACTTGAGAGTTTTTCTTTTGCGCACTCAATTTGGAAAATGTTTTTATTTTGGGCATAAGTGGCTCAAATCGTTTTAAAAGTGTGTACGCCGCTTATCTACATTTTTATACCCTGTAGGCCAAACCAAAAAAGGGTTTCGAAAGGGTGAGAAAGGGTAAGGTTTCTCAACTAAATTGTGATTATTTAACTACTAAATATAGTCTGCAGCCTCATTTGAATGTTGTTTGTCATCTTTTGGATGCTTTAATAAGTTATTAAACTATATTTTATAGCTTTAAGCTTCCTAACTTTTGTTAACCCAAACTGAATTTACACAACAAACCAAACCAATTCGCAGTATTGTTAGTTCCATCAAGGCGAAAGGCCTTATGACCTTGCTGCTTGATGCTCATTTCATCGCCGATTTCACACATAATACGAAGCACAACAGTTTCAAAAAAGTTCTTGGCCACATATAAATTTGTCTTTCCACATAATCAAGTCATAATATTGTGATAAACTATTGTCAAAGTGTAGAGCACCTTAAGCTGCTTATCAAAAACTCTCAGCAAGCTTTCAGTATAAGCCGCTTACCCACCAATTGACCAATATATAGTATAATGTTTTGCTTGCTGCTGCCAAAAATCACAATATAAAGTGTTAATTTGTTTTGGAAATCCAATCAAAAACTCAAATAACCATCAAAGATCGTGTGGCAACGGTTAACATAATTTTTTCAAACATGAAAATACACTTAAATACCAATAAATTAGAATTTAATTTAACTAAAAGCCCAATGCAACACAATATATATAAAAAATTTTGATTTGAATCTCGTCTTTTGTGTTTGAGCCAAAACTTCTCTTTGCTCATTTCATAAGCGGCCACTAAAAATGTCAAAATATTATGGCCTGAAAGCAGATTGTCATGCTGTCAAGCATTCTTGGCTTGCCTCTTGGCCCATTGTGTCCGGCCAAGAAGAGATTCTCAGCCAAGTACCATCCGCTCTATTGTTGTGCCCGCTCCTAACGCCTCGCTAAACAACATGAGCTTATGCCCGTAAACCTAATGGACGGATTAAGTCGACTCTACGTCTGTCACGAACGCGTCCCCCTCTTCCCAAATTGTGAGCGAGTGCACTTAGAGAAATATCTGTGAACTAAAACACAAATAATCGGTTTCAGTTAGAGTTACTATTGCATAAGAAATTATATCAAAATAATATTTTCTTAGAGATAAATTGCTTTGAAACATTTTTTAAATTATTTAGGATTTCTGAAAATATTTTTTTTCTCAAAAATTATAAATGAAAAATTATTTCTGGTATTAAAATATAGCTTTAAGTAAAAGTTATTATTTCTACATAAGAAATACTATTAAAATTCAAAATTAAAAAATTTTTAAGTGATAAATTGCACAGAATAATATTTTTAATTATTTAGGATTTTGGAAATTATTATTTTTTTCTTAAAAATTACAAATGAATAATTATTTCTGGTATTAAAATATAGCTTTAAGTAAAAGTTATTATTTCTACATAATAAATAATATTAAAATTCATAATTAAAAAATTTTTAGGTGATAAATTGCACAGAATAATATTTTAAATTACTTACGATTTCTGAAAATATTTTTTTTCTTAAAAAAATACAAATGAAAAATTATTTCTGCTTCTAAAAAATGGCTAAAGGAAATTTTACTATTTCTACATAGGAAATAATATTAAAATAATAAAAAAAAATATTTCCTAGAAATAAATTGCCTTGAAAATTTTTTAAAATAACTTATTTTTTATGAAAATATTTTTTTCAATAAGAAATACAAATGAAAAATATATTTCTGCTTTTGAAAAAGTAAATTTTACTCGAATACATTAAATTTTTGTAGATTTTTCCTTTTAAACTATAACTTTGGAATTCTAACACGGAATCAAAAGTTCTTAAATATTTTTCTCTATACTCAGATCCTTTTTTCTGAGTGTATTATGACTCTTGCTGGATCTTTTGATCAGTGTCATGTGTGTGTGTGTGGCAAGGTGATAAACTTTGATATTTTAATGATATGTTCAACAAAACGTTCGTTGCACCATAAAAATTTTCCTTTAGCTGTAACTGTTTTCATTAAATCGGCTTTTCTTTATGGCCACAAACGTTGCAGCCCCGCCCCCGCCCCCGCTGGCATCTTGGTCTTTTGTATGACATTAAACTCACTTTACAGGTGACCATTCAAATTGATGAGCTGTAAAAATCTCAATATTTTGTTTATACTAGTTTTTTCAAAACATATTTCATAGAGTGGAAAGGTTCTGAAACTTTTCGCAAAGCAAAAAAAATATGATTTAACCCATATTATTTTATTGTTGGTTTTTTTTTGGTAGCTGTCAATTCCAAATTAAACGTTCTTCTGAAACCTTTCTCTGGAAAACACTTCGAAAAAGTTTTATTTAAATTGTTTTCTAACCGCTTTCAAATATTTCCAACTGCCAATTAATTGGGCATATTTATTCTCTGATATATTTAAATTATGCATGTTTATGGCTGCGCTTCCAAACAGCTTCGTTAACCTTTGTTTTCCCATTTGATAGACTTGATCTGATGGCTATGGCTCATCCCATCAACTAAGGGTCTTTCTTCTTCTTCTTCTACTTCTACTGTCACGGCAACGCCCCATAAAAACAAAAGCGTGTAACACGAAACGTTTTCTCAGGTTGTCTTTTTGCCTTCGTAGCTGCCAACTTTGGTGAAGTTTTGTATTTTTTATGGCAATATAAACGCGACGATTAAAACGTTAAAATTCAACATTTAAAATCATGTTTGGTTTAATTTTCAAATCGAATTAATGCAGGCAGGCAGGCAGGCAACTTGGAAACAAAACTGGCCAAGCGGCTATCTATAAGACTATAAATGTATCTATGTATCTTTGTATCTTTGTATCTCGATGAATTTGTAGCTGGTTATCTGCGGCAGTCATGTCAGACAATCAACTTAACCAAGTTAGTCAACCGGAGTTGGTCATTTCATTCAACATCTAATAAAATGCTTGAGTTATTCACACACACACACTACGTTGGGTAATGGGGGCTGGTGAGGGGTATGGGGCGTGGCACCTAATTAAATTCAACGTTTACATACAGCAAACATCAATGCAGACAACAAATTCTTCTAACTGCAGATTAAAATCAGCAACTGAAACAAAAGTGAAACAAGACAAGAAAAAATCATTTTTCAGACGAATTCTTAATTCACTTACATTGAAAGTTCCTTAAAAAAAGTTTACTTTACTTCAAATGTTACTTATTTATCAACAATTCGATTATACCCTTACGTATAGTGTACGTAAAAATATTAGCACAACTTACGATTTACATTTGAAACAACGCAAACACGAACCTGCCTCAAAGGTGCTGCAACGAGGGAGGCATGCGGCGGCTGGTGTTGGAAAGGCGTGAACAGTAAACTGTGTTGGAAAGCGCAACGAGATTGCCAACTTCCTGAGCGGAATCGGCTGCTGCCTCTTTGCCGGTTTGCTTTTGTCTGTCTTGGCCTCAACTCAGCTCAGCTCAGCTCATTTACAATTCCAATTATGCACAACATTTTCTAATTACACGACCATCAACACCGTTGCCAGAGACGTCCCAAAGATGCGCCCACATGCTTCTCCCTCTCTAAATGTGGGACACTCAAGAAAAAATAAATGAAGAAATGAAATAAAATAAAAACTTAATACTATATGATACTATATGGTTTTTCAGGTTTCGGAAATATTTTTTCGAAATAGTGATAGATAGTATTTAAATAATGAAGATATCAACCTAAAAACTGAATACTATATGATACTATATATAGTATTTAAATAATGAAGATATCAACCAAAAAACTGAATACTATATGATACTATATATAGTATTTAAATAATGAAGATATCAACCTAAAAACTGAATACTATATATAGTATTTAAATAATGAATATATCAACCTAAAAAATGAATACTGTATGATACTATATGTAGTATTTAAATAATGAATATATCAACCTAAAAACTGAATACTATATGATACTATATATAGTATTTAAATAATGAAGATATCAACCTAAAAACTGAATACTATATGATACTATATGGTTTTTCAGGTTACGGAAATATTTTAAAGAAATAGTTTCTTAAATCCCAAAATAAACTTAAAGTGTTTAAAACAATATTTCTTAATGGTAAAAATCAACGAAACTTTGATACCAAATCAAATTGAACTGTTTTAACTATCTAATATGATTGTTAAATTTTCTTCAAGTGCATGTTAATGGATTGTTCATATACTATGTATCAACGGATACGTCGTCGCGCTGATTTCATTTGACTACCAGACGTTTGCAACCTGGTCATAATGTTGGCGTGGGCTGCCTTTTGCCGCTGGGCATCATCATCATCCTCTGCTTTTTGCACGCCATAATTAACGTATGTGTGTGTGTGTGTGTGTGTTTTAATGTGCAGCTAATTGTGTTGCCAATTCGCATTCGCATGCGGCCAGTGTTCACTGTACACTGCAATACGCCAAGCATTTTAATTGCAGGCCCACATATACATATTTTCATTGTTTAAATATAATTTTTGTTTAAATTTCTTTGTTTTTTTTTTCTTTTTATATTACACATACGCCATGCTGGCATGCAGCGGTCTAGCTCTCACTTTTTTCTTTCATTGTCTCCCGCTCGCTCTCTCTCTCTCTCTGTTGCTCCTTGGCTTTTTTCAACAGCTGCTAAATTAGTTCAACACTTCAGTTGACGGCATGTTCCATTGGCATGACATTCAACTGACAGTTGGTAATCTCTGGCATGTTGGCAATTTCTGACAGACCAACTGACAGACAAACAGACAGACAGCCAGAGAGGCGAAACCGAACGACGGACAGGCAGAGCGAGGAAGAAACAGAGACGATATGTAGAGGGGCGACAGCTTCTGGCAAGAAAGTCGATAGCACTGAAGGAAATTCGTATTAAAAATAAATAAATGCTTATTTTAATTTGTTATTCTTCGTATTTGTTTATTCCATTTGATGCTAGGATAAAATCCTTTAATCCAAAAATTATCGATAAATATTTTTTCATTGTTATCCTTTATTTCATTATTTCATATTAGGATAAAATCCTTTAATCCAAAAATTATCGATAAATATCGATAAATATTTTTTCATTGTTAAATATATTTGTTTATTCCATTTCATACTAGGATGAAATCCTTTAATCCAAAAATTATCGATAAATATCGATAAATATGTTTGCATTGTTATCCTTCTTATTAGTTTATTCCATTTCATCTAGGAAAAAACCCATTGAATCCAAAAATTATGGATAAATATCGATAAATATATTTTCATTGTTTTCCTTTTATTTCATATTAGGATAAAATCCTTTAATCCAAAAATTATCGATAAATATCGATAAATATTTTTTCATTGTTATCCTTTATTTCATTTTTTCATATTAGGATAAAATCCTTTAATCCAAAAATTATCGATAAATATCGATAAATATTTTTAAATTGTATTAATTGAAAACTATCACTAAAACGTTTCATTTCTTTTCATATTTAGTATAAGCTTACTTATCTTACTTTACGCATTGACGATATACAAACAATACCGATAACAATCGTTTTTAACCGATAACTATCGATTTTAATCTTTTATGATACATTTCTGTGAAATGAAAGAATGAGTTTATTTAAACATGTTTTTATAGGCATTCTAAGTTTCGAGATTAACTTTTCGCTCAGTGTATATAACATTGTCTTATGCATTGTGTGTTAAGTATTCTTCTATATAAAATATTGCATGCAATGCAGTTGCAAATAAAATTGTTGCACTTAAGAAGCAGTTACAAACGCCTAGAAGAAGACCGACAGCCCGCAACTCTTGTGTTTTTTTTTTTGTTTTTATTGGTGTAGCTGCAACACTTACCGCATAGCCGAGGGCAGCTTGTAAATTTCGAACGTTGATGTTTTTATTATGATTAAACGTAATGGGGTGTGGCTAGGCCTGGGATAAGATATGCACAATTATCGTTCACAAATAAGCTGTTGAAGTTGCCTGTTTTGTTTTGATCTTGGGATTTTTTTTTCCTTTTCTTGTTTGAAGCGTGGGTGTTTAAGCCATGGAATGTCGTCTGGTAACAGCGAATGTTTCTTACCAGACGCATTGACGACGACAACGACAACGACGACGATCTTTGGAAATAAAAGCTGAGGCACATTGAAAACCACCTGCTGGGCAGCGAACACAAGGCACTGTAATCAGTTTAAATGGCCAAGCCAGTCAGCCAGAGCAGAGTAGAGGGGAATAAGTGTGTGGCTTGGTGGTGCTTAAAGGTAGAGAGGGAGAGAGCCTAACACCACTGACATTTGGACTGTGGTGCCACAATGAACACGCCATAAAGCAAAAGTCAAACAAAAAATTAATAAAAAGGCAAGCTGGCAAAAAGACAGACGGAGACGGACACGAAAAAAAATCGACGGATCGACACTACCGGGACTTTTTTTTAGCAGTTGGCGTTTTTTTGTTTGTTGGTTTTATATTTTTTTTTTATTTTGCATGTCGAACGATCGATCAAATTATAAACGAGGCTTTTGGGGATAAGCAAATGGCCAGCTTGCAAAGCCCAAAAAAAAAAATATACATACATTTAACTACCTTTAGAGCCGGGTTATATACAGACAAAGTTTATTTTTTAAAGCGTGCACTTGAAGAAAAATATTTCTCAGAACATGGAAAGCAACCAAAAGTTAAAGCATGAATGGTTTCAGTAACTGGCTTTTAAAAATCTCATCTATATACTTTTTCATGAAAAAAGTATGTTTCTAGAAATTAATATTCTTTCCCATCTTTATGTGTTTCTTAAAGTGTATTCCTCATAATATTCTATAACCTTCTCTCTCTCTTTCTTCTTCACTCTCTTTGTCTTTTTTTTTTGCTCTCTGTCTCAGATGCTACTTTAGCCTTTGGCCCTGAAACAACATTTTTTATTATTGTTATTTTTTCATTTTTTTTCTTGGCATTAAAAGCGCATATAAAACTGTCAAATTGTTTTGTGTTGGCCAAAAATTATGGTCCATCATTAGCGTTCAGCTTGTATGCAGTTTGTTAAGTGAAATTTAAAAACAGGATCCCCGAGAGCTAAAATAAAACAGAACTTTGGCTGGGCTTCGCATATTTTCGGGTCTAACGCATGTGTTGACAGCTTATTAATGTCTGGCCATAAATTGCGACTTAGGTAAAATACAAACCAGAAAGCTGCAAATCTCATTAGGGTCTGGCAACACTGTTGCGAGCGCAGTGCGCTGTTGCCAAACTTCACAAGCAGTTAGAAGTTGTGAAACAGAAAGTTGAACTACAACGTTGCCAATTTTCAACATGAGATGAAATAAAAGTTTCTTTAAATATTTATGAAAAAACTTCCAACTAACAAATTTCAATTGAAAATCAATAGAAAATAATTACAATAATTGTTTTTCCCTTTCTGAATCTATTTTACAGTATGGCAAACATGCAAACTCTTGGAATAGATTAAATCCGTTGGGTGGTCTTCGACGATAGCAAATGCAATCAATGCATAACGCTCTCTTGGAAAACTCATCAGCAAAAAAATTACTATATAGAGGGGCGGATTGGCTGATATGTGTGGAGGAGCTGTGTGCTGTCAGAAATGACAGCTATAATTGCGACGTCATAATGCTGCGTCATGTCTATGACAGTTTAATTGTGACTAGGAAAGCGCGCAATTACATGTCGGACACAGCAGCAGCAGCAAAAGCAAAAAAAAAAGAGAAGCTAACAAATGTGGAAATATATAATTGAAAGAAAAATTTGCATTGGCAGGCAACTTGTTAGACGGGGCAACTGTTGGCTGGCTGCTGTTGCTGCTTTGCACCCAATTAAAATGTTTCACACGTTTGCATAATTAATACTCAAATAGCTGCGCACTTGTCGGCAAAATGCCCAGACATAATCACCACTGAGGGTAGCGAGCAGCGGATCCTCACCAGAGGGTAGGACACCAGCTAACATAGATGTACAATGTTCATACATACGTACATATATATTTTGTACATGCGCTGCCCAGTTTGCAAATGATGCCTGCAAATTGGCGACAAAATTAACGCGCAATTGTTTCAGGTAAGACGAAGATCTAATACTCTTTAAATGATATGTTTCTTTAGAAAATATTGGCAAAGTCTTAAATCTTGAAACCTTAAAGCTTTAACATTTTTAAAACATTTTGTTTAAAATAGTTTACATATTTACATTTTTAAATGATTTTTTTATATATATAACACAAGTATTTAATATTATTTTTTTATATAACACAAGTATTTAATATTAATAGATTTTTTTTCTTTACTTTTAAAACATTAATAAACTATTAAATGACTAATTTTCATACATCCACTACTAAAAAATATCACTTAGATTTCTTTTATATCTTAAACAAACTATTAAAAATATATTTTAACTTGTAATTTCTTTAGTTTCATAAGATCTTGGTTTATTTTATTACTTTATAATATTTTCCGGTTGTTTATATTTTTAAATAATTTTTTTCTGTATAACTTTTTTTTTTTTGAATTTTAAAGCATTTATAAAATATTAAATTATTAACTTTCCTATTTCCACTACTAAAAATAATAATTAGATTTCTTTTATATCTTAAACAAACTATAAAAATATATTTTAACTTGTAATTTCTTTAGTTTCATAAGATCTTGGTTTATTTTATTTCATTATAATATTTTCCGGATGTTTATATTTTTAAATTATTTTTTTCTATATAAAATTTTTTTCTTCTTAATTTTAAAGCATTTTTAAAATATTAAATTATTAACTTTCCAACTTCCATTACCAAAAATAATACTTAGATCTTTTTTATATTTTAAACAAACTATTAAAAATATATTTTAACTTGTAATTTCTTAAGTTTTCCAAGATTTTGATTAAGTTCCATATAACAAACTCTTCATAAAGCAATTTGTTCTAGTTTTACAACAACATTTAAAAGACTCCCCTAAAGAGTGTATAACAAAAGCCAATTCTTCTGTCGGCATTTCTTAGAAGACGTTTCTTCTGTTGTCGAAATTGTTAATTATGACTTTAGTTTTGGTTTTGGGCTCGCCTTGGCTTTGCCTCATATGACAGCATTTTGACAGAATTGGGGCCCTGGCTGCATTTAAGCGCATGACAAATAAAAATGTTGCAAATATGCAAGGCAAGGCGAGATGAAATAAAAATAAAAAATATAACTAAATAATATACGACAAATAAAAGGTTGCCAGCGAGCTGACAGTGGGAAATGTTACTTGCAGCATCAGCAACAGCAGACAAAACTGTCATCTGTCAATTTGACAGTTTAACTAGGTAATTAGTGTGTGCACAACATATACATATACAGGGTGTGTGTTGTGTGTGTGTGTGTGGCTGTCAGTGAGCACTAAAAGTAAAGAACACTTGAGCCTGCCACAGATTCTCAATTTCACTTGCCACTGCCACTGCCACTGAAATGTCTCTCTTCCGCTTGTAATTCATCATTTGACATGAGGCGAGCAAACACACAAACACACTGACAGCACTATTTTAGATACCCTGTGAAGGCATAAAGGGTATTTTCAAGTTTTTCAGAAGCTTGAAATATCGAATTCTGCTCATAAAACAACAAATATCGATAAATATCGAGTTTTTCTTAACTGCAATCTAAGTACATATTAACATGCATATTGATATAGTTTTTTAGATAGTTAATTTTTGATTTTTTACACACAAAATACAAAATATATCGATAAATATCGATTTTTTCAAACTGCAATCTAAGTAGATACTAATATGCATATTGAAAAACAGATTTTTAGAGGTCTTAAAATAGTTAATTTTGATTGATTACACACAAAGTTCAAAATATGTCGATAAATATCGATTTTTTCTTAACTGAAATCTAAGTAGATACTAATATGCATATTGAAATGCAGATTTATAGAGCTCGTAAGATGGGTAATTTTTATTGATTATGCACAAGATACAAAATATATCGATAAATATCGATTTTTCCTAACTGCTGTCTACGTAGATACTAACATGCATATTGAATTGCACACTTATAGAGCACGCAAGATGGGTAATTTTTATTGATTATACACAAAGAACAAAATATATCGATAAATATCGATTTTTTCTTAATTGAAATCAAAATCGATACTAAAATGCATATTGAAATTCAGACTTATAGAACTTGCAAGATGGTTAGTTTTAATTGATTATACACAAGATACAAAATATATCGATAACTATCGATTTTCTTAACTTTTCACAAGTTAGACTTGAAGTTTACAGATAAAACCAACTAGAAATAACATTTCATTTACCAAGTTATAGAGTATAAAATCTAAACTAAAGAGTATCTTCTAGTCTAGCTTTTGTATAGCCTTCCCTTCCTTTAGCTGACTGCTTAAAGTGATCCGCGGCAGCAAGCGCGCTCGCGTACTTCCTGCTATCCCAGTTCTTTCTACAGTTCTCTACACTTTACTCGGTTTCTGGCTTTGGCAGCTCTGGCTCCTGCAATTACAGCACTTTTAAGTGCTTCATTGCCAACTTCATTGCAGCGCAACGTCATCATCCTCATCCTCAGTCTCATCATCATGATCATCGTTATTATTATTATGCCCAACAACATCATCATTATTGTGTTCGTTGCGTTTGTCATTCGACTGGAACCAAACAGACGAGTTCGCAAATAAATCATCTTGTGCTGGCTCCCCTTTTGCTCCATTTACCCCAAGACTTCGTTCTCTCCCCCTCCCCACCGTTTTCAATATTTGTTGCGCTAGTTTGCTTTTGTGTTGTTTTCCAGTTCTTTTTTCTTATGTTGCGGCAAATTATGTTGTACTTCTTAAGTACCATATAGTATGTTTATGGGCAATTGAGTGGTTCTGCTTTTGAAATAGTTGTCGCTTCTTGAGCGAAGTTATCCTTGCTTAAATGGTTTCGATATGGAAACTAACATAAACTTGCGGAGCTACTATATATTAGAATTCATTTTCATAATTTAATCTTTTTTTTTTTTGAATGTTAATTCATTTTCATAATTTCATTTTTTTTTTTTATGTTAATTAATTTGCATAATTTTATCTTCTTTTTTTTGAACTTTTATTCATTTTCATAATTTTATCTTTTTTTTTTTTGAATTTTTATTCATTTTTTTGTAACTTCCAAAAAGTCACATCTATGGCACATGTTTTTCTTTAGATTAAAAAACACTATCGCTAACTGTTGTAACACATGTTCAAAGACTTGTTTAGAATGCAAATCTAATGTCAATGTTGATAAAGTCACGTTTGAGCGTAATCAGGTAACTGATAAATCCTAAACACAAACTCATAGCAATTGTTTTTAAAGTTGTTCTTGACTTTAAGCGGCACATTTTTTGTTTTTTGTTTTTTGGGACAACTTGCACTTTCAGCTTTATTTATGCGCTTGTCCCACTGAAACTGATTTCAAACTTGACTGACTTTCAACAAGCAGCAGAAGACGAAGAAACAGTAAGACAAAAGTCAAAAATCATTGAAGCATGCATAGCGATTTACCCCGTTAATGAGACCATAGATAACAACACAGCAAACTGTCAACTTGGCCAAACAAAACAACAGCAACAAAGGAGTCAAGAGGCGCGCTCACTGATTAAGTCAACCCTAACAAATAGAGTTGTGGCATGGTTTTTTGAGTAGGGGAAGAAAGAGGCCGCCGCCTCTCTTTTGGTTAAACCTCTCAGCGAGAACAAATCGACAGCAGCCATTCGACAAAAAAGGGGTAAAAATGTGCGAAATATCACAACTTGGCACTCGGCGAGAAAACTGCCTCACACAAACAGGGCTAACAAACAACCACTAAAAACAAGACAACAGTTACGCCGGATTAACAACCCCTTTCCTGCTCTGTGTGTTTGGGTTCAATTTCGCCATGAGCACAATTTATAAAATTGTTACGCATAATAAATTAAAATTTCATTTTAAAGTATTGGCCGTGAAATTGAGCTTAGCTGGGAGGCGTGGAGGGTTTTTTTATAGAGCAGGCGGGCATGGAGTTAGCCTACTTATTTAGACCAAAACAAATTGTTGACAAATTGTTGGCATTAAGACTTTTAAGCTCAATAGCGAAAGTCTTGAAAATGTTTAATTGTTTATCCAATAACAAAATGATTAATGACATGGAATTATTTTAAAGCAATATTAAAACAATAAATGATATATACAATACGAGTTTTTAATAAGAAAAAATATATAGTAATTTATTCTACATTGTTAAATATTTTGTTGTTTAAAATTAGAAAATATTATTATATTTTTTGTGTTTAAATTTTTAGAATATTTTGCTAAGAGTTTTTAAAATTTTATTAAATGTTAAATTTTGTATTTTAATTGAAACTTATAATGTTGGTTTTTACGATCTTTTATAATAAATCGATTAATAAGATAGTATGATATATGCAATACGAGTTTTTAATAAAAACAATTTTATAAGAAGCTTTTCTCATTTTTACATATTTTTTTTGCTTAACGAAAAAAATAATTAATTTGTTTTTGAATTTTGCAAACCATTTTTATTAAATGTTTAATTTTCCATTGTATTGAAGTTTATAAATTTAGTTGCTACGATATTTAAACTATTTTTTAAAGCTTTTATCATTTAATTTAAATTTTTTTTTCAATAATTTTTCTATAACAATAATTTAATAAGAAACTTTTTTCAGTTTTGCATATTTGTTTGCTTAAAGAAAAAAACTAATAATTTTGTTTTTGAATTTTTAGATTTTTTGCAAACCATTTTTATTAAATGTTTAATTTTCCATTGTATTGAAGTTTATAAATTTAGTTGCTACGATATTTAATCTATTTTTTAAAGCTTTTATTATTTAATTTTAATTTTTTTTCAATAATTTTTCTATAACAATAATTTAATAAGAAGCTTTATTCAGTTTTACATATTTTTTGGCTTAATGAAAAAAAAAATTATTTTGTTTTTGAATTTTTTGATTTGTTGCAAACCATTTTTAAGCTTTTATTAAATATTTCATTTTGCATTTTTATTCAAATTTATAATGTTGGTTTCTACGATATTTTAAATAATTTTCTAGCCATTATCATTAAATTTGCTGAATTTTTCAATATTTTAATATTTAATAATTTTCTTTATTTTTACATTTTTTTTTGTTTAAAAATCAAAAATAATATTTTAGTTTGGAATTTTTAGATTATGTTGCAAAATATTTTCAAGCTTTTATTTGTTTAATTTTGCATTTTTATTGAAATTTATTTAATAATGATTTTCTTTATTTATACATATTTTTGCTTAATAATAATAATTTTTGAATTTTTAGATTTTTTGCAAACAATTTTTAAGCTTTTATTAAAAATTTAATTTTCCATTTTTGTTGAAGTTTGTAACTTTGGTTTTACGATATTTAGACTTATTTTCTAAGCCTGTATTTAATTATTATTTATTTTTCAATATATTTTTTTTTATATATGCGCCCATTAGCTCAACATGTTTGCTGGCGGCAACAACAAAAACAAAATAATTTTGAAATTAACCAAAAAATAAAAATGAAAAAAACAAAAACTCAAGCGACAGACGCACGCAAAGCTTGTGGCTTGGGCCCGAAAACCAAAAATTTCTAATCAAACATTTTCTCACCTCAGAGTTGAACAGAAGTTTTTTTTTTTTTTTTGGGTTTTGAGTGTTGTTGCTGTTAGCCTTTTATTTCGTTGTTGCGTTGTGTTGGGGGCGTGTTCGTTGTTGAACGTTCTGTCGGCGTTGTCGGCAGCGGCAACATTTCTGTGTTCTTCACATGTTTTTTTTTTCTTGTGTTTTTCTTCTTTTGAGCTGCAGCCGCATTTAACTTGTTGTTGTTGGCTGCTGTTGTGAGAATTTGCCGTAAATCAACCTGTTGCCCCTTGTTGTTGTTGCTGCCGCACAGAGTTTTCGGCTAGAGAGAGAGAAACAGGTTAATCGATTTTAAATCGGTTTTGATGTTGTTTTGATCGTTTTGCCTCTCACAACTTAAAATGTATGAGCTGCTCTAGTTTTCTAGTTCGTTTTTCGTTCGTTGGTTTTTTTTTGTTCTTTTGACGTTTGAACTTGATTACAGGTGATTTTAATAACGATGTGTCTGCCTAGTGGCATGCAACGGCAAGCGGCAGCTAACTTAAAACAGTTAATTAAATGCCTACTGAAACTCAAGATGCGACTCACTTTTAAATCCTAGCATCAACTTGATTTGCCAGCTGGCAAACTTAACAAGCTGCTAAAATGCGTTTTGCATAAATAAATTAATGGTTTCCTACTAGAAACTAAACTAAGAAAAAACCTACTTCAGATTACTGTGCTGCAATTTAAGAGCATTTAAACGCTGCGTTAACTGCACTGCAGGTGTAGTTAGCCTAACGATAACTGCAACTATATACATTAAAAGTTTAGCTAATGTTTGTGGCAGGTTTAGTTAGTGGTTTTGAAAACAACTGGAGCTTTATTTCTTCGAAATTCATGTACAAATTCCTTATCCGAAAATTTCACTTGGGGAAGGGATGTAAAACTTTCTGAACCCATAACTTTTTCAAAACTGAAACGATTTTAAAAAGGAAAAGCGATTTAGTCATGGCTTGAACTTAATATTAATTCTGTATTCATAGTTAGAAATGTTTTATTTTTTCGAAATTCATGTCAAAACTTTCCGAACCTATAACTTTGTCAAAACTTTCCGAACCTATAACTTTGTCAAAACTTTTCGAACCCATAACTGTATCAAAACTGAACCGATTTTGAAAACAAAATACGTTTTAGTCATGGTTCGATCCCAACAATAATACTGCAATCATAGTTGGAAATATTTTATTTTCTCGAAATTCGTGTAAAATTTCCTGACCCAAAAACAAATTATGGGGAAGGATTCAAAACTTTCCGAACCCCTAACTTTGTCAAAACTAGACCGATTTTCAAAAGGGAAAGCTTTTTAGCCATGGCTTGAACTCAATATTAATACTGCATTCATAGTTAGAAATGTTTTATTTTTTCGATTTTGATGTAAAAATTCCTGACCCAAAAGTTTCTGAACACATAACTTTGTCAAAACTGAACCGATTTTGAAAAGGAAAAGCGTTTTAGTCATGGTTCGATCTCAATAATAATAATGCTGCATTCATAGTTGAAAATGTTGTATTTTCTCGAAATTCGTGTAAAAATTCCTGAGCTAAAAATTACACATAGGGTGCATTCAGACGATGAGTTTTGGAATGAAAGTTTCTGTACTAATAATTATTACTTATTACTATATATATCTTCTCACTTTAACCCTGAGAAATACCGTTCGTAACTCAACGTCTTAAAAGCTGCAAAAAAGCACAAAGCATTTATATTTTTGCTTAGTTTTTTGTCATTTTGTTTGTCAATGTTGAAAGACAACAACAAAAACAAAAACTGAGAAGTCGAAACAGCTTTAAGGAATTGCCCATTGTTGTAGTCGTGTGTGTGTGTGTGTGTGTGTGTGTGTTGGCAACTGTTGTTGGCAGCAAGTGAAGCGTTATCAACATGCATGCAATTTACTCATCATCACAGATCGAAAGGTGATAGCCGACATGTTACTTTTTAATTGACGCGAAGATGAGTCAAAATGAATTATTGCCTGCAACTAATATGGAGTCGCCGCTTGTGCGGCAATTAACCCACCAAGCAACCAAGGAGCGGAGAGAGCCAACACACACACACACACAAAACTTGGCGAAAACTCGAGTTGAGTAAAACCTGCAAATTTCAGGCCTCTCTCATATATGAACTATAGTTTGCCCGGCCGGACGTTGAAAGACAATAATGCTTGATAATGAGCTGTAAAGTTTATTAAGTGCCAGCCAGCCAGCAGCAGTTTGAGCGAGAGGTTGGGTGGGGCTCTTTAGCCTACTATCTCCTATTCAAGGTGCGGCTAATGAGCCATTTGCGTGTCGTCAATTTTTGCCATAGCATATTATTTGCAGAAGCGAAACAGAGACAAACAAATGAGTGACAGCGTGAGAGGGAGACAAATTCATACACATTAAAACTAAATTATTGAATAATAAAAAAAGGAGTTTTTTGTTTGTTTAAAATGACATCTGTGCCATGTGTCAAAGTTCGCCAAGCGTTGAGTAATTAGAGATAAAAGCAAAATGATATTCAAAAAAAAATAAATAAAAAAAATATTAAAGTTATAATTTAATTGAATTCATATTTTAAAACCGTTGGAAAATATATATAAAAAGTTAAAAAAAATTATAATATTTACATTAAAAACTTAAGGAGCTAAAAACAAATAATCGATAAATATCGATATCACCAGATACATATTAATAGCGTTCTGTACCCTGTAAAACAAAGTTTTAAATGTAAAAATATTTTGGTATTCATTTTAAAAGCTTAAGGATTTAAAAACAAATAATCGATAAATATCGATAGCACTATAAACATATCAATATCGTTGTGTATACTCTACAAAAGCAATCCTTAGAGTTTATTAAGTACATTTTATTTATTTCATCAACATAAATCAATATTAAACTTAAATATTGAGCATATCTTAATATATCTTAAGCATTTATTAAGCATAACGAATTAAAAACAAATAATCGATAAATATCGATAGCACTATAAACATATCAATATCGTTGTGTATACTCTACAAAAGCAGTACTTAGAGTTTATTAAGTACATTTTATTTATTTCATCAACATAAATCAATATTAAACTTAAATATTTAATTCTTAAGCATTTATCGATATTATATTCGCATACAAATTCGTGTCACGAGCTCTTAACAAAGTCACTATGTCCTGCTCAATTTAAATTCCTTACAAATGGTTCGTTGCATGCGTAATGTTGTTGCCATATGCTATGGGTATTGTAGTATAATATCATCCATCTAATGTTCAAAACATTTTCTAGTTAACACTTTGTAATTGCACAATGAAAAATCAGTGAACTGTAAAACAGTTTGACAAGTGAAAGATTCTGCTTTAAACTCGGGATGTTTTTCAGCGCGTGAAGTGTGCCATAAATCAATCGAATACTTTTGCGAGTCTCCCTTGTAGTTGTATAAATTTAAATTGAGTGACAAAAACAAAGCAGCGAAGGAAAAAGGACATTCGCTAGCTAGCCAAAAACTTGTTTTGCATTAAATGATGTGTAAAATGAAGCCGTTAAACATGTCCGCTGGGACCGAGGCTCGATGATTTTCAAGGGTTTCTATGCAAATTAGCAAAAGTGAAACAGAATGCAATTTATTCTGCGTATATTTTATATGAATGCTGCTTGTTTATTGTCGACTTGACAAAGGAGTAAGTGAGTTGATTGGTAGGCAAAAGCAGGACTATTTGTTTGATAGAAAAGATTTATTCAAGTTACTTGGAAGCTTTCCCTTCTGTCCACTTTTGTTTCTTCATTCTCATTGCTTTGCCTTTTTAACATATCAACAATATATTTGTCTTGTTTCTCACTAATCAAAGGACTTCTGCAAGTTTAATCCTGCCATAACCTTGCTGTTTCTTAGCTTTACTTATTCTCAACTTTTATTCCTAGTCACTTTAAATTTTTTTTCTATTTCCATAACTATTCTGTTTCTTATTCTCAACTTTTATTCCTACTCACTTTAAAGCATCAAATATAGATTTGTCTTGCTTCTCACTAATCAAAGGATCTCTTCGATTTTAATCATGCCATAACTATTCTGTTTCTTAGCTTTACTTATTCTCAACTTTTATTCCTACTCACTTTAAAATTTTTTTCTATTTCCATAACTATTCTGTTTCTTATTCTCAACTTTTATTCCTAGTCACTTTAAAACATCACTAATCAAAGGATTTCTTTGATTTTTATTTCCATAACTATTCTGTTTCTTATTCTCAACTTTTATTCCTACTCACTTTAAAGCATCAAATATAGATTTGTCTTGCTTCTCACTAATCAAATTTATGCTCTGCGCCAATCTATTTGCTGTCATATTAAAACTTAACAAAATACACACTCAAAATTCATTTGGACACTTTTGGTAATTGTCATTTATGGAGCATCTCGAATAGTTTGAGGTTTGGTTGCTCTCGCCGCAGTCGAGTTGATTTGCTAATTGCTGAATATGTCTCCAGATAATCAATGTTTAAAATTTTGACACCATCAGCCAAGTCTCTACGGCCAAGTTCTGGCCATCCAAAATTGACACGACAATTACCACAATGTGAGCTGAGGTCAAGCAAAAGGACATCTAACATCTAACTGCTCTAGTCCTAGTTTGTTACGGTCAGCTGTTGGCCCTCATTTGCTGACCACAGACAGCAGCCAGTGTTGTTGTTGCTGTTGTTGTTGTCGTGTGCTAACAAGCCAACATAACGTTGTCCATGTCCTGTCCATGTTCTGTCCTCTCTGTGTGTCCTGTCTGTGTGCTGAATGTGTTACTTTTGGGCTGTCTTGAGCAGTTATTGTTATATTGCTTTGACATGTCGCATTGGGGCAAGTGCCGAACCGACGAACCCCTTTTTTAGGTACATTTACTGTCACTCACACCTTGCGGTTGTCCCCTTCCCGTTCCCGCACCTGCTCCTGCTCCTGCTCCTTAACCCATTCCTTTCTTCATTACGTTTATTTCTTCCTGCTTAAGCTTTTGCGGTTTTAGTTTTACTTTACTACTTTGCGGTCACATATTTTATAATTAAAAGCTCATTAATTAGTTGCTCTTTTTATACCCCGAACCCCTTTAAGGGTATAAGGCTATGTAACAGGCAGAAAGAAGCATCTTCGACCCCATAAAGTATATATATTCTTGATCAGCATCAACAACCGAGTCGATATAGCCATGTCCGTCTGTCCGTTTGTATGAACGCGTCGATCTCAGAGACTATAAGAGCTAGAGACTCCAGATTTGGAACATAATACATAGTATTGAACTAGGATTGAATTTGGAAAACTTTGAGATGACGTTTAAATAATGACAATGTGTGAAATATTTATTTAAATCGGTTGAAAAACACCGAAGATATGGAACATTAAAATTAACTTCTTACTTTTTTTATTTTACTCTCTCCCACAGGATCAAAATTTATTTTCCTCGTTGGCCTTGCATTTGCCGACTAAAATACCAGACGAACAGAAGGCAGCAGCAGATAACTCTTTCAGGTTAGAGGAAGGAATCAGGACTCACGGACAGAGGTCAAGGGCAAACTGAGCTTCCAGTTTTCAGCTCATATATTTAAGCCGCTTATTCGCTGTTACTTTCCACTGGATATAGATATAATAATAATAATAATATAGATATAATAATAATAATAATATAATGTTATGCAACCCAAATTCAAAATCCAAATATATAAATCAAACTATTCCCCTTTAAGCTTAAACGAAAAAGCTATGCTAAATTAAAAAAATAAAATAAAAAATACAAAAATTCACTTGATGTCCTTAATTAAAGAAAAATAAAAACTCTGCGAATACAAACTTATAATGTCCCAACTAAAATTGAAAAATTGTCAAAGCCTCGAACTTTAGCTTTAATTTAATATTGTGCGTTTTTGTTTGTGCAAATATTTATAATATATAATTTATTAACTTGTTTTTAGATTAAGTAAAAAATATATATATATATCGTATGTTAGTATGCTGATCTTATTTATAGCATAAGTATAAATAAATAAAATAAATAAATAATAAAAAAAATAATAATAAATAAAGTAAGTTTTTAGCATTTAGTATTCTGTTAACATTTAAAGCTTTTAATTTGTTATTAATAAATTCTTTTTTATTTTACTCTCCCTCCCCAACAGCAGTCAAATTTATTTTCCTCGTTAGCCATTTTTACAAGTGTTTGGTTCTTAGATGACCCCATAATCCTTGAATGCAGTTCGATAGAGTTGGTCCTTGCGAGTCTAACGCAACAAGTCCTTTGAAAATCCGTTAAGATTTGGCTGAGTTATATACATTTTCCTCCAAAGGACATTAGTTTCTACGCCATACCTTGGTCATGTCCTTGAAAATATTAAAAGCAAACACATTTTTGAACTCACAGCACCAAGATATATCGATTTGCATTCAAGGATTTTAAGGATTCGATAAAAAAAAATTTCGAAATATATTACAGGGGGTAGGTCAGAAAAAATTGAAAAAATTACAAAATCGGCTATAACTTGGACATTTTAAGGACTATCCGGATGTCCTTTGGACCACAAGTAGACCTAGGGTATCCAATTCGAACAAGGTAACAAAAAGGACGAAAGTCCTTCAAACGTCTGAAATAAATGGATATTTGTTAAAACCAGAAAATTGCCTATAACTCGGCCAAATCCTTAAGGATTCTAATGAGTCCTGTCTCCGACAATTCGTTTTGACCAGGCCTACCATCTGGCCAAAGGACATCCAAATCGTCCTTGTGGTTGCCGAGAAAACACGACTTTTATGCCTTTCATTCATTTTTGCTCGTCCCCAGAGTGAAATTTTTACAAGTGTTTGGTCCTTAGATGACCCCATAATCCTTGAATGCAGTTCGATAGAGTTGGTCCTTGCGAGTCTTACGCAACATGTCCTTTGAAAATCCGTTAAGATTTGGCTGAGTTATACACATTTTCCTCCAAAGGACATTCCTTGTTAAACTTAAGATGTGTCTGTAAAAATTATCAGCTTTATTTTATAAACTACTCATGTAAATGTAAATCTGTATATACTCTGTGTAAAAAAAAAGAAATTTGAAAAATATAAGCGAAATCGATATACAAAATACATTTTGTTGTTGTCATTCAAGGATTTTACGCTCCCTCCCCCCCACAGCAAATTTATTTTCCACGAAAATGCCCAATTCGGCCCATTTCGCTAGGTGAAATACCAGGCGCACAGAAATCAGCAGTAGGCTACTCTTAAAGTTAGAACAGCCAATCAGAACGCACGAACTTAGTTGAAGGTCAATCTGATCTCTGAGTTTTCACTCAAAGTATCACTCAGTCGCTCATTCTGTTCCAAGCTCAGCTGCTGTTAGTTAATATTTTAAGTTACAGATCCGCCTACTGCTGAATTCTGTTCGCCTGGTATTTCACAGGCAGAACTGTATCGAGAAAATTTACTTTCTTCTGAAAAATACCAAAAAATTTCAAAAATTCCAAAAATACTGAATGACGGGGCATTTTAACTTGCGTTCGTCAAGTGAAATACCAGGCGCCCAGAAATCAGCAGCAGGCTGATCTGTAATTTAAAATGTTAAGTAACAGCAGCTGAGCTGCTAACAGAATGAGCGGCTGAAAGAAAACTTTGAGTGAAAACAGAGCTCAAGGTCAAAGTGATCTTTGAGTTTTCACTCAGCCGCTCATTCTGTTAACATTTTTAGCTGCTGTTACTTAACATTTTAAGTTACAGATCAGCCTACTGCTGATTTCTGTTTGCCTGGTAGCCAGACAGAACTGTATCGAGAAAATTTACTATTTTGATCTTCTGAAAAATACCAAAAAATACCAAAAACACTAAAAATACCAAAAATTCAAAAAATACTAAAAATACTAAAAATACCAAAAATACCGAAAAATACTAAAATTACAAAAAAATTCCAAAAATGTAAAAAAATAAATAATAAAAATACCAAAAATACTAGATTTGACGAAAAATTCGTAAAATCATTCTGAAATATCCCAATAATAAAAAAACGTTGATTACATTTTTAAAATATATTTTTATTTATTTATATTTTCTTTTTCTTGTTTGTGTAAATTTGTAGGCAGCTTATGTAATACATTATATTTTTGTTTCAGAGAGATGACATAGCTTCTTATACAATATATGATGTATTAAATGCTAATTAAAATATATTTAACATATAGTTTTCTTAACTTAATTGCGTCAGTATATAGAGAGAAAGATGTTTATTAAACATATATTTATACCCTAAACACACTTAGTTTTAAGTCTTTGTAGTTTAGCTGTCGTCTGTGTCTGTGTTTGGGTGTGTCGATGATGGCAAAGCGTTGATGTGACAACGACAACAACCACATCATGCTTTCAAAATGCTTTGATCTTTTTTATATACCCCACAAGACACTACAACAACAACAACAACAACAACCAAATTAAATGCACATTTTTCTGTCGCTAACAAAACTACTGTGAAAAATTGCATTTGAAATAGTTGCAGCTAAAGCGAATTGTCTAGGAGCTATAGTAAAGTAATCTATACTAAAAAAAAATAATATTTTTAATTAAAGTGAAAAGTATTTTTAAGTTTTCTGCTTTATTCTTAAAGCTTTTTTATTGTAAGGAAAATTTTAGAACAAAAAGTTTGTGAAAAAATCTGTTTTTTTTTATTTCTCTTCATTTTTTTTATTTTATATTTTTTTTTATTTTTCTTAGTCACTTTTAGCTAGTTTCTATACAGTCTGTAGCGCATTTATAAGCTCTACCATATATGATCATTTAATATAATTTACGCGCACGAGCTACTGACTAATGCACAACGATTAAACTCGGAGATATATATATATATATTGTTGATACTTTATGAGTTTGCCAGAACAAGTACTTATAGTATATGCTACACCCACAGCTACACATCCAATGACAGACCGCACACATGTAAGGCAAAAAAGAAGCAGTAAAAAGAAGAAGTGGAAAAAAAGTCAAATAAACTCTTTGCAAAATGTCGCCGACGACATTTTATTTCGCCAGATTCGCCCTGCGACTAATTTTTCATTTTCTTTTGCATCAAGTACTCGTACTTTGGAATACTTTTGGGTTATGCCATGCTATAAACTTGGCAGCCAGCACAGGGCCACAATTAATCACACTGTGTGTGATTTTGGTGGTGCTGTTGCTACTACTTCTTCTTGTTGTTTGCTTGACTCGGCAATGTGACAAAAATTTCGCTTGATTTTGTCTTAATTAACGCCAAACGCTTCAATAGCAATAAAATATGCGCCTTTTCCCCAGTCTTTCGTTCATTCTGCATCGCTTCATCCTTGTTTTTTTCCTGCTGCTGCTGCTGCTCAATTCCAATTAATGTGCCTCACGCGCGCTCATCAGTCAACGCTTGCTGCTGCTGTTTGTTGTTGCGACCTTTTTGGTGGTGGTGCAAGATTCGCTCGGTTTCCAAATTCACGCATCATTCGCACATTGGTGGCAGACAGCATTCTACGATCACAGAATCCGTAACGCTCTCTCTCTCTCCGATCCACAAACTTGCATATTTAATTGGACCACACAAGGTTCCAGCAGCGCAGCAGATGCTTATGTGGCAGGTTCTATATACCCTGTAAAAAAATCAAAGAGGTTTGAAAGGGGTAGATGGTCGTTCAAAGGCAGTGTCAGAAACTGGAAAAGATACTTTAAAATGAACGAGGATTATATCAAGGATTCTGTGATTGTTTCTTCTCAGCTTCCAAAGTTTTCTGTTGTTCTTTTTGAGAAGTTTTGAGTCTTTCTTGTGACTGGAATTGAATAAAGGGTATCTTTAAGTGTAAACAACTCTTCAAGTTCTTACTTCAACTTATTACTTGTTTCTCTATTCAGATTTTTAGTTTAATTGTCTGCTTTCAAGTTTCCCAGTCTAAAACTCTACTTAAAACACAGCACAGGGTATCTTTAAGTCGATCAACTGCCGCGCACACATAAATAATTCATTTTTTTGTTCGTTTGGTCACCGCGTCGCCACTTTGAACATTTGTCTTATTTTGCGCTGACAACTTTGGAAGCTGCTTAAGTCGCTTCAGCGGCTTCCAGCTACCCAAAACCAAAAAAAATAATAATAATACAGAGCTACCGCCCGGGTGTAGGTGTCTGTTCTCTCACTCACTCCACCGCTTCTTCACATTCTATGTCTCGCTCGGTGGCATGTTGTGTGCCATTGAACCTTAAGCCAAGTGTGTGTTGATTTACGATTGCTTAACAATTATGACTCAATGCAAAGTTGAGTTTTGTTGTTGTTGCTTGATTAGCATAAAATCAACTATAATTTAAATTTATTAACTGGTATGCAAGTAGTTTGTTTCATGTGTACATATTTAAATGTTTAACTGATTGCGCCGTGTTGTGTATACGCCCTGTTGTGCTTGTGGCCTGTCAAATATCATAAGCCAACACACTTGTCAACGCTGTCATCTATGCACTCGACTCGTGATCACTCACACAAAACTGGCTAATCTCAATGTATATAGAAAATATATAGATTGGCCAGAGTATTAATGAAGCCGTCAGCTGTCTCTGTAGTCAATGACAAAGTGAAAGGTAAAATAAGTTTGTTTTGGGCATCATAACTTTCAAACATAGAATCAGAGACAAAACTGGCTTAGGAAAGGTAACTGTTAGAATGTGAGACTAGAAGATACCCTACTAAAAGTAATCAGTAGGGAAAAGATCCTTAAGCTGTAGACATTTATATTATAAAATTTGTTCTAAACATTTTACATAAATTAAGAAAAAAAACTTACTAAAACCACTAATAACAAAAGACAGGGTATACAGATACCAAACTTGCTTAGGAAATTAACTGTTAGAGGTTAGAAGATACCCCTTGATGTTTTCAGTATGGAAAATATCATTAAGCTCTATACATTTATATTATAAAATTAGTTCTAAACATTTTTCGTAAGTTAAGAAAAAATATATCAAAACCTCAACAGAAAAAAGAAAGGGTATACAGATACCAAACTTGCTTAGGAAAGTAACTGTTAGAGACTAGAAGATACCCTTCTTGAAGTTTTCAGTATGGAAAATATCCTTAAGCTATGGAATTTTATATTATAAAGTTTGTTCTAAACATTTTACATAAATTAAGAAAAAAACTTACTAAAACCACAAATAACAAAAGACAGGGTATACAGATACCAAACTTGCTTAGGAAAGTAACTGTTAGAGGCTAGAAGATACCCTTATTGAAGTTTTTGTATAGAAAACATCCTTAAGCTGTAAACTTTTATATTCTAAAGTTTGTTCTAAACATTTTACATAAATTATGAAAAAAAATTACCAAAACCACAAGTAACAAATGACAGGGTATACAGATACCAAACACTATGTTCACCGACTCACATCACGGAAAATGCGACCCTCTCATAAAATCATATCATTCATCGATCATTGAAATGCGCGTCATAATTCGCTAGAAAGACAGAAAGAAAGACACAGAATTATGGATATATTGGATTGGGCATTATCGAACTACAAACTATGAGGCCGTGTTCACTGTCGCTTAAGTCTCTTTCTTTTTTCTTCTTCTATGCCCATTGTTAGACGACAGACAATGGAGGCGCATTAACTGAACTCTGTATTGGGGGGGTACTGTTCGAGCGTTCAAATCGTGACTGCACATTGTTTATAAGGTGTGAAAATATTTAAGACTTAACATGAAAACGTTTGGCTACAAAACTGTTGATCGTTGAGAATTATGATTGATGATTGAACGATTGAATGCGCACAAAAAAAAATATACAAAAAATAGATGGAAAAACTCTAACAACTTGTTGTCCTTTGTACCTTTTTTTTTATATGGCTTTCTTATACAATTTTTTGGTGTGTCGTTTTTTTTTTTATAGTTATCATAAAATAATTGCCACGCGAGATTTATGCCTGGCTTGGCAATCGATCAGCGTTTGTCAGAGTTTCGTTTCAACCTATGCCCGAATACTGAATACCCAAACACAAATGCGGGTACTTATGAATAGTTTATGTGGGTGGCTGAAGCGGAGACATTGTGTCTGGTTTGGTCTGTGTGTGGGTTAGCCTGCGGGTCCAGCTATAAAAAGAATCGTAGCTTACAAATGTATATATGTATATACAATATGTGTTGGAATTATTGGCTTATAATGTGCGATATCATAAATGTTTATCAATTTTTTTCAACTTTTCAAGTGTTTTTTTGAATGACATTAACATTTTTGATTACAATTATATGTTGTCAGTGATATTATTTATGCTATGAATAACTTATTAAATGTCTAAAAAATGTTGTATTATTTTTTATGTTATTATTATGTTAATTTATGTTTTTAAAATTTAAGAAAAATAAAAACAAAATTTCCAACATTTTTTAACCCAGAATTTTTAAAATACTATATTATTATATTATATATGCTATGAATAACTTTTAAAATTGTCTAAAAAAAATAGTGTTATTTTTTTATTCTATTAATTATGTTAATTTATGTTTTTAAAGTTTAAGAAAAATATAAAAAAAATATACCCAGAATTTTATAAATATTTTTTTTTTACACATAATTTTTTTAATATTTTTTATACCCAGAATTTTTTAAATATTTTTTTTATGCCTGAAGTACATTTACAAACTTAAAAAAAAATATTTTTAAAACTCTCAAAACTCAATGCTTGATAAAACCTTAATATTGTACACATGCTTTTGAGTATCGATAAAAAAGTGTTGTAAAATGGCAACAACATGCCATTAGCTTTCTAGGTCTCAAACACAAACAAAAAAAACACTCAAAAGTTGTTTGATTGTTTTTGTCTTTCACTTGCGGCCTACGCAAATAATTCGTTTCGCTTATGGCCGAAACCTTAAAAGTCTTGTCAATCAAAACTGTTGACAAGGTTTGCCTGCCTGCTAATTAAGAGTTATGATCGATCTAAACACAAGCATTAATTGGCAGCAACAACAACGAAAGCTACTTCATAACAGCTGCTTATCATATAACGAAGCCAAGTCTTTTTTTTCGTTGGGTGCTTTGGTTTTTAGCAACATGTTTAACCTTCGTTTCGGCCACAATGTTGCCCAACATGTCAAGCGAGGCCTAAACTGCGTGGCATTGTTCGCTTTTTAGCACCCTACAGCTATTTTCACATAAGTCAAGTCAAGTCAAGTCTTGCTGCGAATGAACACGTTACAACAAGGAGCCAAACTCGCACTCGGGGCATGTGGCACGGGCACGGGCACGGGCAACTTGCCTCCTCTCTCTTTGCAGCGTCAATTGAGTTTATTGCGCCGCCGCCGTATTGCTGGCAAATTACAGGTCGGCGCATTTAACTTTGTGCCAGGATATGAAAGAACGGGGCGGCATTAAGAAAAGACAACCGACAACTGAACTGAACCGAACCCGAACCAAACTTATACCTGGTTGATGATTCTGCTGCTGCTGTTGCTGTTGCTGCTGTCAGCTAATGAGTGTTACAGGCGCGTTCTTTTCTCATACCCCGTTATAAGAATTCATTCCGGCGAGGGTATTTAAAGGGTATATTAACACTTAATATCAGTTAAAGCGAGTTTTTGTTAAACTATTGAGAATCATTTTTGTGCTTTGAGATGAAGTTTCTGATATTTGTTAAACTATTGTGAATAAATTGTATGCTTTAAGCTTAAGTTTCATATATTTATCTTTTTTTATATTTTGAATTTTAAACTTTTTTTAAGTTTAAGTATAGGTTTCTTAAACAATTTTATTTATTTTTTCTTGATTTTTTAACTTTTGAAAAGGTTTGTTTTACTTTGAAAGAATTTTATTTATTATATTGAACCGTATTTTATGCTTTAAGCTTAAGTTTCTTATATTTCTCTTTTATATTTTGATCTTTGATTTTATTTTAAACAATTTACTTAACTAAGCATTTTTCTTCTTTTTTTTTTTAATTTTTGTAAAGCTTTTTTATACTTAGAAAGAATTTTATTTATTATATTGAACCTTTTTTTTTGCCTTAAGCTTTAGTTTCTCATATTTCTCTTTTATATTTTGATCTTTGATTTTATTTTAAGTTTAAGGATAGGTTTCTTAAACAATTTCTTTAACTAAGCATTTTTCTTCTTTTTTTTAATTTTTGTAAAGCTTTTTTATACTTAGAAAGAATTTTATTTATTATATTGAACCTTTTTTTTGCCTTAAGCTTTAGTTTCTCATATTAGTCTTTTATATTTTGATCTTTGATTTTATTTTAAGTTTAAGAATAGGTTTTTTAAACAATTTCTTTAACTAAGAATTTCTTTATTATTTTTTTTTTTTTTTTTGGAAATGTTTTTTATATTTTGAAATAATTTTATTTATTTATTTTTTTATTTTTATTAATTTTTTAATTTGTTGTAAATATATATTTAACTTTATAATGAAACTCTCTACTAAGTATCCTTAAGTCGTTCATTTTCAGTTAGTCCAACTCCTTTTTAAGGAATTTTTTTCGTGGTATGACAGCATTACATGTTTATATGTCATAATATACCAAAGTTTTCCTTTTTTGCGCTCGCTGCGATAAGATGTTTATATTCTTTTTTAGTTGTTTCTGCATTTCATTGTGTTGTTCTTCGGTTTTTTTTTTTTTTTGCATTTCATTTCGATTCATTTCGCATTGCTCTTAATTTTTTTTCTCACCTCGTTGCATTATTTAACGCAAATTAAAATAATTTGCGGTTCCGTTTCAGCGGCCCCCAAGTGCAAGTAGTTCGGTTCAGTTCTTCAACTTCCACTCTACGCGAAACACTCCACTTGAAACAGGTTCTTTTTCTCTCTGCTCTCCTTTTGTTAGCTGCACTTCAAGTGCGACAGTCGCGCCACAAACAAATTCAAGTGCAACACGCATATGCCGCTTAAAGAAATGCCTTGCAACAACTTCAGTTAAGTTGTTGTTGCAAGAAAGAAAAAGAACAGAAAGAATATATATTGCAATTTACATTTGCTGCAATTATGAAAATGAATTGAAAAAACTCGCGGCAGCCCAGGTTGTTGCTGCCACAGCTCACATTATAAATTGATAGCAAATGCAGTAATATTTATTATTTTTAATCGCTGACGAGTGGGCATATTAACTATGTCGTGGACTTGATTAAATTATTTATTATATTTCATTGTGATGTTTTTAAGAGCTGATGAAAACTTAAATGGAATTATTACTTGATAAAAGTTAGGATTTTATTAAGTATAAAAAATGCTCGATTAAAAATACTAAACAAATTTCATAAAATAAAAAAAAAAATTAAAACAAACAAATCAATTAAGTAATTAAATTATTTATTATATTTAATTGTGATATTTTTAAGAGCTGATGAAAACTTGAAGGGAATTATTAGTTGTTAAGAGTGAGGATTTTATTACATATAAAATGCTCGATTAAAAATCCAAAAAAAAATAATTTTTATTTAATAAAATAAATTAGTAAAATGAACATATCAATTAAGTGATTAAATTATTTATTATATTTAATTGTGGTATTTTTAAGAGCTGATGAAAACTTAAATGGAATTATTACTTGATAAAAGTTAGGATTTTATTAAGTATAAAAAATGCTCAATTAAAAATACTAAAAAAAGTGAAATAAAATAAAATGAATTATTTAAATGAACAACAAATTTTTCCATATCTTTTGTTTTGGTAAAAGTTTACTGATGTTGTTATCTGATCTTTATATTTTTTCCGCCTTATTCTCTTCCTATCTCAGTTTTTATTAACCTTCTGATGTTTCTTCCCTTGACCTACTAATTTTATGTTCTTTTTTCTGTTGTTTCCTTAAACCTTTCAAGACTTCTAAGGTTTTTCTCTCTTTCTGTTCTAACCTTCCTTTTGTAAGGTTCATTCCTTCCACTTCCTAAGGTTTGTTATTTCCACTTTCTAAGGTTTATTCCTTCCACTTTCTAAGGTTTATTCCTTCCACTTTCTGAGGTTTATCCCGCTTTATATTCTTCTTACTTTCCCTGTTTATTTCCCTTCCTACTTCACTTTTAACTTACTGAAAACCCAGTTCTTCGTTCCTTTATATCCTGAAATGATCTTTAACCATTTTCTTTTACAAGTTCTTTATTTTTAGCCTACGAACAAGTAATATTACTTTGCAAAGCGCATCGAATCTTCGGTCTTTGGACATGTGAAAAAGTTTTGTTATTTGCAATTTGTTGTTTTTGTCTCCTTTCTGCTGCGCTTCCGCACTTATTATGACAGGTGACAACACTTGAGGCGCGCCAAGAAGGAAATGAATGTTTCGTTCTTGTTGTTGTTGACTGAATTGAATGGATGGGTAGCTGGCTTAACACTAGGGTTGTATTATCCACTAAGTTGTTTTTAAAAGCAAGCCAAGCCATAATTTCTACTCTTTTCTCTCTTTCTTTTGATAAAACTTGTTAACTGCTTCTGGCATGCAAATGAGACATTAGTCAAACGCACTGGGGCATCAACTAACTAACTACAGACACTAACCCTTTTTCTTTCTTCCTCTTTTCTTTATGGTATATATATATATGAGTTTTTGCCGTGGCGACAGCGACGGGGGGCGCCCCATAAACAAATAAACACATTTTAACCCCTTTCGGGAGGATTGGAAAATTCGTATTATTACTTTTTTTTTGGTGTTCACCTGCCAACGCACATGTTTAGACAAAGGCATTAACAAATGTTTACTGCTGTACGGTTAATAGTTTGGCGCCTCGAGTAGCGAAAGGGTTTTCCCATTTTATTATATGCGCATGTTTGGAAAACTTGGGAAAATTGTTTCACCTTTGATGTTGTTTGTTTGCCTGCCTGTGTGCATGTTCGTACGTCATTGCATCAATCCGTCAGTACGTTCATGCCGTCAGTCAGTAAGTTCTAATAGACTGCATTGTTGATAAGAGTACAACCATACTATAACACATATCAACACTTGGATACTACTGCGAGTCGTACTTTGTTGCTGGGGAAAAGTGAAAAATTGTTACTTTGCATCGCTGACAGAAAATCAATTGAGCTGCAATAAAATGCAGAAACCAAAAACGTAGTTGAAGTTGGAAAAACCTTACCAACATATTTTCTTGTTGACAGCAATTTAATATTATCGTCGTGTTATTTTCTGCACGTATCCCCCACTATAAGAGAATGCAAACCGAACCGAAAACATGCAAGTGTTTGCCTCCGCGGGGCAAGCAGTTTGCTTACATGATTTTTGGATGTTAGAGTGTAGGCTTTGAGTTGTTGTAAACTATGTTTGGGGTTTTGAAATTATTTTAATTATTTTTACATATATTTTTATAATTTTTAATGAAAAGATTTCCTAAAATAATCTGGTTTTAAAGGTTTTAAACATCAAGTCTGGTTTTTTCTTCAGCTCGTAGTCTAAAAATGTAAATTGCGTGCCAGTGTGGCAACACCAAAACCATAAATTTAGCAATTAGTCAACGCCAAGAGTTGACAAGGCAAATTAATACACAACTTTCATAGCAGGCAGCATTTTTGCCTGTCAGTGCTGCCAATTTTTGCTTGTTTAGCAAGCTGGCAGCACTGTTCATGTTAATCTTTAAAATACATATAAAAATATATTTTCTTTAAGCAATTTTTCCTTTAAAAATTAAATTAAAAATATCTTATTCATACACTTTTTTTTAAAACATTTTCATATTTCATTACTCAAAACTCGTTAACTATCGCTAGCTATCAAGAACTTCATACAGTATATATTGTGACTGCTGCACCCCTTGATATATGGTTTCCAAATTAGCAACTGGCAAACGAAAAACTTAAGATTAAAATAGTTAGGAGAGGGGTTGGACACGCTTTGGAACCCGGCTAACTGCAGTTGACGTTTCTCGTATTAATAAAAATTCTTGCCTGCTAACACGACAACAATAAAAGCCACACCAAATGGGTAAAAATCTCTCCTTTCCCCTCTGTGCCTAGTGTCCCTTTTGTGTCACTATTTTTATAACGTACTAATAACTGCAAAACTTTCACTGCTCGTTTTTGTTGCTGTTGTTGTTGTTGTTATTAATTAAATTACACGGCAGGCATTTTACAACATTTACAGCAATTTACAACAGTCACATGCATATGTGTAGAAAGCTCAGCTCATAGAGCACTAACATTATTATATCACCAGTCCAAAAATAGTTATAAACCAGAACCACATAGGGGAACTATTTGTCTGGAGAGTCGACGTTGAGATACTCTACAGAAAAATGGATCCAAGAGCTCAAAGAACTTAAAAATATTTAGAAGAGTTTTTCAAAGTTTTCTGCTTTAAAGTTAATTTACTAATATTAGAGATTAATCTTAAAAAATCCTTAAGAAAAATCTAAAAGTGGAACCAAGAGCTTAAGGAATTTAAAATTATTTAGAAGAGTTTTTCAAAGTTTTTTGCCTTAAAGTTAATTTAATAATCTTAGAGATTGATTATAAAATCTTAAAAAATACTTAAGAAAAATCTAAAAGTGGAACCAAGAGCTTAAAGGACTTAAAAATATTTATTAGAGTTTTTCAAGGCCTTAAAGTATACTTGAAATCTTGGAGATTGATTAGAAAATCTTAAGAAATCCGTAAGAAAAATCTAAAAAAAATCTAAATTCGTTTTAAGTTTATCTAACCGCTTCATAAAATTCTTCTTTATAATACTTTACTGGTTTAATACACCCCTTTGTGAAGGGCATACCCCAAACCCCCCACTCAAAAGTCCAGAACCTGGACATGAGTTTTTTTTGAGTTTGAGTTTTGGTTTCGGTTTCGTTTCGGCCAGCTTGGTTGCCCATTTAAACCAGGTATGAGAGTGTTAACACTCATAACAACTGCTAAAGCCCATTTTCGCATGTTGGCAGCTTATAAAAATGCAGTCATATAGCACCAAAGCGAAAGAACCTTCGGCCCCGCAGCCCGTGACGTGCCCACAAGCTTAGAGATTTTGTGTGCGCGATAAACACGCGCCCCAAGCACAAAAGTGTAAATTAAGTCCATGCTCAGGGGCACCACAGACGTTGCCCCGGAGTCGTGTGTGTGTGTGGGCCGTGTAAACGTGCCAAATGAGAGTCGAGCGAAATAGTTGAGTCGAAGAAGAAAATGTTGAAAATTATGACTTATGCCCATGCAAGGACAAAAAAAAACAAAAAAAAAAACGTTGATAGGCAAAGCCGGCGGCGGTTAAGCTTCATTTGCTAAGCATACAATACAATACAGTCATAGTTATGCACTTGGAAAATCACTTGACAAATAAGAATATAAAATTATAAATAATATTTTAAAAAAAAATTGTTATAATAGAATAATGAATATTATAAATAATACTTTAAAAATATATTGTAATAGAATATAGAATATTATAAAAAATACTTTAAAAACATATTGTAATAGAATATAGAATATTATAAAAAATACTTTAAAAACATATTGTAATAAAATATAGAATATTATAATAAATACTTAAATAAAATTAAATAAAAATATGTAATAAAAATATAAACTGTTGAGTTTCTTGTGTTAGAGTTGGAATATTTTGTTTGCAGATGAATTTTTCATTGACATTGGGAATAGTTCTGAAATTTGGAAGATATATATATTTAAAAAAAAAAAATATAGAATATTATAAATAATACTTTCATAAAATATTATAATAGAATATTTCATTGACATTGGGAATAGTTCTGCCATTTGGAAGATATATAATATATATTTTGCAAAAAGCTTTCAAACATTTTTGGTTTTTTAGCAACCTTTTCTTTGTTATAAACTCTATGAATATATTTGATGAATTTTACAGACTTTTTGTGAATATTGCCAGATAAAGGGAAAGGGAATTTTTGCTTATACAAAATTCCTTAAAATCTTATTATAAACTTAAAAAACATATTTGGAGAATTTTAAAGTATATTTTTGAACTTGCAAGAAAGTTTAAAGGAAAGGGATTTTTGCTTATACCAAAGTCAGGAAAATTTCAGAAAAATACTTTTCATATTTTTGGATTTTGGAATTGTAAGAATATCGCAGACTTTTTCTTAAGATTGGTGTTTGTAACGTAACATTCCCTCAAGATTGGTATTATTAACGTATTTTTGGGTAAGTAGTTAGGTAAGAAGTCTTTGAGATTCAAATTTGTCGTAGAAGAGTGACTAAGAGCGAATTTCTTTATTTCAACTAATATTTTTGCTAAGTGTACTTTTAGTTATATTCATAGTCTCCACGCAGGAATACACACACACATAGATATACACACACATATATCACATATATACACTTATCCATTTTGCTGCACTTTTTGCAGCTCCTAGACATTTGTACAGTTAGCGTGCGGCTCATTAGCATGAAAATGTTTATTATTGTCGCTGTTCTTGTTGTTGTTGTTGGTGTGGCATGGAATTTATGACTGCCACAATACGAAATGTGGGTTAGTTTCTTTCTCTCCCTGTCTTGCTCGCTCTTTGCCTACTTTGTCGCTGTGGAAATGGGAGCAATTTTATGCTCATCAGCGTTGGGCATTTCTCAATGCCAAGACGTTGGACGCGTTTTGCGACGCCTCGCCTCATAAATTAATTAATTTGTGCGGTGTGGCTTTCAGCGCGTTATCAATCCGCAAGGATCGCGCCAAAGGCAGGATCTTTCTCCCTCTCTCTCTTTCTTTCTGTGTGTATGTTGCTCAAGGGCAGCTGCTTCTTGTTGTTGCTGCTGACGTTCAATTCCAATAAAAATATATATAAAAATTGCTGTTAAGGCTCATTATCACAGTAAGACGTGGGGGGGGGGACAATGAAACCCTTCGCAAAGTCGCAGGATAATCAGCTTGTGTGAAATAAACGTGGCTAAGAAATGCGAGCAGCAAACTGAGCAACATGTTGCAAGCAGCTATATATATTAATATATATTTTTTGTTGATTGTTGTATCGGTATTCGTTATACCCTGTAATATGCCAAAACTTTTGGTATCAATAAAGGAAGGAAGTTTCTTTTTTTCAACATAATTTTATATTTCTTTAAGATTTTCTTGGCTGAAAATCTTGTAAAATCGATACAAAATAAAGCTTCCTTCCAATCGTTTATTTATTTATTGTGATCAATATTATTAGGACTTTTTAAAATTTTTTTTTGTAGAACACTTTTCATTAATAATATTTTTTTTTTTAAATTTTATATTTCTTCAAGATTTTCTTGCTTAAAAATCTTGTAAAATCGATAACAAAATAAAGCTTCCTTCCAATCGATTACTTATTTATGGTGATCCATATTATTAGGATTTTTAAAAATTTTTTTTAAAATTTCTTGCAACTCTTTTCATACAAAATATTTTTTTCTTGATCAATTTTATATTTCTTCCAAGATTTTCTTGGGTAAAAATCTTGTAAAATCAATAAAAATTTCTTCCAATCGATTATTTATTTATGGTGATCAATATTATTAGGATTTTTAAAAATATTTTTTTAGAATTTATTGCAACTCTTTTCATAAAAAAATATTTTTTTTCTTGATAAATTTTTATTTCTTGGCTAAAAATCTTGTAAAATCGTTACAAAATAAAGCTTTCTTCCAACTGATAATTTATTTATGGTGATCCACATTATTAGGATTTATTTTTAATATTTTTTTTAGAATTTTTTGCAACTTTTTTCATAAATAATATTTTTTTTTTTGAATTTTTCATTCATGATGTTTTTTTTTTCTTTCTTTTTACATCTTGATTACCTTTGGCTTAACGAAAGGGTATGCCTAAGTTCTTTCACTATCAACTAACCCCTTGCTCAACTATACACGTTGTTGTTGTTGTTGTTATTGCTAGTGTTGTGGTTCGTGTTGTTGTTCGTGTTGTATGTTTGGCTTATGCAAACAAGGCAAAGGTTGTACAACATCGTGTTAAAAAACTTGTTCGCAATTAAACGATGTCCTGCCGCGTTTGCTTCGCTGACTGACTGTCTGCCCCGAACGGTGGAATGCCACAAGGTGGAGATGTGAATACGTTGCGCATGCGCTGAGCACCTTCCACCTGGCGTTCGGGGCAAGCAAGCAACAACGCCAGCAACAACAACAACGCCAGCAACTTGGCTTGTTCAACAAGACAAAGGTTGCACGTAAATGACCCAAGTTATCATAAATATGTCAAAAGCTGAAAATTAAATGCACAGCATGCCACATGCTGTATGCTGCATGCACCATGAGCAACCTTATCCTCTTCACACTCTTACAACGTGCAGCAACTGAACCACAAAAAGCTTCATATATATATATTCGGTTTGGGCTTTCGGTTTTGGGTTTTGTTCTGCTTTTTTATTGACATTTTTGCACTTGTTTAAGATATTGATTTAATGCATTTTTCGCTTCATGTTTAACAGCGACCACACGTGGCGCCTCCCCGAGTCGCTTTCAAATTTAGTGGATCGTTTTCCATATCCTCGATACTGACTTGTTCTTGTTGCTGTTTTGATTTTTATTGATTATTATTGTTGTAAATCTGTTCTGGTTAGTTCTTGTTGACTTGATCTTGTTTGGGTTTGGTGGAAAAAAGATTTTTCTTTCGTTGTGGAACTTGTTTAATACGATATTTTCAAATTTGACAACGATTTTTCGAGTAAGAGTATCCACAAGCTGTTGAAGCGTTTCAAAAGCCTTCAAGCCTTACTTGGAAGAAAAATGTTTAGTATTAAAATAGCAAATTTTCACATTTGACAACGTTTTTTCGATTTCTAGAAAGAGTATCCACAAGTCGTTGAACTGTCAAAAGCCTTGGAACCTTACTTGGAAGAGCAAAGGTTTTTTTCCGATGTGGAACTTGTTAAATATTCAAATTAAAAATGTTTAGTATTAAAAAAAGAAGATTTTCACATTCGACAAAGATTTTTGGATTTCTTAATAGAGTATCCACAAGCCGTTGTAGCGTTTCAATAAAAGCCTTGAAGGCTTACGTTGGATTCAATTACTCAACACTTATTCAACATTCGCAAAACAAACATGAAAATAAATCGGCTGACAAACATATAGCACTTAATAAGCCTTCGACTTAAAGCCTAACAAATTATTATTTAAAAAATAATTGAATTTTTATTATGTGTTGTTTGGCAATTGACACAAGTGTTGGACAACCACAAAAATACTTACAAAATAATTGAAAGCAACAAATTTTTGACACATTTGTTTAATTTTTAGCTTTGAGTTGGACGAAAGGCGACCCGCGGCGAAACATTTTATGAATGGAATACAAGAAATGTTTGTTTCTTTATTTGTTTTTCTTGCGTTTGGTTTTGGCGACCCGTTGGCTACCTGGATTTGGAGCTGGCCTGGCCTCACACGTCATTCATAATCGGGGCTAACAAATGTTGATAAATTCAAAAATATTAGTAGCCACGAATATTTCTGTTTTGGTTAGGAGAGAGAGGAGTCTGAAGCTGGAATGTGGGCTTGTTGAATGTTAATAAATTGCGCCATTTATCATTGATTGATACGCACTTCTGGGCGAGAGAGAGGAGAGGGGATCGATTGTGTTTGCCTTCACATATTAGATGTTGAAATCATTGAGCAGCCATTTAAGGTAAGCTTTTCATATGCAAATGCGTTTGTTTTAGGACCACCACGAATAGCTTAAATACTCTCTCACACGCATAGAGCATTTAGTTTTGTTGTTGTTGTGTTTCTAAGTTTCTGTCTGTTGGGTTCAGTTCGTGCTTATCGATTACAACTAATCGTGATTAAGTGCATTCCATTTGGTCTACAGGCAACATGTTGCAGACTCATGCTGCCAGACACTTTACTCGTCTCTCCACTCCTCACTCTCCCTTTCCACTGTTTGCAAGACAAATTAATCGACGCGATCAATACTCCGCCCTGCTCCTTTCTTTGGCTTTCCCTGCGCTCTTGCAAGCATGCTGCTGATTTTGATCTTCGACACTTTTGTGGAACTGTGCATCTCTATACAAACAGTGTGAGATATTTGGCTGCAGCTTTTTTATTTATACCCTGTAAACTCTAAAGAGTTGTTAGAGGTGTGTATTACACTGTGGTGTGAAGATTTGTTGCATATAGAGAAAGTTTACTTGGAGTAAAGTTAGCTTAAAAAATATTTGTTAAATAATAAATCTTGAGAAATCTTTAGGTAAGGTTTTCTTGAAATGTTTCCTTGCTAACCTGTATCTCTTTCCACTTAACATTCTATACAGAGTATGTTTCAGGTCTTACCCTCTCTGCTTGGCTTAATCAAAGGTGTGTATAATAGTGTTGTTTGAAGGTTTGTTGCATATGGAGAAAGTTTACTTGGAGTAAAGTTAGCTTAAAAAATATTTATTAAATAATAAATGTTAAGAAATCATTGAGTAATGTTTCCTTGAAAGGTTTCCTTGAAAGGTTTTCTTGCTAACCTGTATCTCTTTCCACTTAACATTCTGTACAGAGTATGTTTCAGGTCTTACCCTCTCTGCTTGGCTTAATCTTGCTCATTTTGTGCTGTCTCATTGGAACGATTGCTCAGCATTATTACTTTTGTATGATCGCGCGGTGTTAAATAGCTTGTTTGTTATACACCCAGCCAACACACACACAATACATTCAGGCCTGGGCCCCGCCTGACTGTCTAACAGGCTTAGAGTCGAGGATCTGTCTCTGTTAGAGGGGTTTCAGGCCCAGATTAGCTGACTCAATAACTCACGATTATTGTTTGAGACTCTGTCAGTCAAGTCGAGTCGCTCTCTCGGTTTTTTATTAGCACTCGACGAGGCACTCGAAGTGTGCTGCTGCTGCTGCCGCTGCTGATGTTGCAACAATGATGTGCAACAAAATTTCAAAACAACACAAATCTTTAACAACTTTTTGTCGCGTCATGCTGGCCACAAGGCACGCGTCAAACTCAAACTCAAACTCAAAAAAAAAGCTTCTCAGGTTTTTGTCTGACTTTTAAGCAACACAAATTGGGTCAGGCCATCAATTCACACAAACTCAAACTGTAACAACAACTTCGACATTGTCTCAAGTGACAAAACGTTGCCAAAAAAAAAAAATAACCAGAAAGAGTCTTTCGCTTCCGTTCCAGGAATTCGATTAACAATTTTCTCACACACGAAAACAACCCGAAACACATTTGCCATATCAACAGTAATTACGAGCTGGCTTTTTTTTTGTGAATTGAATCTATAGTATATATCTAAATATATATATATATGTTTTGTGTGTGTTATGGAAGCGTGCAGCAATGCAACTGCTAAAATGCAACGCATGCAACTTTTGCTTAAGCTGCCTCGCGCGGCCAAAAACAGGAAGCACCAAAGTCTCTTTTGTAAAACAAGTAGCTAAAAGAGATAGTTTGAACTGATCGAATAACAAATGCCCTGTAAGAAAAATATATTGCAATAAAGTTTGTTCAAAGTTAAGTGTTTGAAAATATGGCAAATAATATAAGGAAGATTATTTCTTTACTTTTAAACTAGTTAGAGATTAAATTGTAATAAATATAGAAAATAATATTAAGAACATTTTTTCTTTTCTTTTATTCTAATTAAAGATTATATTGTAATAAATATGGAAAATGATATATTGTAATTTTTTTTGTATATATTTTTCTTTTAATCTAAGTTATAAAGCACAAATAATATTATAATAAAATAATATAGTTATTTGTAGTTTAAAGTTTATTGATTGAACTTTTTATTCGCACTAAAGTCGAAAATTAAAGGAAAAATATTGCATATAAAAAATATTATAAGAAATCAAATTTTTAGAAATTTTTTTTAATCAAATAATAAAGTAAAAATTCGTTTAAAAAAAATAAAATAATAAACAAAAAATATTTTATATAAAAAACAATATAAGAAATTAATTTTTTTAGAAATTTTTTAAAATAAAATAATAAAGTAAAAATGCGCAAAAAAAAAATAAAAATACTATTAAACTATTTTGTATACCAAAATAAGATTTTATAACTTTCTTGACTAAAATCGAAAATTAACAAAAAATATTTTATATAAAAAAAATTATAAGAAATAAAAATTTTAGAAATTTTTTAAAATCAAATAATAAAGTAAAAATGCGTTAAAAAAATAAATAAAATACTATCCAAATATTTTCTATACCACAAAATGATTTTATAAGTTTCTTCTTTAAGATTTTTTGCTTCCAAACATTTTCAATATGTAAAAATTTTGATTATAAATGAAGTTCGATATTACAGGGCAATCTTTTCACATTTATTGAGGCTGCATAGCACTTTCTTGACACCCTTCAATTACAGGGTATAATTATGAAAAATTGCGCGCGCACAAAAGAAAATTGCAGCGAAAAACTTGAAAAACTTGTTTCTTTCTTGCACGCCAAAAAGAGAAGGACTATATAACTATATGTACTGTGCAAGTATGTGTGTATTGTGTGTGTGTGTGTGTTTTGTTGTTGCTTTTGAGATTTGTTAGTTGGCGTTTAACTGGCCAACCAAGTTGCTAGGCTTGCGCTTGCGTGGGCTTTATTGGCAGTGTGTGGAAAATATTTGGCCACAAAATTGCACAAATTAAATTAACGACATGGCGGAGAGTTCCAGTCCACATGTGTGTGTGTGTGTGTGTGTAGATGATATACTACTAGTCTAAACACTTTTTTTTGTTTCGTTTTACAGGTTTCTTTCACACGAAACTTAACGTTATGTGTTTGCTTTTGCTGCCTGTGGGGTCTTGGTCTTGGACATGAACATGGACATGAACATGGACTCTTCAGCTCTTCTTCGCTTGGCACAGCGGGTGACAGGCGCTGTTTCCATAATTTAGACGGCTGTTCATCACCGTTCATCAACAGATCGGAGAAAGAGAGGCCATCAACAGTGGCGCCTAGAAATCAAACCAGACCAGACTCAATGTTTTGTTCTGTGTAGCTTGGATGATTGCAACACTTGTCAGTTGCCTCTTTTCCCGATCTCTGTGTGTGCCACAAATGAATGCATGTAATTAATAATGTTATTTTGCTGCTGATGCAATTGTTTGCTGCTTTCTGTGGAAGCATTCTGTTGCGTTACACTTTAAGAAACTTTTCATTAAAAAGAATTTTAATTTTTTTTGTTTTTAAAAATATTTTTTAACGTAATTTAAATATGATTTCAATAAAAAAAAACCTTCAAAATCAATGAAAAATCAGCTCTTCAAACTCTTAAGCATATATGCTACATATTCTTTTCTTTTTCTTAGTGTACTTTTATTTTTTTAAAGTTAATTCCATTGTAGGTGCTAGACCAAGTTGGGCTTTGGTGTTAATAGGTGCGCCTTCTGGGCTCCCTATTGTTGTGGTTTGTGCCTCTATTTGCTGGAAATCATTAATCACACACAACTTATGGAGTAGTCGTCGTCAACGTGGGTCGTACAACTCTTAATGATTGTGATTTTGTGTGCGTTGTATTCGAGTTCGGGGCGGGACGTTCCGTGTCTTATAAGCCGGGCAGGTAGCATTAAATTGGAAGTCTTCGTACGATTGATTGAATGATGTATGGCTGGGCATCTATCGGGCCCAATACACGTGTAACATAATGTTCTTGACAGTTGTAGATTATGTGATCTTTTGCTGCTTCCAGGAAGTGTAGCTGGTAAAGAAGGACTTGCGTAAGTATTTATGTGGAATTTAATAAAAAAAAATTATTTATTTCACAGATATTCTTTGAGATATGTACATTTAATCAGTATGTACAATGGTAGTTTTATATATAATAATATAATAATTTTGTATATAATATAATAGATAGAAATAAGACTTTTGGTAAAGTGCTTGTCACTTCACTTCCTCTTGGGGTTACTATTAGCCGCTAGATGGCGCCACTATCAACATCGATATGTCACTAATTGCACGTGTTCAATTTGAGCAACCCTGTAATTGACTTGTTTTAATCGATTTGCAACATATCAAATCGGTGCAATAAGCGTAAACAAAGTCAGCAAATTGACAAAAAGTAAGTAAGTAAGTATATAAATATAATATATATATAATAAATATATAAATATTGAAGGAATAACTTAGTATTGGAAGTTGTGAGATCGAAAAGCATGAGATAAACCTATGACTTAACAATTTTATTGGTGTTACAAACCAGCAAACACACACTCACACTCACACACATATAAGTGCATCCCTGTTGACACCAATACCAATACATTTTACAGAACTTTCCAGTCAAAACATGACACATGGCAAACGGAATCACAAAGGACGCAGACGTCGCTTTACATCGATTGAGAAGCTGCAGAAAAAGTCTGTGGAGAAAAGCGTTCAGCTTCGGAAAGAAAGCGCCAAGAAGAATGCTGAAGAAGAAGAACACAACTCAGTTGAAGATTCTGCGGAGACACGCGGCTTTAGCTTCAGCATCAAGAATCCCAATCGCATGTGTGATGAAGTTGAGGAAACGTTGGCGCACATCAAATTGGCTGATGATGCTGATGATGCCACAAGCACTGACAGCGCGGCAGATGGCAGTCAAGTGGGTGTTGCCTGCCACAAGATGCGACTGTCGCGACGCGAACGCGAAGAGCTGGAAGAGCTGGAGGCGCGTCAGCGCTATGAGAAACTCCATGCGGCCGGCAAGACCGTGAAGGCGAGGGCGGATCTGGCCCGGCTGGCCATTGTGCGGCGGCAGCGCGAGGAGGCGGCTGCCGAGCGTGAGGCAAAGAAGAGCGCCGCTGCCGCCTTGCCCCGGAACATATTCGATCGTGTGGCAAAGTAGCAAAAAAAAAAAAAAACAAGTAAAAAGTGTAACGAAAATATTAAAAAATAAAATTTTTACAAACGATTTTAATTGCTGTACCCCTTCAAGGACCTTTCTGAAGCTCCTGCACTGTTGCCACCCGCTTGGCAGCGACCTTGTAGAACGATTGTTAAACTTTCCCAGTGCAGCGTTGACAAACTTGTCACCAGCTCCTGTCGCGTGTCCTCCGACTGCAAACAGCAGGACGACTACTTAAACAGTCACAAAGGTTGAAAGAAAGAGCCCAGAACAAAAGCTGCAAAGCACAAAAACAAATCAATAAACATTTACAACATCAGCGGATGCAACAGACATGTCCTTAGAGCATAAAGTCAATGTCCTTTTCCTCGGAAATATCAACTGTGCACGCGTATTGCCTTTTTCGAGATACACATTATTAATTTTTCGTAAATGCGCGTGTCAAATGCGTGTGTGAGAGATCAAGGTAACGTAGAGGCGCAGAGGGTAGGGGGCGTGTTGTGCTCATTATCAGTCCGGTTGAAGGACATGCGACATTGTTTGGCCAAAACGTGCATAATGAGCTTGCCACACGCAGTTAATGGGCCTAGCTACGGCCTTGACATGCCTCACAAGGTCGCAAGGATCTCTCTGCTGTATCCTTAGGCATTCTCGCTGATTGCCAATTGAGTTATTTTCATTGCTTTGCTGCTAATGTTTTCATTTTGGTTTGGATTTTCATTTTCTTGCCGCCTTTTTTCGTTTTGCTGTAACTACTTCCGTTCCAGTTGTTGTTGTTGCCCCCCACGCATTGTGGCAACTGGCAACACACTTTCCTCTCAGTCTGGCAGTTCATCAATCTGGCTAGTTTAGTCACTGATTCTTTTTTGATGTGGTTTCAGCACTAGTTTTATACTCTTACTAAGCGTATGGTATGTTGGCTGTAAACAAAACTTTAAACATTTTCATGAAGGGAAAAATTTGTGTATTAGCCTTAAATTATTTTTAGAATATTTTTTTTTCTATATATTTTCGCATAGTTAAAATCTTTATGCTATTACTATATATTTCTTTAATATTTTGCTTTAAAAAAAATTATTTTGAGTATTTTTAAAAGTTAAAACGAACTATTTTTTACAAAATTTGTGTTTCATCTTTAAAATAAATTATTGAGATTTTCTTTCTATTACTATATATTTCTAAAAGTCAAATCGTAAAATAAACTGTTAAAGATTTTTTTTAGAATTTTCTTGCTATTACTATATAGTTTTTTAGTATTACTAAACGTTAAAACGAACTATTTTCCTAAAAATTGTATCTTGAAAATAAGCTGTAAAACATTTTGTTAAAATTTCTAAACGTTAAATCGAACAAATTTTAAAAGAATTTTGATAGTTTTCAGGAAAATAAACTGTTGAAGATTTTGTTTAAATTTTCTTTCTATTACTATATATTTCTAAAAGTGAAATCGTAATATAAACTGTTAAAGTTTTTTTTTAAAATTTTCTTGCTATTGTTATAAAGTTTTTAGGCATTACTTAATTTTAAAACGAAACATTTTTCTAAAAATTTTATCTTCAAAATAAACTGTTGAAGATTTTGTTAAAATTTTCTTGCGCATATTCTCTGTTAACTTAATATTTTGATTGATTTTCGATTTTGTTTTCATTTAAGTTCCACCTTTTCTTAAAACATATCTTTCCTCCTTTACACTCCTTTATTTTTGTGTGTAGTGTATCAAAGAGTTCGTTGCATTTATATTGCAATCAAGTTTGGTTTATTGTTGTGTTTACTTTGTCGCCTGCGGCCTTAAATTTTTATTGTCATAGTCGTCGCATAAAAGTGAAACGTCAATTTGCTGTAGGTTTGTTTAAAGAAACAACAGCAACAACAACACTACACTAACTAAACTCAAAAAACATATATATATATATAAAACTATAATATGAGCGCGTGTTTCTGTTTGTGCATCATCGTAATAGGCGCTTTGATGTTCTGCCGTCGTCAACAAGACTTTAACCACCTCTCCCCTCTCTCTCTCTCTCTGTCTCTCTCTCTCTTTCCCACCCTCGCTTGTCCCTTATACTCTGTCATATTGTTTTCTCAACTCGCCAGGCAATTACGCATATTATTTGCACAAATTACGCAAGGCAAATTATTTGTACATATTTTATTTGGATTTTTTGTCGTTCGTTGCTTACGCACGCGAACCTGTGAAAAACCACTCCAGTAGATTCAGAAACTCAAGGTACCCTCTATATATGTCTTGACAATATCTAATATATGCTTTTCAAGTTAAATATGATATTTTCAAGCTATCTGTACCTCAAGAAATATAAAGAAGATTTTTTTTCTAATTTTTAAACTTTTTTTTTTTATATTCAAATATTTTACTGATCGATACTAACTGCAATTTGAAAGCTAAGTTGCTAATTTTTGTCACAAATCATAATAAACATCTTGATTTTATATGCTCAAAGTTTCAGCAGGATTGGCTGCGGATTACACAAGTTATAGTAGTTTAGAGAGTAACCTTCGGTCAAGTATGCCTTGCAGGTAAATTTCCATTGCTTGTTTTAGTTGTTGACGCGTAACAAATTGCTAATAACTTGATTATGCGTCTAATGGACGCAATTGCTGCTATATAAATATTTATATACATACACACATACCATATATATATATATAGTTGGACGCTCTTATGTAGATCAACCCCCCAAATGCTTACACATAGTTTCTTTTATACTGCCGCATATAACTTGCCATAATTACGTTTTGGTGTGCAATTTGCTGCCACATCAGAGACGCGCCTCTACAAACAGTGGCATGCCCCTTCAATTTAGGTAGGCAGCCCATAAAATTTCCTCTCTCTCTCTCTCCCTTTCGCCTCACTCATCAAAGACTTGACACAGACCACATGAAAGCGACACGAAGCGAAACATAAACATCTACTTAATGATTTCCTCTATGAAACTTGTAATATTCTAGATACAATATACAATATACGAGATATACTATATTTACTATACGTTTTGTTGTTTTTCATTCATAATTGCGAGGCTCTTGCGTTGTTTTTGTGTTTACATAGTAAATTTATACTTTTTACTACTTGTTTCCATTGTTTTTAGTAGTTAATAAACAGTCGCAAAAGCATTCCACACATGTGCTTGGCACATTTGAACACAACTTCAAAGTATCCACAGAAAAACCACAACACAAGAATCCATCCAATGTGATCTTTTGGGCGATCCCAGACTGGAAAACAGAGCAGACAGCTTGGCTGCAAGGCAAACGTTTACCCCTTTCAAGGATTGCTCTGCTACACTGAGAAAAAAGCAATCGTAAGTGCGTAAGGATCGGCATAAAACTGAGGATTGTTAAAGGTTTAGCTTTCTATAAGGTCTTCTCAGTGTATTTCCTGCACTTGAAACCTTTCTACAAGCACCTTTCTTTCCCAAACATATCACATAACATACATACACAACACACACACTCTCACACACACACACAACACCAACACTCACACACTCACACATTGAAAATTAGCAATTACATATCGACACCCAGACGAAACCATAATTTTCCCACACGTTTACGTTTGCCCATATATATCCCAAAAGGGAAGAAAATGTTCGAGTCGTAAAACTGACAAGTGCCAAAGTCAGGCAAACATCAAAAACGTTGCACACCACTGCGGTGGCACGTACACATGTGGCAATAATGAGACAAGTGCAACATACTTGCAAAAATTGTCATTTCTTGTCAATAATATTCAGTCAGAGAGACGGCAAAAAAAAAAAAATTCCCATCAAAATTTCATTTCTTTTTTCGTTTTTGGGGTGGTTGGAATTCTGAGCCTTTGGCTGGGAATGCTTGGAAAACGCTTAACGATGTGAACACACCTCCACACAAAATATGTTCAAGTATTGATTGCATATGTTCAGATATTTCTGATGAGTTTTTGGGAATATATGTGTTGGAAAGAAGTTATCTCAATGCTGGGTTTTGGATTTTAAAGTTCGAGAAGCATATTCTATTGAAACTTATTGCCTAAACATTAACTCAAACCCTTCTCCCAATTCTTCTTTAATGATGAACCCCAAACGCTTACGGTCAGTGCTTTTAAGTATGTGTGTGAGTAGGCGTATAGTGTATACTTGACTTCAATGCTCCATATATTCGGTGTTTTTCAACTGATTTCAATAAAAATTTCACACATTGTAATTATTTCGATTAATGTTTCAAACTGCATCAAAAAGTTTTCCAAATTCAAGATTTTGTTGTTATCGATCACATGTGTATATCGGAAATGGAAAGAGTTATCGAAAATCTAAAACAAACTTGTACTGCCTAGGGATTATGCGAGCTTATGTACCAAATCTGGAGTCTCTAGCTCTTATAGTCTCCGAGATCGACTCCACTGTTGATGCTGATCAAGAATATATATACTTCATGGGGTCGGAGAAGCTTCCTTCTGCCTGTTACATACTTTTGCACAAAACCATTATACCCTTTTACCCATTTTCAATGAGTTCAGAGGTCTAAAAAGAAATGACAACGAAATTAATTCATTAAAAAAATTGTTGAAATAAGCGTTTGTTAAACCAAATCGAAAGCAATGTAAAAGAAAAGTTGAAAATTTTGCGAACTACGCTTGGATAATAAGCCAGTCCATATTGTTCTCCAAGCTTGTAAAAGACATTGCAAAATGCTTAATCACAAATGTTAAATTGTTGAAGTCATCGTTATTTGGTTGGAAAGTTTTAAAAGTTGTTAAAATTTATGTAAATTAAGCTAAGTTTGAGTTAAAGTTACACACGTTTTATTTATAGTACATTCGAAATAATTTTAAGATATTTTTTGGTTCTTCTACTTTGTTTCTAAGTACTTTGACTTTAGCTTAAAAATGTTTTTCAATTTTTTTTGTTTCGATTAAGACACTTTTCATTTATAGCATATTCAAATTAATTTGAAGAATTTTTTGGTTCGTCTAGTTTGTTTCTAAGTACTTTAGCTTAAAAATGTGTTTCAATTTTTTTTTTTTGCAAGTATTTTTTGTTTTGATTAAGACACTTTTCATTTATAGCATACTCAAAATAATTTGAAGATTTTTTTTGGATCTTCTACTATGTTTCTAGTTTCTTTGACTTGAGCTTTAAAAATGTATTTATATTTTTTTTTAAAGCATATTTTGTTTCGATTAAGACACTTATTATTTATAGTACATTCGAAATAATTTTAAGATTTTTTTTGGATCTTCTACTTTGTTTCTAGTTTGTTTTACTTGAGCTTTATATTATTATAAAAATGTATTTATATTTTTTTTGCAAGTATATTTTGTTTCGATTAAGACATTATTAACCAAAAAGGTTTTTTTTTTAATGCGTTGTCTTTTGGTTTCTCGTAGGCATTCAATGTTTTGGCCAAGCCCATTTTAACCAGGCTTTCCATTCAAACACACACACACACATAGGCCTGAACACACACACACATAGACCTGAATACACACACATAAATCTCTTGCCGCTTAAGCTTTTGTCATAACTTCAATTTTGTTGTTTTGAGCTATTTTTTTTTTTACGATTTTAGCATATTTTAAAAGTGAAACATTTTGAGATTCGTGTCGAACCCGCAGATTTTTACTACTTACCTTGTTGTATTTGCATTTTTATTCATTCTTTCGATTCTTTCTTTGATTTTCATAGCTGTGTCGTCTCTCTGCTGCTGCTGTTAATGAAGTGTTGTGTATCTCTTTTATACCCTGTTTTTATTTTTTTGAATATTTATATTTTATTGTGTTTTATTATTATGCATATTTATGCGATTTTTGTGTGCAGTTCCCCAACTTCCTCTTCAAACTCGTCACAATGTGTAATTTGAGCTGAGAAGGAAATCGCATTTAAATATATATCTATATATATATATATATGTTTCGTTTTGTATTTCGTTTTTTGCTTCTTCATTTGCTTGTTTTACAAATTGTTTTCGACGTTTTAAACATATATTTCGGCTGCTTCATATACATATAGTATATGTATCGGGCGTATCACATATCTTAGGCCTTATCTGCATATTCAATGCCAACGTTTCATCAAAATGTCAAAGTAAATCATACAAATTAATAAATTTCAAACATAAAAAACCTCTACCAAATGCATGAATCTATTAAGTTAAAATATGTGGTTATATTTTTTAGCTATCGGAGAATTTATGTGAATTTATCAGCGGATTTATGGCGTAAAAAATCTCTATCAAATTAATTTATCATGTTGAACTTATTGCAAGAATTTATTTATTCAAAGTGCAAAAATGTAAAAAAAAATCTTAAAAAATTCTGCATAATATTAAGTTGTAAAGAAAATAGTTAATATAAATATTAAAAGGTTTTTTAATCTATTAAGTTTTGTTTTGAATATGTTTTATATTGTTTTTGAATATGTTTGAATTTCTCTTTTAAATTTCACAACCTTTTTGGAATTTGCTTTTACCATAAATACTCTTCAACAATGAACCACAAAATCCTTGTGTTCAGGGTTTTTTTGTGCCATAAACTCACACATTAGGCACCCAACATTTAACTGTATTATAGCCGTGTGGCAGATAGTAATTTGCCACTAATTCCCTTTGCTTGCCACAGGCCAAGCTGCCTGTAATAGCCAATTGTCTCGAATGCTAAGCCTTTTAATCAATTGCCAAAAACAACAAGCAAAAACAAAAACAAACAAGAAGAAAGGAGGAAAGGATGTGCATGTCGAAGAGTGAACAACAATAGGATACCCTGTAAATGAAGCTTGGATGAAAATAAACTTTTGATACATATGAAAACATATCCAAAACTTTGTTAAAAGTACATGGACATAAAAACTTAAAAACTTCAAACTTAAGTTTTATTGTATTGTAAATGTTAAAGAGTGAATAACGTTAAGATACCCTGTAAATGAAGCTTGGGTGATGTTAATAAACTTTTGATACATATGAAAACTTGACTTTTCAATTATTACTTAAAAGTTCATGAACTTAAACTTAAAAACTTCAAACTTGAGCTTGATCATTGTAAATGTTAAAGAGTGAACAACAATAGGATACCCAGTAAATGAAGCTTAGATGATGTTATTGATAGATAGGATACCCTGTAAATGAAGTTTAGATGATGTTATTGATAGATAGGATACCCTGTAAATGAAGCTTAGGTGATGTTAATAAGATTGATTGAATATTTTTCCTGTCTTTTCGTTTGCTTTGACTTTGTCTTTTAGTCACAAGTTCATGGCATAAGAATCGACCTTAAGTTTCATCATTGCTGGTTACTTCTCTGTGTACAGGGTATCCTTAAACACACAGGATATACTTAAACTTACACATTGAAACGAATTAAACGAGTATTATTTTCGTCAGACGTTGACCACAAGGATATTTTTTGGGTGTGGGATTTAGAAAAGAGTTTGCCCTTTAGAGGAGCATTAAATGCTCAGCAAAAGGGACACACTTAGGGGATTTACATTTGAGTAGTAGATACACATGGGGGAAATCCCTATTCTATCTACCCAAAGCTCTTCGCTCGAGCTTTCAGAGCTAACCTCAACGGCCTCACACGCCAGAACACAATCTCACCAAAGGCAGACTTAAGAACGCCTTCGAAAACTTTGTAATATCAAAATCAATTTTCCATACGGCCAAATGTAATTATAGAGGGGGGAAGGGGTGAAGGGGCGTTGCCTAATTTTGTGTGCTTGCAAGCTAGAAAATTGATTTCCTTTGCATGTGTATCAACATTTATTTGAATATTTGATGTCTGTTTATTTCAAATTCGACAGAGAATGACAAATCTAAAGAAGAAGAAGAAGGGAAAGACGTCAGATTGTGAATGCAACATATATGACATGAAAATTGTTAATGATATATGAGTTTTTATACCCATCCACACACACACATACTTGAGCTGTGGTCAGTGTCCGTCTATCTAATTGATTTCCTAGACTTTTATAGACTGTCATTTGTTCACCTCCCAACCCTCCGGTTCTCCGTTCGTTCGTTTGGTAGCCAGGCTTGACAGTTTTCTTTGACATGTCGCAGACTGTGTGTATGTGTGTGTGTGTATGAGTGTGTATGTGTGTGAGTTTATAAAGTCATTACCAGGCGGCGGAGGTTTCAACTAATATCAAGGCATATATCCATCAAAGACGGTAAATCCATAGTTACACAGTGAGAAAGAACTTGAGTTCCTTTAAGAAACTTGACGAATATAATGTCTAACATAGATTGTAAACTCTCTTCAAAGTTAAGATAAGCTTAAGGAAAAGATTCCTGTTTTCCTGTTTCTTTATTTTCTTTCTTTCTTTCTGTTTCCTTTCATTTTATGACTTAGCCTATCTTCAACTCATTTAAGAAGCTTCCCAAAAACTCTAAACTTTGTTTAAAGTTAAAATATACTTAAGGAAAAGGTTTCTGATTTCCTGTTTCTTTCCTCTCTTTCTTTAGCTCTCCAAAATTCTCTTTCTTTTTATGTTCTACTCTATCTTCGACTCATTTAAGAAACGTGACAATGATTGTAAACTTTTTTTGTAAGTTAAGATAAGTTTAAGGAAAAGGTTTCTGTTTTCCTGTTTCTTTCCTTTCTTTCTTTCTTTCTCTTTTCTTTCATTTTATGTCTTACCCTTCAACTCATTTAAGAAGCTTCTAAACTTTGTTTAAAGTTAAAATATACTTAGGGATAAGGTTCCTGTTTTCCTATTTCTTTCCTCTTTGACTTTCTCTTTCTTTTTATGTCGTACTCTATCTTCAACTCACTTAAGAAATCTGATAATGATAGTAAACTTTGTTTAAAGCTAAGATAAGTTTAAGGAAAAGGTTTCTGATTTCCTGTTTCTTTCCTCTCTGTCTTTTCTTCCTTTTCTTTTTTTCTCTTTTCTTTCATTTTATGTCTTACCCTATCTTCAACTCATTTAAGAAGCTTCCCAACGAGGAATAAATAGGTTTCTGTTTTCGTCTTTCTTTCCTCTGTCTGACTTTCTCTTTCTTCTCATGTCTTAGCCTATCTTCAACTCATTTAAGAAGCTTCCCAACGATTCTAAACTTGGTTTAAAGTTAAGATAATATCATGGCAAAGGTTCCTGTTTTGTTGTTTTCCTGTTTCATTCCTCTCTTTGCATTTCTCTTTTTATTTTTATGTCTTACCCTATCTCCAACTCTTTCGTATGCTCTTTATCTGGCGTTTTCTCAACTCTTTCTTACTCTTACTATATCTTTTTATTCTTCCTACCTCTCCTTCTTTGTGTTTAGGACACTTTTTCTCTCTCTCAAACTTTCTCTTCAACCATAAAGTTCCTTTTTCTCACATTCTTCCCTCTCTTTTGCACTTCTCTTCTTTATTTTCGTCTCTTTCGCTCTTTCTTAAACACTCTTACCTTCCCTCTTTCTTTCTTTAACGCCCTCACACACTTATTAACGTCACCCCCAATTGTTTTCAGTGTACTTTACAGCTTACAGCACATCATGACAGTGTCGACTTTTCAATTTATCGATTTTTCTGCAATTTCATTTAATTACAAAAACAAAGCGCAAAATGCGCAACAAAAACGTTAATTTCTACAAATTTTCACTCGCCAAGCGCCACGCAGCAAGTGGCATGGGTTGAGAGGGGGTGGAAGGGGCACAGTAAGGTGTAGAAGGGTGGCAATTGACAACGTCATGCGGCACAGGTTGAGAGATGGTGGAGGGATATCCGCAGAGACTCATCGCGTCGGGCTTATTGCCCAATGGGCCTCACGTGGCTGGTGCTGTCGCACGTGCCGCATAATGTTGCAAGTGCTGCTGTATACCGTTAGGTGTCCAAAAGGCACTCTTTTTGCTGCATGGTCATGTTTGGGCTAATGATTGGGGCGTGGCAGGCGGCGGTGGCAAGCGTTTATTGCCTGCCTCAGTTCAGTTCGGTTCGTAAATGTCATCTAGCCGGGAAGAGTAAGAAGAAGCAGCAGTAACAGGCGTAAAAAATAAATAAAAAGTATGAAAAATATTGCAAGCAATATTGTATTGAAAAACTCTTAAAACTAAATTTTGTTGTAGAAATGTGTTTAATAGAACTCTATTTTAAGTTTAGATTTTTTAAAAATGGCTTTCCAACCCAAAGAATAGATTTTTTGAATCACAAACTTCAATTGAAACTTTCAAAACTTTTTCTGTTCCTCATACTTCAATCAACTCTTAAATCAAGTAAACTTAACATGTTTTAAGCCACTTTTCTCTACTTCATACTTCAATCAACTCTTAAATTATATAAACTAAACATTTTTTTAAATCTATTTTTCAGTTCTTTAAACTTTAATCAACTCTTAAACTAAGTAAACTAAACTTGATTTAGCCTACTTTTCTTTTCTCCATAACAACTCTTAAATTAAGTCAACTTAACTTGATTTAAGCTACTTTTCAGTTATTCTTACTTGAATGAATTCTTAAAATAATTAAACAAAACTTGTTTTAAGCTACTTTTCTTCATACTTCAATCAACTCTTAAATTAAGTAAACTAAACTTCATTTTGCCTACTTTTCTTTTATTCATACTTCTATCAACTCTTAAATTAAGTAAACGAAACTTGTTCAAAGCTACTTTTCTTTTCTTCTTACTTCAATGAACTTTCAAATTAAGTAAACTAGTTTCTCATATATCAATCAACTCTTAAATGAAGTAAACTAAACTTGTTTTAAGCTACTTTTCTATTCTTCATACTTCAACTCTTAAATGAAGTCAACTCAACTTGATTTAAGCTACTTATTCTTATTACTACTTATTCTTACTTCAATGAATTCTTAAAATAATTTAACTAAACTTATTTTAAGCTACTTTCTGTTTCTCCTACTTAATGAAGTAAACTAAACTTTTTTTGAACCTAGTTTTCTGTTCTTCATACTTCAATCAACTCTTTAAATAAGCAAACTAAACTTGTTTTAGCCTTCTTTTCTCCTATTCCTTGACTACTTAACAATTTCTCAGCTAATCATTTACTTGCTTCCTCTTTGTTTTTTCCATCGCTTTTCATTTGAGTACATAAATCAATGGGAATATTCTGTAGTAGCATATTTACCGCCCGCCAATTAAGTGCCTCAAATATTTACAAACGCCCCGAAAAATTAAATATTTTGTCACTGTTTTGTTGCGCCCCTTGACACTTAACCTCGAATCGCTGCTCTTCCCCCCTCGCCTGTCTGTCTGACTGCCTGCCAGCGCTGATTTGTGGGGCGTGAGTAGTGGGTGGGGCAGACCCCACAACAAGCAAAGCAGAGAGAGGGGGGTGGGGAGTGTTGCAGACACATTCACAGCTGCTCCCATGTGCTGCATGCTTTGTCGCAGCATTCATTTACATTCAAATTAAAATGAAACGCTTCCAAAAAGGAGGAAGACGAAACAATTTATGCCAAAGACAGCAGCAAAGTTTTCTTTTCCCCCCTCTCTACCCTCACTAACAGCAGTCTGCTTGCCCCCTCTGCCACAATGTAATGTTCCTTGGCCTGTTTCGAAATGAGTTTGTTTGTTTTGACACTCCAGGAACATGGATCTTTGGCGGCCTTGCTTATAAATTAGCTTTGGGACACTTTGACATGTGACTACACTGGAAAAAAACATCGACTAGCAACCGTGTTGGACTGTAAAGAAAGTATCTAACTTCAATTGAGCATATGTGACAACAAAAAGTGCTTGAAAAATTCGAGAATCAGAAAATTATGCCAATAAAAATCTATTAAAATTTGTTTCTATTCCTGTTCCAGCTACTGTTAAGATCCTTTTGGATAGCCTAATGTTCTGTTTGTACACTGGAAAAAAACATCGACTAGAAATAGAGTATCTAACTTCAATTGAGCAGATGTGACAACAAAAAGTGCTTGGAAAATTCGAGAATCTGAAAATTATGCCAATAAAAATGCACTAAAATTTTGTTCTGTTCCTGTTCCAGCTACTGTTAAGATCCTTTGGATAGCCTAATGTTCTGTTTGTTGTTTTGTGATTAGTTTGTAATTAGGCAAAAGACACAGCCCAAAGATCGGATATATAAGATATAGGTATGGAGGTCGTGCTAGCTGCCAGATAGACAAATGTTGATAGCACCTTATATAATTCGGGTTTTCCTGTTTTGTTTTTTCCGGTTTGAGATGTTTATCCTGGCGCACATTAAAAGTTAATTTCTTTATAATTGAAGGCAATGAATGTTTTGTTTTGTTGGTGGTTGTCGTTTCCTACTTCATAGATATAGTTATCAAATGGTTCGGGCAATCCATTTTGATTAGTTCCGAGTGATGGAATGTTTCGGGTTTTTGAAAATGAAACTTTCAATACACTTTCGATACGCTTATCCACAGAGAAGTCAAGATACCCTAGACACCATCATCCATCTAACTCAAATAGTTAACGCTCGAGCGAGAGAGGGGAACAAAAAATCACGTAATGAAAATGGAATTTCACTTTGAGTGACCATGAAAATGCATTCGTTAAACATGTTTGTGCCCCCTAGCTGCTGTTGCAAGTTCTCTTCTGGCTTCTCTGTTTCTCTTTTTTTCAATTTGTTCTGCTTGCTGGCAACGAGGAATTACGCCCTTTTGCCTATGGGCCAGCCAGGATCCCCCATGCAGGACACAAGTGCTTAACGAGAGAGTAGTGTAACGAAACAAGTGCAGACGTGTGAGAAATTCCCACTTTTCCTTTCCTTTCTTGCTGCACAGGATATTTGCCTAGTCAAGAGTCAAGTGTCCGATGCAAGTTGAGCAAGTGTGAAGTTGCATTCAGTAAACGAGATTTTCGAAACTAAAGTGAATGGAAAAGAACACTTTATGTATTTTCTAGACACTTTTTGAGGCAGAAAATATTTTTTTCGAAGTCAAAAATCCAGGATTTACTAATTAACAGAAGCATAATAATTTATGTAACAAATATATTTTAGTCAGAAATCACTTTCACATTTTTTTCACATATTTAAATTTTTATTGTAAACGAGATTTTCGAAACTAAAGTGTATGGAAAAAAAACTTTATGTATTTTCTAGACACTTTTTGAGGGAGAAAATATTTTTTTCGAAGTCAAAAATCCACAATTTACCCCTTAACCCAAGCATAATAATTTTTGTAAGAAATATTTTTTAGTTAGAAATCATTTTCACTTTTTTCACATATTTAAATTTTTATTGTAAACGAAATTTTCGAAACTAAAGTGCATGGAAAAAACACTTTATGCATTTTCTAGACACTTTTTGAGGGAGAAAATATTTTTTTCGAAGTCAAAAATCCACAATTTACCCCTTAACCCAAGCATTATAATTTTAGTAAGAAATATTTTTTTAGTCAGAAATCACTTTCACTTTTTTTTCACATATTTAAATTTTTATTGTAAACGAGATTTTCGAAACTAAAGTGTATGGAAAAAAACACTTTATGTATTTTCTAGACACTTTTTGAGGGAGAAATTATTTTTTTCTAACTCAAAATTCCACAATTCATCCCTTAACCTAACCCAAGCATAATAATTTTAGTAAGAAATATTTTTTAATAAGAAATCACTTTCACTTTTTTTTCACATATTTAAATTTTTATTGTTTTTATAATTTTTTGTTAAATTTTTTTGTTCAATAAATTTTCATTAAATATTTTTTGATATTGTTGAAACATACATATATCATTATTATCAATTTTAATGTTTTCAAACTTTTTTTTTTTGCCAAACTTTTTTTTTTTTGAACTTAGAAATTATAATTTATATAAATAAAACTAACTGAAGCGTCTATGAATTTATATTAATACTAGGAATATATTATTATTAATAATATTTTATATATATATATAGGTTTATTTTAAGCATAACTAACATTTTAGTGTACACAAAGATGAAGCATTGACATAATTTTTTTTTTTTTACTTTTTTGATTTTCGAAATTTTTTTTTTCAATTTTGTTTTAACTTTACACTGAGATGAGTTTTTAGAACAACATTTAAACACTTTTTACAATATTTAATTTCTTAACTAAATATACAAAAAAATTTGCTAAACTTGCGAGTTTTATTTTAAGAACTGTACACGGGTTTTGGGAAATTCTTTTTTTTCGAAATATTGTACAACAGAAATGTGAGAAAGGGAAAGAGATAGAAAGGGGAGAGAGTGAGTAAGCGAGATAACAAATAATTTACAACATTTATAACCGTTTTTCTCAATGTTTTAACTATTTTTAAATATTATTTGAAATAAGTGTACTTTCAAAAACTTTTTTTTTTCAAAAAATTAACACACAAAATATTTTAAAAACTGTTTAAACAGCAAATATTATGTCTGGAAATTTTTGAATATTTTTTGAAATAAATGTATTTTCAAAAACTTTTTTTTTTAAAAATTAACATTTTTTTATAAAGCAAATATTATGTCTGGAAATTTTTGAATATTTTTTTAAATAAATGTAATTTCGAAAACTTTTTTTTTCAAAAATTAACACACAAAATATTTTTAAAATTTGTTTATAAAGCAAATATTATGTCTGGAAATTTTTGAATATTTTTTTTTGGACATTGAGAAAACTAGGCTTTAATTTTTCGTTCTTCTTCTAGTTTGGGATTAATACTGTTTTTTGTGTGTTTTTTTGGGGGCAGCTTTAGTGGGCGGGGCTGCGTGAGCCCGCAGACTGTTGCATCGACTGCTGCTGCTGCTGCTGCTGCGACGCTGACTGCGCTGTCAGCTGATAGGGACTGAAGCGTTGATACTGACGCGGCCGCATATCGGGCGAGGGCGAGCCCGACGAGGAGGTCGACGAGGGCGTCGAAGCTGTGGGCGGCGGCGGCGGCGTACGGCTGGCGGCCATTGCAGCCGCCTGGGCGGCCTGCACAGCCTGAGCCTGCGCCTGCGCCTGGGCGGCGGCTTGGGCGGCTGCTGCCTGCTGGTTGGCGCTGGCCAGGAAGCCGGCTGTCAGCTGCGGCCATTGCTGCTGGAACATGTGAAAGGCGCCCAGGCCGGGCGGTGGGGGTGCCTGGGCCGCTGCCTGATACATTTGGGGCATCATCAGTTGCGCATAGGGCGAGTTGCCGCCAAACATTTGCAGATGCTGGCGCGCCTTCTCGAACAGGGCCATGGAGGCGGGATCGGCGGCGCCTTGCTGGGCCGCAAACTGTTGCATCAGCGGATCGGGGAATAGCCTCAGTGGAGATCTCAGCTGTTGTTCGAGGAGCAGCGCCTCCATGGGATCCCGATCGAAGTCTGTGAGACGCGAGGAGTCGCGAAAACCTTTGGCAAAGGGATTCGAATCGATTTTGAGTTTGGTTATCAGCTGATTTTGGTAGGCCGTTACGGCCGTAAAGACGGTCTCCGGGAACACGTAGGTCTTGTGATCCAAATCCTGCAGTTCCTTGGGTGTACTCGGTATGCTCTGACCATGCGATAAGCGTACTAGATGCACCCTGGGCTGGTAGCGATGCATCGAATTGAGCACAATCTGTGACGGGGGAAAGGTAGGGGAGAAAGAGAGTAGTTGGTAATGAGTTTGTGTTGGGTAAAGTAATGGGTGCTTAGTGAAAAGTAAGGTGTTTTGTACTATTTATCAGCATTTGAAATCTGTCTTTAGGGAAACTTGTAAAAATACTACTCAAAAGTATTCTAGGCTAGAGAGTAGTTGGTAATGAGTTTGTGTTGGGTAAAGTAATGGGTGGGTAGTGAAAAGTAAGGTGTTTTGTAACTATTTATCAGCATTTGATATCTGTCTTTAGGGAAAAAAGTATTCTAGGCTAGAGAGTAGTTGGTAATGAGTTTGTGTTGGGTAAAGTAATGGGTTCTAATAGGAAAGTAAGGAATTTTGTCATTGTCTTTAGGAAAACTTGTAAAAACTAAAAATTCTACTCAAAAGTATTCTAGGCTTCTTTTGAGGTTCAACAAACTGATGATTCACAAAAGTTGACTCAAAAAATTGTTGCACCAAGGGATTAGTTACTTTTTCTTGCAAGCCTCACACAATTATCAATCATTTAACACGCGTCTAATCGCATATAATCTAAAAACCAACAAATGAAGAGAGAAAAGGGGAGAGAGAGAGGGGGGGAGAACTCACCTGTCCATTCTTATCCATTTCGTTATTAGTCAGCTTGACCTTCTCGAAGGAGATAACTTGTTTGCGCAACGCCTCACAGCTGAAGGGGCTATCCGGATGGGAGTAGAGACGGGCGGGCGGGGCGGGGTCCGCCTTGCCAGCCACCAGCCACGCAGACCGATGATATGCATAACGATAGCGTTTCGAGTCCATTGGTATTATGTCCAGCAGCACCGCATAGCGATCGGCAGGCTGGATCTGACGCAATGGTCCGGAGAACGAGACGCGCACCGTGGGGAACATGCGTCTGAAGCGGGAAGAGAGAAGAGGGGGGAATAAAGATTTTGTTGTTAAAGGAATTTCAGAAAAGATTTCTCTGTTTGTTTTCGTTATTAATTAAAGTCAAAAGAAAACTATACTAAAACGTTAATTTATAACCCCAACTGAAGATATTATTATTATTATTATTTTAGGTTTTCCTTTTCTGTGTATCTTCTGCTGTGACAAGTGCGAACAAAAGCGAGGCCAGAAGACTCCTGTGGCTTTAATGCCAGCTAAGCTGACTGCGTGTGACATAACCTGCGCCCCTTTTTTGGGCGCGGCCCGAGGGACCGCCCTGACGCACAGACAAAGCGTCTAAGGTGTGATTTTTACAATATCATTAAAAAGAAGAAGAAGGAGTAGAACTATCTCTCTCTCTCTCTCTCGTTCCCACTGGGTCACTTAACTAGTTCAGTCTGTGTGGTCAGGTTTGGGAGCTCTACAAATAGGTGTGGACAACCCGTGGTGATGGCAGGACTTGTCCTGATTTCCTTCCCCTCGCCTGCTGACAACAGCTACGCCCTGAACAATACACTTTCGAGCTGTGGTTGATTTTCAGGTAAATTTCGAACTGGAAATTCTTTTAGAATGGAGACCGCACACAGCTAAATACTCGTATTTGAGAGCTGGGCATGAAATTCGTGTTGTCATTGCAAAAATTTGGCATGCTAGTTGAGTATTTTGAAGGTATTGTATAGAGAAGTCGAAGGATGTTGATTCAAGATGTTTTTTCTGGAGGAAAAGCGAAGAAAATTGCAGGGAAAACAAGGTTTTGGTTGTTTATAAGGTTGTTCAAGATGTTTTCAACATATCGAATATAAGAAAAACTGTTTTCAACATCAAATGCAAGATTGAAATGTAGATTTTTAGCTTCAATGGAAACTTTTTTACTTCTGGGATACTTTGGAAGCATTTTTTTGATAGTTAAAACTTGCAGTTTTCGAAGTTTGAAGTACTTCAAAGGGTTCTAAACATTCAGTTGCCTTAAGAAACATTCAGTTTCAAAACCCATTCATTATCTTAAGAAACATTGAAATGTATATTTTAGCTTAAACGAAACCTTCTTTACTTTTGGAAAAACTGTTTGATAGTTAAACCTTGCAGATTTCGAAGTTTTGAATCGAAAAATTATACTTCAATGGGTTTTAAATATTCAGTTATCTTAAGAAACATTTAAACGTAGATTTTAGCTTAAACGAAACCTTTTTTACTTTTGGGATACTTTTGGAAACATTTTTTGAAAGTTAAACTTTACATATCTGGAGTTTGAAGTAGTTAAAAGTACTTCTAATGGGTTCTAAGCATTCAATTACTTTAAGACACATTAAAATGTAGATTTTAGCTTAAACGGAAACTTTTTTTTATTTCTGGGATACTTTTGGAAACATTTTTTGGTACTTAAACCTTAAAGTTTCGAAGTTTTGAATCAAAAATGTAGTTAAAAGTACTTCAATGGGTTCTAGACATTCAAATACCTGAAGAAACATTAAAATGTATATTTTAGCTTAAACGAAACCTTTTTTACTTCTGGGATACTTTTGGAAACATTTTTTTGATAGTTAAACATTGAAGATTTCGAAGTTTTGAATCTAAAAAAAGTACTTCTGGTTATTGGTTCTAAGCATTCAATTACCTGAAAAAAACATTAAAATTTAGATTTTAGCTTAAACGAAAACTTTTTTTACTTCTGTGATACTTTCGAAAACATTTTTTTGTTACTTGAACCTTGCAGATTTCAAAGTTATGAATCAAAAAAAGTACTTCAATGGGTTTTAAAGCCTCAATTACCTAAAGAAACATTCAGTTTCTGTTCACTTACAACAAACATCACTTCAAACCTTTCTTTCTTAAACCCCAACTGCACTTTCAATTACTTTAAAGTAGTCCCAATATACCAAACTACCTTATCTAATTCAATTTGCAGACTAAAATCAATTACAAACTTTCTTTTCCCTCAACCTTAACTATCATCTGTGTGTTTAGTTTGAAACGTAATGATTATTAAGTACTAGTTGAAACATATATATATATATATGTTATGTGTGGTAAGGGGTAATTCGTTGCTTACCTGCCAGTTTTGGTAATGATCATCTCGGTGCCCAATTCGTGAAAGCGATCCCACAGCTCTTTGGTCTCCAAGTGGCATTGCACCGGCTTCAGATCGTCGCAGTTGCACGAGCCAACAATCTTGGGTGCCTTCTGCACCGGTTCGGGTGTCAAGCGCTCCTCACTGTCCTCCGTGCCCGGCGATTGTGGCGGCGTCGAGCAGCGTCCTTGGCTGCTCGTGGAACTAGTGTTCAGTTGTGATTCACTATTGTTGTTGTTGTTGTTGCGACTCTTGATGTGTGATGCACTGTGATTGTTGTTGTTGTTGTTGTTGTGATGATGATGATGGTGGAGGCGCCGCGCCTTGGCTGGTGGCTCCTCCACATCGCTGCAGTCCACAACATCCACATCGACCTCATCCTCAATGGAAATGGGACCTAAGTAGGAAAAGATTTAAATCAGATTTTCTTTGGCAACATGTTGACTCCCCCCTTTACCCCACTCTCTCCCCTCGCACTCTCTTCTGCCTACTTCTCTGTTCGTTTGTGGCAGACAGTTCGTCGTCACAATTTCCGCTTCGAAAAAGTCGCGCTTGCATTTTTCAAGCCAAAAAAAAAGCCAAGCAAAAACATTTCAAGCTGTTGCCTTTAAGTCTACAGTTCATTTGCCTTGCCTCACAACCCCTCCCCCCTCTCTAACCCCTCTTCTCGCCTTTGGCTGTGCTTTTTTTTGTGGAAGGTGTTAAAACGCCAAATCAGCAAGAAAATATTTGAGTTTTGTTTTTTCTTTTGTTTTTTTCTTTTGTTTTGAATACGTTTTGTGCATAATTTGTTTAATAACATATAAACAAATTGTTGTTGTTGTTGTTGTTGTGCCCTCGCTGAGTTTTACGCCTCGTAAAAATTAATGAAAATCACGCCAATTAACATAATTTTTCGAAGCTTCGAATTTGCATTCTTTGAAAAAAATAAAAATAAAAATTCTTTCAAAAAATGTTTCTTTGCATATAGATTTTGTTTGTTAAGTGGTTGATTATCTTTCCCTCTGACCCCCCTCTCGCTCTACACCCATGTGCCACGCTTTAATTGCCGTCGGCTTTTGCGCTAGAAACAAGTTTTTTAAGCTTAACTTTTAATTGTCAATAACAATTAAATATATCTTGTTGCCACAGTTTCGTTATTTTTTATGTTCTACTTTTGTTTTTGTGTCAACAAGTCGCAGTATTTAATTGTGTGTGAACTTTTAAAGATCTTTCAATAATAATTCTGAACACTTAACAGTTAATTAAGATTTTAAGCACTTGCAAATTGGCAAAAGCCGACGGCTTATTGCACTTTGATTTACGATTTCAAAAAGAGCTTTAAAGCTTATTTTAATTAATTCCAATCAAATCGAACTTAATTTCAAGTTTTTTAGCTTTAGCGGAATGTTTTGAATGTAAAAAGAGCTTTAAAGCTTATTTTAATTAATTCCAATCAAAACGAACTTAATTTTAACTTTGTTAGCTTTATCAGAATGTTTGGAATACAACCAATTAGCAGATATAGCAAAGATTAAAGTTTACAAGTTCATTTTAACTGGAAAGCTTTAAGTTAAAAGCTTAAAACAGTAAAAACAAACGTTTAGAAAAATGTTTTAACCCCTTTTAAAGCTTTTTTTCAGGCTTATATTTGAAATCACTTTTGGGAAATGCTTCAAAACTGATTTTGAAATGTAAAACTGAAGTTTAAGTTGCTTGAAACTTGTTTTCCAATTGATTTTCTAAGGCAAGAACTTAAAGCTTTAAGCTTAAATGACTTAAAGCTTCGAAAAAGCTTTTTCAATTAGTTTTTAAGATTGAAACAAGCTGAAAACTGATTAAACAAATATTTCTGGCACCAAAAACTTGAAACTTTCTTTACATTAAGTAGCTAAGCTGCTCTGCTGCACTAATATACCCTGCATACCCTAACTTTCTGCTGCTAAAAAGCTTTTTCAGTTAGTTTTTAAGATTGAAACAAGCTGAAAACTGATTAAACAAATATTTCTGGCACCAAAAACTTGAAACTTGCTTTAAGCTTTGTGTGACTTGAAGCTCCGCTGCACTAATATACCCTGCATACCCTAACTTTCTGTGTCTTATTGTTACTTACTGGCACTGCGAATGGAGGATTCGCGGCTTGAGGCATCTTCGCGAGCCATTATTGCCGCTATGGAGAAATCCGTTGCGGAGCCGGCGGCACTTTTGCTATTAGCTGTTGTTGTTGTTGTTGTTGGTATTGTAGCCACTGTGGCCGTGCTAACTGTGTTGTTGTTGTTGTTGGGCGCAACGGCAGAGACGCCATTGCATAGATACGGATGTGAGCCGACCAACATATTGAGTACTTTTCACTAAGTAAAAGCTATAGAAAGTTTATTCAGATATTGTATATATTCAGCTGATTTTGTTTTTGTATTTAGCACTTAGATATTGTGTTGTTGCATTTTTGTTACAACTGTAAAATCACACACACACACGTTTATAAGAAGCAGCACACACAAATGTACGAACGGTAAATGGTTAACTGTTAGTTCACGCGAAAAAATGCATTTGAGCGCAACGCGAATTGAGTGTGTGCGCAACGTAAGACAGGCGACGACGAACTGAATTCTGTGTTGGAAATATCGTTGAGGGAACGAACGTGTTGTGGCTTAGAAGCCAAATGCAATAACAACAAACAGCAGCAGCAGCAGCAGCAGCAGCAGCAGCAGGCAAGCAAGGCAGAGCGTCGACGGGCAACAGTAACGAATGGCAGCGGGAAACCAGTTTTCCAACTTGAATGTACTGCAGTGTGAGCGAGCTAGCGTTAGGCACTTGACAGAGTTAAGGCCCTGCAAGTGTGAGCAGTTGCGCAGCACTTGCAGCGAATTCGCTGCTGGAAACATAGCGCGCACACACAGCGAGAGAGTGAGAGCGTGCTCAGGGGTTGTGTGTGTGTGCGCAAGAGCGTGACAGCCATTAAATGGCACAACTGCGACTGTCGTTGCACTCACACGCATGCGCTGCTTGCCTGACTGGCTGTACTGAGTGGGAGTGTTGACGGCCACTCAGCACAAGCAGCAGCATAAGCAGCCGCCGTCACAGCGATGAGCAGAGAGAGAAACACACACACATTCGTTCGTTTGCGACGTCGTCATAACTCATTTACAATTAAAAATGTCGGCGCTTTTGCGCTCGCTCTCGCTCTGGCACATGGCACTAGGTGGGCATTTATGATGTGCAAACGTTTTGCTTGCGGTTTTTCATGTTTCCCTCATTGTTGTTGTTGTTGTTCGTTTTTAGACAACTTTTCGCCGTTGTCGTCTTTTGTTATCTCTCTGCCCAGGCTGTTGTCGCCGCCGCTGCCAGTTTTTGTTGGTTCTGTTTTCTTTTGCCTTGTTGAGTGCCTTTCGTTTCACTTCGATTCCAACACGTTCCGCTCTGCCATCGTTTGAGTGAGTTTTGTTTGAGATGACTTTTGTCTACGTTTTGTTGATACTTCCTTACGTTTGTATTTTTTTTGTATGATTTCTTCACCGTTGGCCGCCTGTCCGCTAATTAGCAACAGTTGCATCTTCTCCCCTTCCCGGCAGCCCTTTGTTTTGGGTCTTGTCTTCGGCCAAAGGATTCAGTTCAGCTTGTTTTTGGCCACTTGTTGAAAGCGTTTTGTTTTAGTGCTCTTAAATATTTTGTGTTTATTTTGAAATCATTGTTTTTACCGTTAAGCTTATTTGACACCTACGTGTTCAAGGTTAACGTTTACTTATCAACATGTTCACACATGTCAAAAGCATATAATATATATGTGTATGTATTTACATACGTGCTTAATCAGCAAAAAAATTAAATTCAGCATTTAAGCAGATTAATATGTTTTTACGATTCGCAAAAGTACTTAAAAAAAAATAAAAGATTTTAAATCATTTTATATATATTTAAATTGCCTAAAATAAATTTTCAACATATTTTATTTTTCAAAAAATTCAACTTTAAACCTTATTGTTGAAATTATAAAAATAAATAAATAAAAAAATAATTTTTAATAATTTTATTTATTTAAATTGCATAAAATAAATTTTCAACATATTTTATTTTTAAAAAAATATTTCTTAACTTCAGAAAACTCAACTTCAAAGATAATTGTTGAAATTCGTGTAAAAATACTGCCTAAAAATAATATTTTTATATAAGAAAATATAAATTGTACCCTAAAATAAACTAAAGTCAGTCAAAAAATATCACAAATAAATATTTTTCATTTTGAATACGTGTGTATAGTTAAAATATTTTTTTTTTTTTTGTTACGTGTAACAAATTTTTTTATATATAAAAAAAACCTTAAAAAAAAAACCATTTGCATTTCAATGGAAAAAGTCTCTTTTGTTGTTTCGTTTTTCATTTTTTAACTGTAACTCTAATTACAAGTTTTTAGCTAGTAAATGCTGATTGCGGCACATTAGCAATTGCTGGGTGTGTTTTCTGCTTCTTCTTCCTCTTTTTCTTTTGTTGTTATTGCAAAACAAATAATGCATGACTTTAAAACTAAATATGCTGTGTATATATGTATGTGTGTGTGTGTTTGTGTGCTTGTGTGTGGTGAATATGGCAAAGGCAACGAACAGTAAAAACCTAACCGGACACGAAACACATGCAAATAAATGCGGTCTGCATAGAGTAACGCCCCCAAAATAAACTAGCAAACGCTGTCATTTTAATATAATTACACAACAGTTATTTTCTCCTTTTCTTTTTTTTTTCTTTTAGCATGTCAGCAATTTTGCAGTAAGAACAAGTCAAGACCTTTGTCATTGCCAATTAACCTTAGCTTGAGGTGAGAGAAAAAAAATATGTCTCAAGAAAAAGTTTTTTCCTTCGACAGTTTGTCAAAATTCATTAGTTCGACTCTTCAAAGGTGAGCAATTAGTGAGGTTAGAGTAACGGTGATAACAGTCACTGCTAAAAGTCAATCACAAAAGTCGCTGTGTAACAAGCCTACTAATCCCGCTATTTGACTTCCCTCTCGCTCGCTCTTCAACCTGGAACCTAGACCCAACTCTGACTCTGACTATATTTTGCTTCCTTTCCTTTCCTTGTTAGTTTCGCGTGCTTGTATGTGTGTGTGTGTGATTTTTGTAATTTGACACTTTTATGCGCTAACAAAATACTCACCAGAGATTTAACATTCGGTAGGTGAAAACACAGCGAGGGTTGCAAGAGAGATAAAGGAGAAAGTTCTTAAAATAAATGAGAGAAATGTTAAGTAAAGTATGAGTAAAAATAATAAAATAACATATAAAATAAAATAATTATTGTCAAAACTAAGAGATTCAAGTCAAATAAAACATGTTCAAAAAATATAAAAATCGATTGAAACTAAGAAAATTATTTAAGTACTTGAATAAGCTTATATCAAAAAAGTATTATTTTAGAAAATTATTTAATTACTTGAATAAGCTTATATCAAAAAAGTATTGCTTTTAAAAATGTGTTTGGTTTTGTTAACAAAATTCACAAAAAATTGTACTTAACTTGAATCTATAAAAAAAAACAGTAAAATATTCCAATTTTATCTTAAGCTTCATTCAAAACTTACAATTAAACTACAATTGTGATTAATAAGCCTTAACCGAAGTTTAAAAGAAAGTTCTTATTAAAAACAAAATCAAATATTATAAACGAACAAAAATACCGCTCGACTATTTATGCATACTGCAAGAGCAGCCCTCGTTTTAGGTGACACAGTACCGTTATGGAGGTGGGGAACGGCAGGGCAGGGCCTTGCTTTGCCTTGCTGTAAAGTGGGCATGTCAGGCGGCTGTCAATGTGACAACAAAAACAACACAATGTCAAACGGCACAAAAATTCCGCTTCGTGTGTGTTCCGTTTGTGTTGTTGTTGTTGCTTTTTTCGCGCTTTAGCAGCTTCCTTATGGCTGAGAGAGGCTGCAAACTGAGGATATACATATGTAAGTATGTATGTGTGTGGAAAGGAAAAGAAAAGACAGAAAACACAAGTTGTAAAAACAAAAAAACGCAGGCCGCCTAATTTATTTAGTTTCAGCTCTTGAAAACCACTTTTGGGGCACTTGTAAAAATAAACAAAAATGAAAGAATTTCGCTTGTTAATTAGTGTTGTAAAGTGTCGCAGTTGGCTTTCTCCCTGTTGCCCTCAAGTGGATTTTCTTTGTCGGCAACGCTCAATTGCTCATTAATAAATTTAACGAGCTCTCGTTTTTGAATTGTTTTCGTTGTGTTTGTGCGCGAAATCGAACACTTTCACTTTGTTTAAATGCCGCCCAGGACTTGAATTCGTCCTGGTTCAAAACAATGCGACATCTTTTGGTCATTCCCAAAATGATCTTAAAACTATTAAAACATTTCGTTACTTTACTTTCTGAAGACCACATACGTTGTGGATTGTAGTTTTATCTGATTGATGATTTGCTTTCTGGCAAACTAATGGTTATTCCATTTGGAAACCATTAAAGATTTTTGCTTGATTCATTTCTTAAGTTTTCCTTACTTAAGCTCTTTGATTTTCGTATTTTCATTTCCGCTTTGATTGAATTTCTTGGCTTTATCATTTAAATACTTGATACTTGAGTTTTCTCTTAAAACTCTTTGAACACTTGGCGTTTTGTATCTAATTTGGAAGCACGTGTTCATCCGGCAGCACTTTTGCCACTTTGCCACTTGCCTCAGTCTGTTGCAAGCCGGAAATCTATTCAAATTTTATTTATAGAATTCAATTAAGGTTTGGGTTTTCAATTGTACTTATAGAATGATGATCTCTTATATCAAAATTACTTAAATAGTTTTATATATATTTTTTTTTGTGTTTTACCTTAATATTTAACCGAACAAAATATTTTTATATATTAAAATTTTCTTAAATATTTTTGTAAATGTTTATTTGGTGTTTTACTTTAATATTTTACCTTACAAAATATTTTAAAATATTTTATTTTTGACTTTTAATTTAATATTTTACTTAACAAAATATTTTTATATATTAAAATTGTGTTAAAAATGTTTATATATTTGTTGTACTTCAATATTTAACCTTACAAATATTTTTTAATATTTTGCTCTTGTCTTTGACTTTAATATTTAAGCATTTTTTTATATATATTAAAATTTTGTTCAATATTTTTCTATATTTGTTTTTGTGTTTTACTTTAATATTTATCCGTCGAAAATAATTTAAGATATTAAAATTTTTTAAAATATTTTTATTTATTTATTTTTGTGGTTTACTTTAATATTTAACCTTAGAAAATTTTTTAAAATATTTTATTTTTGACTTTTACTTTAATATTTTGCCGTATAAAATATTTGTATATATTAAAATGTTCTTAAATATTATATGCTTTTTTTTGGTGGGTTTATTTCTATATTTTACTTTACAAAATATTTTAAAATATTTTTATTTTGTGTTTTACTTTAATATTTAACATTACAAAATATTTTTAAATATTTTTAAATATTTTTTTTTTGTGTTTTACTTTACAATTTAACCTAACAAAATAATGAAACTTATTAAAATTTTAAAAATATTTTTTAACTTTTTATTTTGTCTTTTACTTTATTAAAATTTTCTTAAATATTTTTATTTTGTGTTTTATTTTAATATTTTACCGTACAATACTTTTTTCAGTCGCCTTTTTGTCTAGTTACATTTCTTGCCTCTCATTATTTATCTTTTCATCTTTTTATTTTTTCTATTATGAGTTGCGCCTTTCACTGACATGCCACACAAATGTGTCCAGTTCTTTGTGGCTTGTGTCCTTTGACCTGTTGGGAAAACCTTTTCACAGCACTGCAAATATTTACCAAATATTTTCCATTCTATTTTCTACTGTTTTCCATGCATTGTTCACGCCCCCCAAAAACATTTTTTCCTCAGCATTTTCTTCACTTCTTTTTTTTTTTGAAAGCATTTTGGTTGGGAATTTATTAATGAAACTCATTGCGTTTTGTGCCGGACCGAAGACTGCCCGAACCGCTAATGCCTCAGGGGAATCTGCACTTGGACTTAAGCTTCGATGCAGTGCATCTAACGCTTCTTCTTTCTCCTACTGCTTCTTTACATATTTCAAAAACCGCCGCCTCTTTGATAAATTGCAAAGCCGCCGAAAAAAAACCGCAGGGAATTGAGTTGGCTACCGAAGCCGCTTTTTAACGTTCATACTCTAGCTTGCAGAGGGTATATGAGTTATGGTGTGAAGTTTGTATAGTATTGAGTTATCATTTTAGAACTTTTCTTAACTCAACACGACTGTTTGATACTCTTTTTCACATGTTTCACTTACAATCAGTGGGAGTTCATCAAGGAATGTAGTGTATTTAATATTCGGTTAACATTTTCTTTCTTTTTCACGACTGTTTGATGCTCTTTTTCACATTACAATAGGAGTTCATCGAAGTATATAGTGTATTTATTATTCGGTTAACATTTTCTTACTCATTCCGACCATTTTTATGCGTCGTCGCAACAGTCGGTAGCAATTTGGCTAAAACGTTTTGTGTTGTTGCTTTGCTTTTGGTTGCAAAAGAAGCCTTAAACATGCAACTCATAGACAAAAGGACGCCCTCTCCTCTCTACCCCTCTGCTAGCACACATATCCAGGATCGAGTGCAACCGCAAAGGAGTTGTGTTTCTGGGAATTCCTCTTCTTCCAGTCGCATAAATCTTTGCCAACTTGCCAAAGTCATGCGCCAGACTTTATCACTGTCTCTCACTAGCACATTGTATGTGTGTGTGTGGTGTGTGTGTGCGTGTGTGTGAGTGGTGTGTGTTTGTGTTTGTGTGTGTGTGTGTTTGTGTGTGTGTGTTGAACAATTGTCACACCTTTCGGCGGCCACTCAGCAGCCCAAAATGTGCTCACAGCTCTCTGTATCCCTGCCCCCTACCCCTTCCCCTCTGTCTGTGTGATTGTGTTTGTAATTCGACTCATTAACAATATGTGGCAATCTCTGGTCCTGTATGTATGTGTGTGTGGCAGACTGAAGGGTTCTCGGCTTCGGTTTCGGTTTCGGCTTTCTATGCCACATAAATCACAACTTAAACGATGCGTAATTTCGTTAAATTACTTTAAGGCCTTTCGCGTTTTATATAGTTATTTATTTATTTGTGTTTTTTTTTTCAAATTTATGTCGTTGCAAGAGGCGTTTGTTGCCACGCCTTCAAAAAACACACAAACACTTCAAAAAAAGGAATATAAAATGCATTCTTTGGAGCTTGTTCTTTGGCACTTTGCGCTTAAGCGTTTAATAAACGTCAGTTACCACGCCCCTTTTATGCACCTTAACAACAAGTTATATATATATATGTGCATCTATAGAGTCAGAGTTAGTTGGACAGCTGCTTTGGGCCAATTACTGATGCGGTTTCATATTGCAAATCAATTTCTGTTCTGTTTTGGGGATAGAAATAGTTGATAGAAATAGTTGAAGCTGCTTGGTAGCCGAAGATTCTGTTCATAATCATCATATATTTCTCAACTTATCACAGAATACCCTAAACATTTTAGCCTATGTTTTATTATGATGTATTAGCTTTACAATTGCAAAGTTTCATTATAATCCATTAACTAGTTTAAGCTTTAATAAGTTATAAACTTTTTGAGAAACTTTCACATTTTTCATATTAGTTGAATTTATCGTAATATAAATATAATATATATATAAATAAAATATTTCAACAAACAATACCTGAAACATTATATGCTATGTTTTATTATGATGTAAAAGCTTTATTATTGAAAAGTTTCATTTTAATCCATTCAGTAGTTTAAGCGTGAAGGAGTTGGAAACATGTTGAGAAACTTTCAAACTTTTCGTATTAGTTGAATTTATCGTAAAATATTTCGCAACTTATCAGACAATACCCTAAACATTTTAGCCTATGTTTTTTATGATGTATAAGCTTTACAATTGCAAAGTTTTATTTAAATTCATTCACTAGTTTAAGTGTGAAAGAGTATCAAAGATGATAACAAACTTTTACACTTTGCATATTAGTTGAATTTATTGTAAAATATTTCTCAACTTCTCACACAATACCTAAAACATTATATGCTATGTTTTATTATGATATATAAGCTTTATTAGAGCAAAGTTTCATTTAAATCCATTTACTAGTTTAAGCTTGAATAAGTTATAAACTTTTTGAGAAACTTTCACATTTTTCATATTAGTTGAATTTATCGTAAAATATTTCGCAACTTATCAGACAATACCTTGAAAATTATAGCCTATGTTTTATTTAGATCTATAAGCTTTATTATTGCAAAGTTTCATTTAAATCCATTCACTAGATTAAGCGTGAAGGAGTTCCAAAAATGTTATACAACTTTTAAAATTTTTAAATTTAGTTGAATTCAAATTAAAAGCTAATCCCCAATTTCTTGTTTTCCTTTTAGTTCTTATGAACTATTCCACGAACTGTTTTCTACATACTTCCTATGGTCATATCAAAGACTCTTCCGACTCGTTTCTCTTGCCACCTAAGGTGTCTATTAGAACATCGGATTAAAGTCTTCTGACTGTTTGATGTCAAGCGGCAAGCGTTTAGGTTTTTTGCTAGAACTGTTAAGCCGCTAAAGGCGCAACACCCACAAAAAAAAACAGTTGGTGGGCGGAACACTCCCCTTTTCCAACTGCAATTAACCAGGAGTTGTGTCCTGCTGTGTGTGTGTGTGAGCACAGGTGTAGAGTATAAAGAAGTTGGTGTGAATGTGGGCTGCGCAATTACAAATAGCAAACAATAGAAATAATCGTCAGGATGTAGAAAGGGATCTCAAAGGATCGCAACACTTGCAACAAACTCACTTTCATTCATTGCACAACCTAATAGTTGCCGCAACTAATTGCAGGGTATATATATACACTACACTATACCTTAAGATTAGAGTTCTGCCCACTTTTCCAAAACATTTATAAATTGACTTCTTAGCGCCTGCGAAAAGGACACGTGCAGCAATATATTGATTAATGGATAATGCACACAAAATGGCTGCCATAAAGAGAGAAGGGAGATAGAGTATGTCCTTGCTGCTGTTGCACATGTCCTTTTTGTCATACAAAACCGTCTCACAAGGCACAAGTCAAACCTTCAAAAAGAAAAGAAAAAAAACTCTGCTCTAAATTCAATTCAAATTTCGAAGGATGCTGCAGCATCTGCCCAAACAAAGATCAGCGTAGCTATATATCCTTCGAGTTGTTGTGTCCTCGGCAATAGATCATTTTCCACCCTTCCCTTCCACTCTTCTTCATCTCGTTCCCTTCTTCATTGTATCGAAATTTGTTGTGTTGTGCCAACAGAAATATTAAAAATAATTTCATATTTGATTTGCATTTTGTGGTTGACTTTCGAGACTCCTTTTTGCCTCCTGGCATCTCCTTTTGCCTTTGATGCGGCTTTAATGAGCATCTTTGAGCAGTTATGGGCCAGTTGTGGCTTGGGTTCGGTTTTTGGTTTGGGTTTCGTAGTTTCTCTGCCACATCAATCATAATTAGAATGAATTGTGTGTGGTTTCTATTTTTATGTATTTCCGAATATGATTTTTACTTTATGAACTTTTTATGGTGACATTTTGTGACAGTTTTAAAGTGGGTTAAGCATACAAATATTGCACAAGCATTTTAGTTGACGGAAAAATATACTAAAAAATGATGGTTCCTTAAGATTTTCGTACCTAAATATCTTAGCTCTTGTTTTAGGAACTCTAAGGTTAAATCTTTCCAGGATTTTTTGGCTTAAAAATATTTCACAAACTTTTTAGTTGACGGAAAATATATTAAAAGTGGGTGATTCCTTAAGGTTTTCGTTTAAAAAGCTTCCTTAAGATTTTCGTTTTTAAAAAACTCTAAGGTGAAATCTTTCCAGAATTTTTTTGTTGAAAAATATTTTACAAATATTTTAGTTGATGGAAAATATACTTAGAATTGGTCTCGTACCTAAATATCTTTACTCTTGCTTTAAAAAACTCTAAGGTTAAATATTTCTAGGTTTTTTTTGTTGGAAAATATTGCACAAACATTTGAGTTGACGGAAAAATATACTAAAAGTTGATGGTTACTTAAGGTTTTCGTACCTTAATATCTTAACTCTTGTTTTAAAAACTCTAAGGTTAAAGCTTTCTAGGATTTTTTGGTTTAATAATATTGACCAAACATTTTACTTGGTGAAAAAATACTAAAAATTTATGATTCCTTAAGACTTTCGTACTGAAATATATTAACTATTCTTTAAAAAATTCTAAGGTTAAATCTTTCCAGGATTTTTTGGTTGGAACATATTGCACAAATATTTTAGTTGATGGAAAAATATATTAAAAATGTATTCCCTAAGATTTTCGTGCCTAAATATCTTAACTCTTGTTTAAAAAATTCTAAGGTTAAATCTTTCCAGGATTTTTTGGTTGGAACATATTGCACAAATATTTTAGTTGATGGAAAATATACTACAAAATATTTTCATACCTAAATATCTTAGCTTATGTTTTAAAAACTCTAAGGTTAAAGCTTTCCAGGATGTTTTGCTTTAATAATATTGAACAAACATTTTACTTGATGAAAAAATACTAAAAATTGATGGTTCCTTAAGATTTTCGTACCTAAATATCTTAACGCTTGTTTAAAAAAAATAGGGAAAAATATTTTCAGTACTGAAACTTTATTCTAAAGCTTTCAAATACTTCAAACTACTTCCAAACTAGTCATCTTCAGTTCAGTTCAATCGTTATTTATATATTTAAAGGATTTTGAACCTCTCGCTCCAATTGTTTCCATTATTTTCACTAAAAGTGTTAATCCTCACACATTTGACATTAATTTTCACACACGAGCAATACAATGAGAATCAAATGAGGAAGAATCCTTGTGCCCTAAAGAACATTCTCACTGAACTAAACTGAAGATTCTCATTGTGAGGTCTGTTGCAACGCCCCATTTCTTGGACACGTTTAGGGTTTCGTTGATTTTACCCTTCCGCTGTTGTTGTTGATGATGATGCAAGGCTCAGAATACTTTTTGTGGTAGGTGGATTCTTAATGAGCGCAACGTTGTGTGCGGTCGACAGAGTGTGTGTATCTGTGTGTGTTGCAAGCGGCTTTTGGATGAAATTTGAGAGGCGTCAACAGGCGCTAAATCCGCTTAAATTCTGTGACGGAAGTAAAGGACAACAACTGAGAGGGAGAGTAGAGTAGAGTTGAGTCAGGCTTATAGCTTCATTCAAGCTGGTGGCAAGTTTAGAAAGTTGATGCCACATTGCGTGTGCCACAACAACAGACAGAAGCTGTTCAAATGTCTACGCGCAGTTGCTTAATATTAAATGAACTACTTCTTGCACTCAGTTTATTCATTCACTTTGCTTACACAGTAGAGAAAACTTGGGTAACTAAGTTTAAAAATATGAAAAAAACGTTCAGAGTGAACAAATTAATAAGGGGAATTCAGAAAAATATTCGGAAGAGGTATTTTTGATACTTATTCAAGTATAAGAAGAATATAAATAAATAATTTTTTTCAAGAAGCAACCAAAAAGGTTTAAAAATTGAGTTTAAAAATATCATAATAAAAAAATTAATATGGGGAATTCAGAAGAACATTCGGAAGAGGTTTTTTTGATACTTATTTAAGTATAAGAAGAATATAAAAAAATATTTTTTGTCAAGTTCCAAGGAAACAAGCTTCGGGAACGGAGTTTAAAAATAAGAGAAAAAAAATTTTAATGAAAAATTAATAAGAGGAACTCAGAGAACACACTGAAGAGGAATTTTTGATATATATATATACGATAAAGAAATGCTTGTTTTCAAGTTCCAACAAAAAAACTTAAAAAACTGAGTTTAAAAATGTGAAAAAAATTGATAATGAAAATATTAATAAGGGGAATTCAAAAGAACACTCTGAGAAGGTACTTTTGTTACTTATTGAAGTATATATATTGAAGTATATATAATATATATAAATAAATGCTTGTTTTCAAGTTCCAACAATAAAGGTTTGGAAACTGAGTTAAAAAATATGAAAAAAAATTCCGAAATATTTTTAAAACTTATTCAAGTATAAGAAGAATATAAATAAATGCTGGTTTCAATATTGTTAACTGTGTATCCTTTTTTTATGCTCGTGCCAATTCATTTGCCAGCTGACTCCACTTTCCGAACTGGACCTGGACGACTTTGACCTTATGTCGCTGTTGCACGCAGCGCAATTGAAACGTTTAATTGCAAGCCAAAGTCAGGATGAGAAGGAGGCGAAGGAGGGGAGAAGGACGCTTAAAATAGGTAACAAAAAAACAGCAGAAACTGTTTGTATGTATATACTCTATCCAGTCATTAGTGTAATTAGATCTTTTCAGTTTGACTTTACATGGCGTGTCCTTTCTATATAGAGTATATATATGTATGTATGTGTGTGTGTGTGTGTGTGTGTGTATGTAGTATAAGTAGCTATCAATTTGTTGTATTTCGTTTTTGTACTAATTTTTATGCCATCGAAACGTGCGCAATTTGTTTACCATCAACATAATTGGTTGGCTTCCAGTTTCAGTTTCAGTTTCCCGAGTCCCTTGGGCCCACTTTTCTGCCTGTTTTTTTAAGCGCTTTTTTGTTGTAGCTCTCTATCTCTCTTGCTACTTGGCAATTAGTTAAAATGATTAAGTTGATGCGCTGGGCTTTTGCCCTTGGCTGTCCTTTTTGTAATTACATTAGCCGCAGTTTCGATAATTCCAACTCGCCACGCACTCAGTCAAATTAGCTCGTCCATCTATCATATTGGTAATGTGTTCCGATCACTCGATATAGCTGCTATATACAACAACGTACAGCTGTTTACATTGCCAACAATGCAAATAGTTTGTTGTAGTTTTTCCAACTCGAAAACCAAAATCACAATTCGAATTTCATTGTTTGACTTTTGCACTCATTTCGTCAGTGATCGATCTGGTTGTGCACAAGAGGGGGGGAGAGTAGGGGTGTCAGCTATAAAACTGTTTACCACACACATGCCAAAAATCAGTCTGACGATGATCGATCGATCCTTTGTGATACTCACCACTCTCTCAGGATCGTTGGCCACACAGGCATTGAGATCGTGTGTTCTGCTCTTTGTAATTTACTTTTATAAAGAGCAAGAAAGTATGAGAAATAAGTATGGTAAAGTAATAATCACAGATTGATAAGGATTTCCTTACCTTTAGATGACTTTTTAGCAGGGAAGCAAACCTAAAGGAACGTCGCTTAACGGTAACATCTTCGATAATGGTTTGAAACCCAGCTTAGAAGCTTTTCTCTTGGGGAACGATCGTAGCTGAAGTGAATATGTTGATTCTTAGATATGTAAGATTTTTAAAATATTTATTTTATATTTATTTCATTAACTTTAAGTTGCAAACTTTCTTGTTCAAGAATATAAATAAAATTTTTGTTGAAAAAATTATTGAAGTTTTTTATTATTACAGCTTTTCTCTTTGGAAACAATCGTAGCTTAAATGAATATGTAGATTCTTAGATATGTAAGATTTTTAAAATATTTATTATATATTTATTTCATTAACTTTAAATTGCAAACTTTGTTGTTGAAGAACATAAACAAAATACTTGTTGAAATAATCATTGAAGATTTTTATTATTACACAAAACATTTATCGCATTTACTTTTATACTTTTGCCCAAAATGTTTAATGTAAAAATCAAAATAAGATTTCTATCAGCTAAAAACCAGCATTAAAAGTAATAATAATAATAATCTTCTTTATCCACAAAACACAACACTATCATAGGAAACCTGTTCATATGTTGTTCTTGTTGTTAGCTTGCTTTTATTGCCCCACAATCTTAAGCTTGGACTAAACGTTAACAGCTCCCAAAGCGCCCTCCAAATATAATTTGACACTTGACTGCGTGCCACTAAAATATGTACAGAACATATATTTATATATGCTGGCGGCAACAAATGTATGAAGAGGAAACAAATAATATTAGACCGAATAACATGAGTATTTTGTTTTGTGTCAACTTAATGGCTTAGAACTGTTGGAAAGAGCTCGCTGTTTGGCATAATAAAAAACTTATTACGCACATAAAATAAATCCCACACAGAGAAACTAATTAAAAAGACCTTTAGAAAGGGGGCTGCGGGGGCAGGCAATAAAATTTATGAAAATTAACATAAAATTTTGTGCGATTAACTCGGAAAACTCTTCCATAACACACACAGACACACACAGAGACACATTGTGCTCCATATGGATGGAAAATCACATAATAAACAAAAAGGGAAGAGCAATAAAAACAAATATGGCGAAACACGATATGAAGACGTTGGGGTTTGGGAGGGTGGTGGGAGGGGGCTTGTTGTTGTGGGGTTGATGATGATGAGGCAGCAAGCAGTTGCTGCTGCTTTAGCTGATTATCATGCAACACTCGCAACGGGCAACTCGTGCAACAACACATGCTTCTTCCTTTGCCTTTGTCATTTAACTGGAAAGTCGCTCAATATAAACTTTTAGCCAACACACAAAAGTTAAGCCGTGCGGCACAGCGAAAGCGATTAGGCTGATTGGTGTTTGATATACCCTGTGACAGAGCAGGTAAAAAGGGTAGTTGGAAGGTTGAGAAGGGAGAAATGAGATATAGTAGCTATGAGTCTTGGGAATTGTTCAGTTCCGATAAGCATACATATGAATATTTTTAAGGCACGCTTGCTGTAAACCTAACATTTCAGACTTAGGAATACTTTACTTAATAAATAAATAATAAATAAATAAATAAATAATATTGAGCTTTTCTTTAAGTACTTAAGTAGTTAGAAAGTTAAGAAGGTATATAAGGTATTTAAACCTTCGGAATATTCAGTTCCGATAAGCATTAACTTACGATCTTGTTTCTAATATTAGGAATTTTGTAACGAACGCTTGCTGTAAACCTAAAATTTCTGACTTAAGAATACTTTCCATCAATCATTTTCGATATTGAGCTTTTCTTTAAGTACTTAAGTAATTGGAAAGTTAAGAATGGCTAAAGGAGTTATATTAGCTATAATTCTTCGGAATATTCAGTAGCATTATCATAAGCATTAATAAGATTTTTATAAGGAACGTTTGCTGAAATCTTGCTAAACCCGAAAAAACAGCGTTAAGAATACTTTCCATCATTCATTTTCGATATTGAGATTTTCTTTAAGTACTTAAGTAGTTGGTAGGTCTTCGGAATATTCAGAATATTCAGTTCCGATAAGCATTATTAAGAATTTTGTAAGGAACGTTTGCTGAAACCTTGCTAAACCTGAAATAAGTAAGTTAAGAATACTTTCCTTCATTAATTTCAGATATTGAGCTTTGCTTTAAGTACCTAAGTTCTTAAATCCATGCAAATATATTCTTTAACATGTTAAATAGTATACCTAAACATTTAAAATAGTATACCTAAACATGTTAAATACTTTTGCAATGGTATCTTTTAGTCGATCACGCTTTGGTTTCTTATGTGAGGGGGTGAACTCTGAATTCTGGTTGTGTGCGTGTATGGGAAATGACTTTTGCTGTATGGCTTTCCACATTATGGAGGTGTCCTCGCGTCTTCTTCTTGCTCTTCTTCATCATCATCATCATCATCAGCATTAGAATATCACACGCTCGCATTATGAGTAATGCGCACCTTATGTTGCCGCCAAGTCGAATGTGATTAGCTCAAACGAACGAAAGAGAGAGAGATAGAGAGAGGGGGAGAGAGGGAGAGGGGTAGTTTAGGTGGGTCCTTCCTCCCTCTAAACACTTTTTGGTTTCAAATCTGTTGTTGTTTGTGGATTTTATGCGCTTTATTAACCCCTTAACTGATGATGCGGCTGCTGTTCGCTTCACAAATCAAAATATTATGATGGCATCATTTACACGCCACATTTTCAGCTTAGAGTTGACCTTTCACCCCTCTTCCGCTTTTTGTAGTTTTCAGTAGGGTTGTTTGTTTTATTTCTTTTCATTTTTGTGGTCGCGCTTCTCAAGTTTTATGCTTTAATTTGATTGAACAATTTTTTTAAGGCTCAAATTTTTACAAGTGAATTTTTAATATCCGTTTTTTTGGGCTTAAAAGATTTTTGATTTTTTATTGTCCTTATGTTTTGGGAAGGGGAATTTATTACCAATTTTAAAACATTTTTTTATGTTGTCAAAAATTTTTAGAAATTTTTTCTACAAGTTTTTTTTTTTTTTTTGCAAATATTTTTTTTATTTTCAAAACAATTTTTTTATGTATTTAAAAGTTTTTAAAATCTATTTCTACAAAAATAAATATTTTTTTGCAAATTTTCTTTTGACATATTTTTAGTGTCTTAAGTAGATTTTTGAAGTTCATATTGAAACTCCTTTAAATGACCGTCAGTTAAATGAGAAAGGGAATTAATTTCTACTTTAAAATTTTTTTTTTATGTATTCGAAAGTATTTAATAAAATATTTCTATCAAAATGTATTTTTTTGCAAATTTTCTTTTGACTTTTTTTTTAGCAAATATTTTGGAGCTAATTTTTAAAGCGAATTTTGGAAACCCTTTAAATGACTAGCTACTTAGAAAGGGAATAAATTTCCATATTCAAACAATTTTTATATGTTCTAAAAAGTATTTAAAAACTATATCTAAAAAATGTTTTTTTTTCATTTATTTTTTGCAAATTGTTTTTTGTCATATTTTTAGCTAATATTTTTGAGCTGATTTTTGAAGCTCATTTTGGAACCCCTTTAAGTGTCCATCTATTCAATGAGAAAGGGAATTTATTTCCATTTTCAAAACATTTTTTTATGTATTCAAAAGTATTTAAAAAATATTTCTATCAAAATTTTTTTTGTTGCAAATTTTTTTTTTTACATTTTTTTAGCTAATATTTTTGAGCTTATTTTTGAAGTTAATTTTGGAACCCCTTTAAATGACCGTTCGTTAAATGAGCTACCAAAAATGATTGCCTCAAACTTTTCTAGCCAAGTTTTGTGGCTTGTCATTAGGCGTTTAAGCATTTGCCATTTTGGAATTTTCTGTTTTCTGTTTTTCGTTTGATGCACTGTTTGTCAATTAATTTTTGGTGCCACACAAGACGTTGAAGAAGAAGAAGAAGAACAGCAATAACTGTTGTCATCAAAATTAATTTTATTGCCAGACAAAAACTTTCCATTCCAACAACAGCAAGAACAACAACAATTTGGCAAGTTCATTAGCTTTCCTAAGCGTATTTGGGGAAAACTTTTGGTTAATTAAACGCAAATTGTTGTGGCGGCAAATTGCGAAAAAATTGCCAAAAACTTTGTCGCCAGAGACATTAAAAGCCTTTTCTCCGTCACAAACTTGATTGTCACAAAAGTGTGTGAGCCCTAGAAAGAAAAACAGTTAAGCTAGGGATTGATTGACTAGGGAGATACCACTTAAAAAAGGTTGTGAACTTGGCTAAAGCTGGGGAAGGTAGTTTTAGGTACTTGTGGGTATAGTTAATGCTTAATACTTGAATAAATCATGTAAAGTAGTTAGAAGGGGCAGTAAACGATACTTGTTTATACCCTGTAAAGGGCTCAAAAGACGTTGAACACTTTTTCTTTGCCTTAAAAGGCGCTTAAGCTTAGAAAAATATTATTTTTAGTAACTTTTGGGTTTAGTTAACGCTTAATACTTTAATAAAGCATGTAAAATGATTAGAAGGGGTAGTAAACTTGTGTATACCCTGTAAAGTGCTTAAAAGACGTTTAACACTTTTTCCTTGCCTTAAAAGTCACTTAAGCTTAGAAAAATATTATCTTTGGTAACTTTTGGGTTTAGTTAAAGCTTTATACCTAAATAAACCAAGTAAAATGGTTAGAAAAGGAGCTAAACTATAGTTCATTATACCCTGTAAACACTTTTTCTTTGCCTTAAAAGTCACTTAAGCTTAGAAAATATTATCTTTGGTAAGTTTTAGGTTTAGTTAATGGTTAATACTTTAATAAACCATGTAAAATGATTAGAAGGGGTAGTAAACGATACTTGTTTATACCCTGTAAAGTGTTTTAAAAGATGTTTAAATCTTTTTCTTTGCCTTAAAAGTCACTTAAGCTTAGAAAAATATTATTTTTAGTAACTTTTGGGTTTAGTTACCGCTTAATACTTTAATAAACCATGTAAAATTGTTAGAAAGGGCAGTAAACGATACTTCATTATACCCTTTAAAGTGCTTAAAATGCGTTGAACACTTTTTCTTTGCCTTAAAAGTCACTTAAACTTAGAAAAATATTATTTTTTAGCTTTCTTGATCTGCTTAAGGCATATAATATATTTATTTTTCAGATTTCCAATGTTCTAAGCTTTCTGATCTTGCTTTATTTCGCATATATATGTTAAAATTATAGCAAAATAATTATTTTAAACATTTTCACATTTTTGTTCATCACTTTTCTCCCCAAATTTAACTCTTTACAGGGTATCTTTTAACAAAATTCATGCAAAAGGGGTTAATTATGCCAACAATGGGTTAGAGTGAGATGCAAAATGTCATTTGTGCGCTTCTGCATTTGGTTTTTATGTCAAAGTCATAAAAATGTGAGACCAAACAGAGAGAGGCAAGCAAATTTCGAAAGGGGCAACAAGCCAAGTGAAACAAATATGGCGGCTGACGCTGTACTTGCTGTATGTCTCTGTGTGTGTGTGTTTGTGTGTGTGTTTTTCCATCTGTGGCGTTGCCCACTTAAATGGCCAAGTATGTGTTGACACTGGCATGTAGTTGTTGTAAGTAACGATGGCAGCAAAAGCAGTAGCCAAAAGAGTCGTTGTCCTGCCATGCCATGCCATGCCACGCCTTGCCACACACACACCACCCCACCCGCCCCTCGCTACTTCGTGTTTTGGCATTCGCCTCGGGTGTCGCTTGCGCAAATTTGCCACTTCAACAGCTCCTTGCGGACGCCGTAAGCACCGTTGTGAACGAGCTTTGAGCATTTTCATTTATTTTCCGCACATTTTGTCTTCACTTTTCTCCACTCGTCTCTATCTCTATTGCTCTCTTTCGCTGCCTGCCACACCCACACGTTGCAAGTACGTGAAATTTATGCGATTTTCCTTATTTTCTTTCTGTCTTTCGCTTTTCTTCTCGCTTTTTTCATGCGATTTTTTCTTCATTTTGCCGTTTTTCGATTTTTTGGCAAGCTGGAAAGTTGTGAAACGATGCTCACAGAATTTTAAGCAGTCTGCCTTTTCCTGTTTTTCTTTATGTGTGTGGGAGTAAGGGGTGGAGTAGGGGTAAGCAGGGGTGGGTGGGTGTGTGTGTGTGTGCTTTCGTTTTGTCAATATTGTTAAGAAGAGCAGAAAATGTGCTGTGAATTTTAAATGCAAAAACTGACATAAGAAAAAATACTTTGACATCAGTGGGTTAATGGGGTATATGCGATTGAAGGAGCGTGAAGGGGAAGGAGTTGGAGTATAGCAAATAATATCTTAAAACAGGATTCGCCTTTCGATAGAGTATCTACTTGTAGGAGAAAAAACTATCTATACATAAGCAAAGCTTTCCGCTTTTCCGCTTTGTCCGCAATTAAACGCCTCCTCAGCCCGAAACCCCGCCCTTTCAGTTACCAAAACTGTTCATTAGCCCTAAAAACATAAAAATGGTTGCCCTCCCCCTCTACGAACAAAACAATTAAACGCAATAACAAACTACGACAACGAGAAAAAATACTATTCCCTCCCACTTATGGCCTTATCTGCATAATTTATGGCTAAAATCGCGTACTTGATGTTATTATGCTTATAATTATTGTTGTAGGCAGCCAAGCGCACTTTTTTGGGAATTGCACCACGTGTGGCAACAACACAAATGCTAATAGGCGCCACCAAAAATTGTAAAACAATTAAATTGTAATAAGTAGCGGGTACACAAAAACCTATTTGAGGTCTTTTTCCAGGCTTTTCTGTTGTTTTTCTTTTGTTCAAATGGAGTAATTAATAACCCTGGGCTGAGAGCTGTCCGGTGTGTGCAACGCCTCTATTAGCCAAACCGAAACTCAACTTTGACTTTTCGTATAAATGAAAAAATAATAATAATGATAAACAGTTTTGTTTTTACGCGCTGACTCACAGCGATTCCGATCGAGCGAGAGAGCCGCATGGCGCCAAGGATTTGCAAGCTCAATTCTTTTAACTTCCATTCCAGAGTCGAGCTCTCGCAGCTTGCGAGCTCCAGCAGCGCATTTGATTGACACTTGACATTTCCTGAGTTTATTTTTTGCAGTTACGGTTTGGGTTTTTCGAGATCTGTAATCGCCAGCTGACATCGAGTTAAGTTTGGTGCCCCGTTAGATGACTTTGTTGCTTACTTTGAAATACAAATATATATATATTATGATTCTTTTTGTTCGGGTTGGTCGATTTTGTCAGATGAAAATGTTGTGATAATATTTTGTGCTTGCTTTCTGCGCAACTGGGTTGCAAGTAATGAGTTGTTAGCCGAAGATTAGCTAAAGAAAGGTACAATGTATTATTGTTGCGTAGAAGCTATATATCAGCGGTCGGGGAACAGGGGTAAATTACCCCTTTTTGGGTAAAAGTAAAATTTCTGGGGGTAAAAATGAAACTTTTGTGAGTAAAAAGTAAATATTTTGAATTTTGCTATTTTGCAAACCTGTTAGTATTTTTATCAATTTAAAGAATTTAGCACGCCATCTCCCAGCATAAAGAGGGGATAACCTTTTTTTATTTTATTATTATTTATTTTTTATTTTATTTTTTTTGGGAAGTTCCTCAAAAATATTTTGGGGTAATGTTTATAAAGGTTAGTATCAATGATGGAAAATAAACAATTTCTGCATTTTTATACCCTAAACTCATTGAAAGTGGGTAAAAAGACAGAAGGAAGCATCTCCGACCCCATAAAGCATATATAGTCTTGATCAGCATCAGCTGCCGAGTCGATCTCTGAGACTATAAGAGCTAGAGACTCCAAATTTGGAACTTAAGCTCGCCTAATCCCTAGGCAGTACAAGTTTCTTGCAAATTTTCGATAACTCTGCCCGTTTCCGATATACACATGTGATCGATAACAACAAAATCTTGAATTTGGAAAACTTTGAGATGACGTTTGAAACGTTAGACGAAATAAATTCAATGTGTGAAATTTTTATTCAAATCGATTGAGAAACACCGGAGATATGGAGCATTGAAGTTAAGAAAGTATGCCCTATACGCGTATACATACACACACTCACACATACTTGCAAGCACTGACTATACGCGTAAAGTATAGGGTTCAGGGTATAGTCTAGTCGGGATTTCTCAACTAGAGCCTTCTTACTTCTTCCTATATATCCTATGCCCAATTCCATAGTTTTAAGTAAAAGAACCCGAATAACCGTAAATAAACAAAATAAATATTAAAGTAACTCCTAGAAAATGTTAACCAAGTTCGTCTATATAAAATAAGCTACTATTAAAAGCACAGCAAAATTCTCCTTTCTCCACCCTTCTCACTCCATTCAACGTTTTTGCCAACCCCTACTTAAAATCCGTTAATCTAGTGTGGCCAGAGCAGCCAGAGCTTTGGCCGGAAACCCAGACGTGTAGACAGAAGCAAAAGCGTTGACTGCACCTGGCAGCCCATATAATTTTATATCTACCTCGTTCACATACACACACATACACACACACACACACACACACACACACACACACACACACACATACATATATAGTCAGTTTATGTACTTAAACCACCCACTGAAAGAAGGGGAAGAAAAATATTGTGGGATCCTCCTGGCAGCCAACGCGTCAAGTTGTGAAGCTGTGTGCAAAAAATCATTAACACGCACACCCGCAACACCCCCCCATACACACACATCCATAAAGGGGTTGTAGGCACCCTCTTTCTCTCTCTTTCTCTCTCTCTCTTCGCTTGTCCCTCGGTTATCTCTCTTACCCTTTTTAGCAGTTGTGCTCAAATTACTTGGGTTTTTACATGCGGCAGTGAGGCACATTAACACTGTAATGTGCCAACTGTGTGCCAGTGTGTGTGCGTGTGTGTGTGTGTGTGCGAGACTGAAAACAACATGGCGGCAACATGGGCGCCCAAGTCATTGCCATGCATAAAGAGCAAGACTTGCCTGGAAGCTGTTAGCCAGAGACCCTGAAGCTGTATAGGGGATACACTGTAAGAAATAAAAATAAGAGAACAAGAAAGAAGTTTGAGTAAAAATGGTGAAGAAAATACATGGTATTTGGAGCATTTTTCATCGAATAATCAGGTTACAAAGAAGATTTTACTAACTTATTTTCAAAAAGTAAAACAAAACTCTAGAAAAAATATCGATTTTAAGAATAAAATATATATATATAAGAATATAATATATATTTCTATAAGGGATATTGAAAATTTATGCTAACTGGGAATAGAAAATTAAATTTCAAACACAGTTGTTCAGGAATATTTTTTTTCAAGACAAACATGTAGATTATATATCATAAATTATCGTTATAAAGAAGATTTTAATAATTTATTTTTAAAAGTAAAACAAAACTCTAGAAAATTAGTGATTTTAAGAATATTTCTTTAAAGCATATTAGAAATTTTTACTAACTAGGAGTAAAACATTGAATTTCAAACAAAATTGTTAAGAAATATTTTTTTTATTTTCAAAACAAATGTGTATATTATGTATACTTTCCTTGAGAATGCTAATAAATAAATGATTTTTGTGCAGTGTATTGTGGCTGCTCCTGTCCTTTAGCGACTGTGGGTGACTGCAGATACTTTTAGTCAAGATTAATTGTTATATATTAACATGGCGTCGAGTTACTGAGTCTGCGAAAACGAGCTATTTACAAGCTAAACGAAAGTTGACTTTGCCTCAACGATGGACGACGACGACTCTGCAGCAAGGAGTGCAGGGAGAGGGAGCGAGGGGGGAATTGCTGAAAGTGGCAACTTTAATATAGCATTTGGCTAATATTTAAACAGTTCTTAGTCCCTTCCAGCTGTTTATGGCCTATCTCTGGCGTTAGATTTATGTTTTTGGCCATTTTCATGTGTTTTATTATCAGCTGCGGCGTCGAATTATTCATGAACATATATATTCTGTTACTCATGTTACTCATACGACGCGTTGCCCTATTCGCAAAAAGGGTTTACAGTGCATCTGCCTCATCTAACTGCCGTTTTTGGCTTTGAATTATGAGGCTTGGGCTTTTGCGGCTTTCTGGTTTTCTTTTTTTTGCTTGCTGTTCGTGCGGCTTTTGTGGCTTTTATCAAATTGTGCGTCGCTTAAATTTGTTGCGGTCGAATGTGGTGCGAAAAACAAATTTGATTTATAAGTGTTTTCTTTGAGTTTTTAACAGATGAAATTGGCGCCAGCTAAATATGATAGGGAGCTTAAATAATACAACGAAACTTCTTTGAGGAAAGTGAATTTTCACAATAATTTAAAGTGCCTTAAAAAATATCTCAAGTTAAGTTACTTATTAATAAGTATTTCAAGGTTTTTAAAGCTGTTATTTTCAGATTTGTCTGCCTTCATTCAACTGATTTTAATGTGTTTTGCCAATCGTTACATCTGTTTCTTGCCTTCAGCATATGCTTGAGTAACTAACCAAAACCCACTTTACAACACTCCAAAACCCTCCCCCACCCCGTGCCACCCTCACACACCCTCGTCTAACAACTGTCGCATAGCGGAACCGCAGACAAATTCGTCTACGAACGAAGCACAAAGCATATTGAGTTCTAACTGAAAGTCAATACGGAAGCCATGGCTCTAACTGCTAAGTATAATAAAAACCACACCATACCCTTAACAGATCTTGGCCGTTACTCCCCCTCCTCCCCACCACACGTTGCACGTTTCTGGTTAGCTGCCACCCACATTCAACGCGCTGTCACTTTTGGGCGCAAATTTCGCCATTTCCACCCTCGCTAATGTGCAAATAAAAATGTTAAAAGGGTCCTGTAGCACTCAATTACACGCCCTGGTGACCATTTGTGCTGCTGGCCCCCCACCCCCCACTAAACCTCTCTCTCTGTGTGTGCGTGACTTGTATCTCTCTGTGTGTATTTGTTTCTATGTACAGCAAAACATTATGGCGCGCGAACGGAAGTTGCCATCTTGTTGATGGCAGTTAAAGATAAGCACAAAAAAAAAGGAAAAATAAAAAAAAAGCTACGTTTATTCTCTTTTTTTTCTCGCTGCTACATTTTCATGGGTTTTCCGCTGTTTTTCTTTTTACTGCCTGCAATTTTATGTTTTTTTTTGTGTATATATTCATTATATACACTTTTTTTTGTCCCGACTTTCATTCTCTGTGTCTTTATGCCTTGTTGGCAGTTATCTCAACTGTCTTTGTTTAAGCATGCGCTTGCAAAGGGTATTTAAAGTTGGTCATTGACTACGTAACAGCTTCATAAAGTTTAAAGCCTACCAAGTATGAGTAGGGTTGACTTATATATATACTAAAAAGTTTAAGAAAATATCGATCGTAAAATGAATTTTGCATGAGAAATTCTTAGGAGAGAAGGAAAACTTCAGTTCCTTGAAGATATATATAAAAGTTATATAAGTATGAGTAGGGTTGACTTTCATATATACTAAAGAGTTTCTATAGAAAAAATGATATAAAATGAATTTTGCATGTAAAAGGAGAGAAAGGAAAAACTTCAGTTCCTTAAAGATATAGAAAAGTTCTATAAGAACATCTTGTCAAAATATTATATATCATATGATTTTTTAGAAAACTTTCAATATATTTTTTTGGAATATTTTAATATATAATATAAAAGTTCTATAAGAACATCTTGTCGAAATGTTATCATATGATTTTTTAGAAAACTTTCAATATATTTCTTTGGAATATTTTAATATATAATATAAAAGTTCTATACGAACATCTTGTCGAAATATCCTACCAAGTATGAGTAGGGTTGACTTTTATATATACTAAAGAGTTTCTATAGAAAAAATCGCTCGTAAAATGAATTTTGCTTGTAAAAGGAGCGAAAGGAAAAACTTCAGTTCCTTGAAGATATAGAAAAGTTATATAAGAACATCTTGTTAAAATATTACCTATCATATGCTTTTGAAGAAAACTTTCAATATATTTTTTTGGAATATTTTAATATATAATATAAAAGTTCTCTAAAAACATCTTGTCGAAATATTATATATCATATGTTTTTTAAGAAAACTTTCAATATATTTTTTTGGAATATTTTAATATATAATATAAAAGTTCTATAAGAACATCTTGTCGAAATATTACCTATCATATGCTTTTGAAGAAAACTTTCAATATATTTTTTTAAAATATTTTTAAGAGCATTTAAACTTCGCTTTTCCCCACACATTCCTACGCTTCCTCGTTCCTCCCACTTTTAAGTTTTATGTGCTTTTTTCTGTTTCGCTTCGTTTCTAATTTGCAATTTTGTTTAGACGCAGAGCTGAAGCGACGCCTTTGAGCGGTTTTGTCATGTCATTTGGCAATTGGGTGGCAGCGGTTGGCACTTTATATATATACTCTACTAGCCGACAGGTTGGCAACCCTGGACGGCACATATGGTCACACTGTTTGTAAGTTAAAGTGAGTTAACATCTTGCTTAATAAGCATAATATGTATATTTTTAGTACTGTTTATTCGAACTTCATTCATAATTCAGCTTTTTTGGCAAATTAAATGCGTCATAAAATGCACATTTTTACAGATCGTAAAGAAAACGGGCGACTTCAACGCCACCGCCGCGAAATAAAAATAAAAGACACTTAAAATCAATAAATTATAATTAAATTATAACATAAGCGTATGCTAATTTCCCCACAGCACACACAAAAAATCTCCCCCGCTGCGTTTGTCGCATTCTTATTACAATTTCTGTCGATTTCTTTCGATTTCATTCGATTTCATTCGATTTCTTTGCCTTCCCCATATCATTTATGGAACTTTTTTTCCCTGCTTTGTTGTTCATTCTTTCGTCGGGTTTTGGCTTGGTTTCCTTTGTGCGTAAGCTGAATTGCTTATAACTTAACAAAAAATTACACCCCAACTCATTAATGTCGCACTTAAGACTCGACTCATTTCAAATTGCCAAACTTCAGCGCATTTCGTGAATATTTAATGAGCCTTGGAATCGCTCAGTGGGTCATTTAACGATTACAATGTGTTTGGTAGGTTCCAATATGTCAGACTGCATTCAAAACTTCGTGTAGAAGACTGTCAAACTAGTCTTACTGGTCTTACTGACTGACTGCTATCAACGCACAACCCAAACGACAAGACATACCTATTCAATTTCTTTGCGGAATCATAGTCTGTAGATCGTAGATGAGAACTAGGAAAAATTTATTCTATAACTTATTTGCAAGTGTATCAAAAGTTTCTTTCCTCAACAGCTTCCATATTTATTGAATAATTTCCCTCCAGTGGGTCATTTAACGATTACAATGTGTTTGGTAGGTTCCAATATGTCAGACTACATTCAAAACTTCGTGTAGAAGACTCTCCAACTAGTTTTAGTTGTCCTACTGACTGACTGCTATCAACGCAGAAGGCAAACGACAAGACCTAGCGATCCATTTTCAGTGCGGAATGATAGTTTGAAGATCGTAGATGGGAACTAAGAAACATTCATTCTTTAACTCACCTGGAAGTGAATCAAAAGTTTGATTTCTTCAACAAAATTCCATATTTATATAATTTCCCTCCAGTGGGTCATTTTACGAATATAATATGTTTGGTAGCTGCAAATATATCAGACTGCATTCAAAACTTTGTGTAGAAGACTCTCCAACTAGTCTTACTGGTCTTACTGACTGACTGCTATCAACGCACAACCCAAACGACAAGACATACTTATTCAATTTCTTTGCGGAATCATAGTCTGTAGATCGTAGATGAGAACTAAGAAAAATCTATTCTATAACTTATTTGCAAGTGTATCAAAAGTTTCTTTCCTCAACAGCTTCCATATTTATTGAATAATTTCCCTCCACTGGGTCATTTTACGATTACAATGTGTTTGGTAACTTCAAATATGTCAGACTGCATTCAAAACTTTGTGTAGAAGACTCTCCAACTAGTCTTACTGGTCTTACTGACTGACTGCTATCAACGCACAACCCAAACGACAAGACATACCAATACAATTTCTTTGCGGAATCATAGTCTGTAGATCGTAGATGAGAGCTAAGCTTGGATGTTTCTATAACTCACCTGAAAGTGGATACATTTTGATGTCAAAAGTGGCTTTCCTGAACAGTTTCCATATTTATTGAATAATTTGCCTTTTGTCAGTCCACAAATTGATTGTCACCCCAAAAACAACAAAGCGGAGAAATCTAGTCAAATCGCAATCGCTTAGCACAAAAGCAAACAAACAGCTCAATTATGTTAATCAGATTCACGCCCATCCGCAACATTTGGCTAATACCAAAGTGCGCCCCCTCCCCCCTACGCGCCACGAGGGCAGGCAATAAAAAATTACACTTGCCATGTGACACGCAGATTCGTAGCTTCCTTCCTTGCAACCACCCGCTGCAGGTTGCCACCTTTCAACCTCACAGAAAAAAAGTCCATTCAACACCAATTAGGGATGATCATCAGCAGCAGCAGCCAGCAGGGGTTGGGGGTTGCTACCCCACACACACACACACAAACACACACACGTACACACACACAAACTCACACACACACTCGTACACACACACACACTCGCCCAGTTGTTGTCATTTGTTATTGAGCCAACAAAAAAAGTTGACTTGAAGCTTGCAGCTTGTGTCATAAATACGCCCCAGCATAGACAAACAATCAACAATTTATGCACAGCAGCAGCAGCCGGAAGAGTGTGAGGGTGAAGGTACTTGAAAAGGGGTGGCCTCGCAGCGGGTGGTGTTTGTTGGGTTTGCTTGCCAAAATTGCTCAGCCAAATTGAGGGAGAAAGCTCATGTTAAACATGAATTATGAATTGTTATTGAGATTGATGTTGTTGTTGTTGTGGTTGTTGTTGTTGCTGTTGCGAGTGCTCCTGTAGATGTAACTCATATTGTATGCACTGAGAGAAATTGTAGCTAATAAACTAACTTCAAGGTTTGACAAGTTCTAAAAGAACTAAAAAACTCATCAAAAAAAAAAAAAAAATAAATAAAATAATCAAAAAAAAATTATTTACTCAAACAATATACAACATTAAAGTAAGTAAAATGTTTAATATTATTGTATTTAGTATTGTTATTATATATACTGCTTTTGCAGTGTAGTTTGTGTATCCTAGTTTGCTGTTTCCACGCTGCTCCCTCCGCTTGCCCAAAGTCAAGTTTTGGCTTTGTTTTGTGCGGTAATTTCATTGAAATCATGTTGAGTAATTGGTGCACAGTTTACATGCCACGAACGATAGATAGAGGGGGGAGGGGTGGGTGTTGGTTGAGGGGGTGTTTTTGGTGTATATAAATAACACTTGGGAGGGTTGACTTTGCCACTTGGCTGCTGTTGGGATTAAGCGACCGCCGCGTCGCCTTTATGCGGTTTGTATTTATTGCTACTAGCAATACACCCCCCACCACACACACACCCCCTTTACCTAGCCAGCCGGTGCTGCGTAATTGTGTTTGTGCTGGCATTATGCAACACATGTAACACGTATCTCATAGATACTACGCTTTGTATATGTATCTACAACTGTCACACGGCCTCCGGCAAGTCGACACTTGTGCGCACCCCCTCACCCCCTACTCCTCACCCACCCTCTCAGCGACGAGCATTTTGTCATGGCCAAGTGGTTGGTGCTTTTGCTAATTTGGGCATAATTTGTGACTGTTTATTTATTTTGTGCTTACACAAATTAATTTCACTTGACTGGTTGTTTGTTGTTGTTGTCTTTGTTTCTTCGGCTCGGTTTTACCCATTTTAACCATTTTACATATGTTAACATTTGCCAATGGCGTTCTTTTTCCTGTTGTTGTTGCCTTTAGGGGTTTCTTTTTTTTTTTTTGTTGTGAATAATATGTAAATCGCTTTTAAATTGATGGCTAAATTATTAAACGGGTTTGTTGTAAGTTGAAAAAGTTTGATTCTTTTTTGAGTGTATAATTAATAAGTAGATAAATTGATAGATAACTAAAAATAAACAACTGGAATAGTTAGGAATTTTTTACTGTCAGGAAAAATATTTTTAAGAAAATTAAAATTTCCATAAAAAAATTATATATGTAAGAAAAATATATATAAATTAAAATTAAATATTTTTCCATAAAAAAATATATCAAAAAAATTTAAATTTAATTTTTTCCATAAAAAATATATATAAAAAAATAGAATTTAGTTTTTCTATAAAAAAAATAACAAAAAATTAAAATTAATTTTGTTTTTCATAAAAAATGTATATAAAATCAAAATTTATATTTTTTCAATAAAAAAAAAAATAAAAAAAATTCAAATATAATTTTTTTCATAAAAAAAAATTAAAATTTAAATTAAATTTTTTCTATTAAAAAAAAATATATAAAAAAATTGAAATTTGATTTTTCTATAATAAAAAAAAATATCAAAAATATTAAAATACAATTTTTTTCTAAAAAAAAATATAACAAAATTAAATTTATTTTTTTCATAAAAAAATATAATAAAAAAAAATAAAATTTGGTTTTTCTATTAAAAAAATAAAATTTAATTTTTTTTTCATAAAAAATTTGTACAATATTATAATTGATTTTTTTCCATAAAAAAAATCAAAAAAATTAAAATAAAATTTTTTTTCGCAAAAATCAAATCAAAATCAAAAAAATTAAAATAAAATTTTTTTTTGCAAAAAAGATTTGTTGAAAAAATATATAAAACTTTAATAAATGCAGAATTTGCTTTGAAATTTTCACATTAATTATAACTTATAC
>JAWNNV010000395.1:0-71082 GCA_035044485.1 Scaptomyza reducta
CGGTTTAATTTTGACAAAGTTATAGGTTTGGAAACATTTGACTAATATATACATTTGGAAAGTTTTGACATAATTTCGAAAAAGAAAAAATCATTCCAACTATGAACGCAGTATTATTATTGGGATCGAGCCACGACTAAATCGCATTTCCTTTTGAAAAGCGGTTCAGTTTTGACAAATTTATAGGTTCGAAAGTTTTGACATGAAATGTGAGAAATAAAACATTTGCAACTATCAGTGCAGTATTATTATTGAGATCGAGCCACGACTAAAACGCATTTCCTTTTGAAAATCGGTTCAGTTTTGACAAAGTTATAGGTTCGGAAAGTTTTGACAAAGTTATAGATTCGGAAAAATTTACCATTTTGGAAAAAAAAAACATTTCCAACTATGAATGCAGTATTATTATTGGGATCGGCCACGACTAAATCGCATTTCCTTTTGAAAATCGGTTCAGTTTTGACAAAGTTATGGTTCGGAAATATCCAGCAACGACTAAAAAGTTATAGGTTTGGAAGTTCTGACAAAGTTATAGATTCGGAAACATTTACCATTTTGGAAAAAAAAACATTTCCAACTATGAATGCAGTATTATTATTGGGATCGCGCCACGACTAAATCGCATTTCCTTTTGGAAATCGGTTCAGTTTTGACAAAGTTATAGGTTCGGAAAGTGTTGGCATGAATTTCGAAAAAGAAAAACATTTCCAACTATGAATGCAGTATTATTATTGAGATTGAGCCACAACTAAAAAGAGTTTTATTTTGCAAAGCGGTTCAGTTTTGACAAAGTCAGAGGTTCGGAAAGTTTTGAAAAAGTTATAGATTCGGAAAAATTTAAAATGAATTTAAAAAAAAAAGAACATTTCCAACTATGAATGCAGTATTATTATTGAGATCGAGCCACGACTAAAACGCCTTTCCTTCTGAAAATCGGTTCAATTTTGACAAAGTTCTAGGTTTGGAAACATTTGACAAATATATAGGTTTGGAAAGTTTTGACATGAATTTCGAAAAAAAATAACATTTGAATGCAGTATTATTATTGAGATCGAGCCACGACTAAAACGCATTTCCTGTTGAAAATCGGTTCAGTTTTGACAAAGTTATGGTTCGGAAATATCCAGCAACGACTAAAAAGTTATAGGTTTGGGAAGTTCTGACAAAGTTATAGATTCGGAAACATTTACCATTTTGGAAAAAAAAACATTTCCAACTATGAATGCAGTATTATTATTGGGATCGCGCCACGACTAAATCGCATTTCCTTTTGGAAATCGGTTCAGTTTTGACAAAGTTATAGGTTCGGAAAGTTTTGACAAAGTTATAGATTCGGAAAAATTTACCATTTTGGAAAAAAAAAACATTTCCAACTATGAATGCAGTATTATTATTGGGATCGTGCCACGACTAAATCGCATTTCCTTTTGGAAATCGGTTCAGTTTTGACAAACTTATAGGTTCGGAAAGTTTTGACACGAATTGTGAAAAATAAAACATTTGCAACTATGAGTGCAGTATTATTATTGAGATCGAGCCACGACTAAAACGCATTTCCTTTTGAAAATCGGTTCAGTTTTGACAAAGTTATAGGTTCGGAAAGTTTTGACAAAGTTATAGATTCGGAAAAATTTACCATTTTGGAAAAAAAAAACATTTCCAACTATGAATGCAGTATTATTATTGGGATCGAGCCACGACTTAATCGCATTTCCTTTTGGAAATCGGTTCAGTTTTGACAAAGTTATAGGTTCGGAAAGGTTTGACAAAGTTATATATTCGGAAAAATTTGACATGAATTTCGAAAAAAAAAACATTTCCAACTATGAATGCAGTATAATTAATGAGATCCAGCAACGACTAAAAAGTTATAGGTTTGTGAAGTGTTGACAAAGTTATAGATTCGGAAACATTTACCATTTTGGAAAAAAAAACATTTCCAACTATGAATGCAGTATAATTAATGAGATCCAGCAACGACTAAAAAGTTATAGGTTTGTGAAGTGTTGACAAAGTTATAGATTCGGAAACATTTACCATTTTGGAAAAAAAAAACATTTCCAACTATGAATGCAGTATTATTATTGGGATCGAGCCACGACTAAATCGCATTTCCTTTTGAAAATCGGTTCAGTTTTGACAAAGTTATAGGTTCGGAAAGTTTTGAAAAAGTTATAGATTCGGAAAAATTTAAAATGAATTTAGAAAAAAAAGAACATTTCCAACTATGAATGCAGTATAATTATTGAGATCGAGCAACGACTAAAAAGAGTTTTATTTTGCAAAGCGGTTTGACAAATTCATAGGTTCGGAAAGTTTTGAAAAAGTTATAGATTCGGAAAAATTTACCATTTTGGAAATAAAAAACATTTCCAACTATGAATGCAGTATTATTATTGGAATCGAGCCACGACTAATTCGCATTTCCTTTTGGAAATCGGTTCAGTTTTGACAAAGTTATAGGTTCGGAAAGTTTTGACACGAATTGTGAAAAATAAAACATTTGCAACTATGAGTGCAGTATTATTATTGATATCGAGCCACGACTAAAACGCATTTCCTTTTGAATATCGGTTCAGTTTTGACAAAGTTATAGGTTCGGAAAGTTTTGACACGAATTGTGAAAAATAAAACATTTGCAACTATGAGTGCAGTATTATTATTGAGATTGAGCCACGACTAAAACGCCTTTCCTTTTGAAAATCGGTTTAATTTTGACAAAGTTATAGGTTTGGAAACATTTGACAAATATATACATTTGGAAAGTTTTGACATTTTCGAAAAAGAAAAAATCATTCCAACTATGAACGCAGTATTATTATTGGGATCGAGCCACGACTAAAAAGAGTTTTATTTTGCAAATCGGTTCAGTTTTGACAAAGTTATAGGTTCGGAAAGTGTTGGCATGAATTTCGAAAAAGAAAAACATTTCCAACTATGAATGCAGTATTATTATTGAGATTGAGCCACGACTAAAAAGAGTTTTATTTTGCAAAGCGGTTTAGTTTTGACAAAGTCATAGGTTCGGAAAATTTTGAAAAATTTATAGATTCGGAAAAATTTAAAATGAATTTAAAAAAAAAAGAACATTTCCAACTATGAATGCAGTATTATTATTGAGATCGAGCCACGACTAAAACGCCTTTCCTTCTGAAAATCGGTTCAATTTTGACAAAGTTCTAGGTTTGGAAACATTTGACAAATATATAGGTTTGGAAAGTTTTGACATGAATTTCGAAAAAAAATAACATTTGAATGCAGTATTATTATTGAGATCGAGCCACGACTAAAACGCATTTCCTTTTGAAAATCGGTTTAATTTTGACAAAGTTATAGATTTGGAAACATTTGACAAATATATACATTTGGAAAGTTTTGACATTTTCGAAAAAGAAAAAATCATTCCAACTATGAATGCAGTATTATTATTGGGATCGAGCCACGACTAAATCGCATTTCCTTTTGGAAAGCGGTTCAGTTTTGACAAAGTTATAGGTTCGAAAGTTTTGACAATGAAAATTGTGAGAAAAAAAACATTTCCAACTATCAGTGCAGTATTATTATTGAGATCGAGCCACGACTAAAACGCATTTTCTTTTGAAAATCGGTTCAGTTTTGACAAAGTTATAGGTTCGGAAAGTTTTGACAAAGTTATAGATTAGAAATTTTTAAAATGAATTTTGAAAAAAAAAACATTTCCAACTATGAATGCAGTATTATTATTGAGATCGAGCCACGACTAAAACGCCTTTCCTTTTGAAAATAGGTTCAATTTTGACAAAGTTATAGGTTTGGAAACATTTGACAAATATATAGATTTGGAAAGTTTTGACATGAATTTCGAAAAAAAAATAACATTTGCAACTATGAATGCAGTATTATTATTGGGTTTGAGCCACGACTAAATCGCCTTTCCTTTTTAAAATCGGTTCAGTTTTGACAAAGTTATAGGTTCGAAAGTTTTGACACGAAATGTGAGAAATAAAACATTTGCAACTATGAGTGCAGTATTATTATTGATATCGAGCCACGACTAAAACGCATTTCCTGTTGAAAATCGGTTCAGATTTTGACAAAGTTATGGTTCGGAAATATCCAGCAACGACTAAAAAGTTATAGGTTTTGAAGTTTTGACAAAGTTATAGATTCGGAAACATTTACCATTTTGGAAAAAAAAAACATTTCCAACTATGAATGCAGTATTATTATTGGGATCGAGCCACGACTTAATCGCATTTCCTTTTGGAAATCGGATCAGTTTTGACAGAGTTATAGGTTCGGAAAGGTTTGACAAAGTTATAGATTCGGAAAAATTTACCATTTTCGAAAAAAAACATTTCCAACTATGAATGCAGTATTGTTATTGGGATCGAGCCACGAATAAATCGCATTTCCTTTTGGAAATCGGTTCAGTTTTGACAAAGTTATAGATTCGGAAACATTTACCATTTTGGATAAAAAAAACATTTCCAACTATGAATGCAGTATTATTATTGGGATCGAGCCACGACTAAATCGCATTTCCTTTTGAAAATCGGTTCAGTTTTGACAAAGTTATAGGTTCGGAAAGTTTTGACAAAGTTATAGATTCGGAATAATTTACCATTTTGGAAATAAAAAACATTTCCAACTATGAATGCAGTATTATTATTGGAATCGAGCCACGACTAAATCGCATTTCCTTTTGGAAATCGGTTCAGTTTTGACAAAGTTATAGGTTCGGAAAGTTTTGACACGAATTGTGAAAAATAAAACATTTGCAACTATGAGTGCAGTATTATTATTGATATCGAGCCACGACTAAAACGCATTTCCTTTTGAATATCGGTTCAGTTTTGACAAAGTTATAGGTTCGGAAAGTTTTGACACGAATTGTGAAAAATAAAACATTTGCAACTATGAGTGCAGTATTATTATTGAGATCGAGCCACGACTAAAACGCCTTTCCTTTTGAAAATCGGTTAAGTTTTGACAAAGTTATAGGTTCGGAAAGTTTTGACACGAATTGTGAAAAATAAAACATTTGCAACTATGAGTGCAGTATTATTATTGATATCGAGCCACGACTAAAACGCATTTCCTTTTGAATATCGGTTCAGTTTTGACAAAGTTATAGGTTCGGAAAGTTTTGACACGAATTGTGAAAAATAAAACATTTGCAACTATGAGTGCAGTATTATTATTGATATCGAGCCACGACTAAAATGCATTTCCTTTTGAATATCGGTTCAGTTTTGAAAGTTATAGGTTCGGAAAGTTTTGACACGAATTGTGAAAAATAAAACATTTGTAACTATGAGTGCAGTATTATTATTGATATCGAGCCACTACTAAAACGCCTTTCCTTTTGAAAATCGGTTCAGTTTTGACAAAGTTATAGGTTCGAAAGTTTTGACATGAAATGTGCGAAATAAAACATTTGCAACTATGAGTGCAGTATTATTATTGATATCGAGCTACGACTAAAACGCATTTCCTGTTGAAAATCGGTTCAGTTTTGACAAAGTTATGGGTTCGGAAAGTTTTTACAAAGTTATAGATTCGGAAAATTTACCATTTTGGAAAAAAAAACATTTCCAACTATGAATGCAGTATTATTATTGGGATCGAGCCACGACTAAAACGCATTTTCTGTTGAAAAACTGTTCAGTTTTGACAAAGTTATGGGTTCGGAAAGTTTTTACAAAGTTATATATTCGAAAAATTTACCATTTTGGAAAAAAAAACATAACTATGAATGCAGTATTATTATTGGGATCGAGCCACGACTTAATCGCATTTCCTTTTGGAAATCGGTTCAGTTTTGACAAAGTTATAGGTTCGGAAAGGTTTGACAAAGTTATAGATTCGGAAAAATTTGACATGAATTTCAAAAAAAAACATTTGCAGCTATGAATGCAGTATTATTATTCAGTTTGAGCCACGACTAAATCGCATTTCCTTTTGGAAATCGGTTCAGTTTTGACAAAGTTATAGGTTCGGAAAGCTTTGACACGAATTGTGAAAAATAAAGCATTTGCAACTATGAGTATTATTATTATTGAGATCGAGCCACGACTAAAACGCCTTTCCTTCTGAAAATCGGTTCAATTTTGACAAAGTTCTAGGTTTGGAAACATTTGACAAAGTTATAGGTTCGAAAAGTTTTGACACGAATTGTGAAAAATAAAACATTTCCAACTATGAGTGCAGTATTATTATTGAGATCGAGCCACGACTAAAACGCATTTCCTGTTGAAAATCGGTTCAGTTTTGACAAAGTTATGGTTCGGAAATATCCAGCAACGACTAAAAAGTTATAGGTTTGGGAAGTTCTGACAAAGTTATAGATTCGGAAACATTTACCATTTTGGAAAAAAAAACATTTCCAACTATGAATGCAGTATTATTATTGGGATCGCGCCACGACTAAATCGCATTTCCTTTTGGAAATCGGTTCAGTTTTGACAAAGTTATAGGTTCGGAAAGTTTTGACAAAGTTATAGATTCGGAAAAATTTACCATTTTGGAAAAAAAAAACATTTCCAACTATGAATGCAGTATTATTATTGGGATCGTGCCACGACTAAATCGCATTTCCTTTTGGAAATCGGTTCAGTTTTGACAAAGTTATAGGTTCGAAAAGTTTTGACACGAATTGTGAAAAATAAAACATTTCCAACTATGAGTGCAGTATTATTATTGAAATCTAGCCACGACTAAAACGCATTTCCTTTTGAAAATCGGTTCAGTTTTGACAAAGTTATAGGTTCGGAAAGTTTTGACACGAATTGTGAAAAATAAAACATTTGGAACTATGAGTGCAGTATTATTATTGATTTTGAGCCACGACTAAAACGCCTTTCCTTTTGAAAATCGGTTTAATTTTGACAAAGTTATAGGTTTGGAAACATTTGACTAATATATACATTTGAAATTTTTGACATTTTCAAAAAAGAAAAAAACATTCCAACTATGAACGCAGTATTATTATTGGGATCGAGCCACGACTAAATCGCATTTCCTTTTGAAAATCGGTTCAGTTTTGACAAAGTTATAGGTTCGAAAGTTTTGACATGAAATGTGCGAAATAAAACATTTGCAACTATGAGTGCAGTATTATTATTGATATCGAGCTACGACTAACACGCATTTCCTGTTGAAAATCGGAAAGTTTTTACAAAGTTATAGATTCGGAAAAATTTACCATTTTGGAAAAAAAACAACATTTCCAACTATGAATGCAGTATTATTATTGGGATCGAGCCACGACTTAATCGCATTTCCTTTTGGAAATCGGTTCAGTTTTGACAAAGTTATAGGTTCGGAAAGGTTTGACAAAGTTATATATTCGGAAAAATTTGACATGAAATTCGAAAAAAAAAAACATTTCCAACTATGAATGCAGTATAATTAATGAGATCCAGCAACGACTAAAAAGTTATAGGTTTGTGAAGTGTTGACAAAGTTATAGATTCGGAAACATTTACCATTTTGGAAAAAAAAACATTTCCTACTATGAATGCAGTATTATTATTGGATCGAGTCACGACTAAATCGCATTTCCTTTTGAAAATCGGTTCAGTTTTGACAAAGTTATAGGTTCGGAAAGTTTTGACAAATTTATAGATTCGGAAAAATTTACCATTTTGGAAAAAAAAAACATTTCCAACTATGAATGCAGTATTATTATTGGGATCGAGCCACGACTAAATCGCATTTCCTTTTGGAAATCGGTTCAGTTTTGACAAAGTTATAGGTTCGGAAAGCTTTGACACGAATTGTGAAAAATAAAGCATTTGCAACTATGAGTACAGTATTATTATTGAGATCGAGCCACGACTAAAACGCATTTCCTTTTGAAAATCGGTTCAGTTTTTTCAAAGTTATGGGTTCGGAAAGTTTTGACAAAGTTATAGATTCGGAAAAATTTACCATTTTGGAAAAAAAAAACATTTCCAACTATGAATGCAGTATTATTATTGGGATCGAGCCACGACTAAATCGCATTTCCTTTTGGAAATCGGTTCAGTTTTGACAAAGTTATAGGTTCGGAAAGTGTTGGCATGAATTTCGAAAAAGAAAAACATTTCCAACTATGAATGCAGAATTATTATTGAGATCGAGCCACGACTAAAAAGAGTTTTATTTTGCAAAGCGGTTCAGTTTTGACAAAGTCATAGGTTCGGAAAGTTTTGAAAAAGTTATAGATTCGGAAAAATTTAAAATGAATTTCAAAAAAAAAAGAACATTTCCAACTATGAATGCAGTATTATTATTGAGATCGAGCCACGACTAAAACGCCTTTCCTTCTGAAAATCGGTTCAATTTTGACAAAGTTCTAGGTTTGGAAACATTTGACAAATATATAGGTTTGGAAAGTTTTGACATGAATTTCGAAAAAAAATAACATTTGAATGCAGTATTATTATTGAGATCGAGCCACGACTAAAACGCATTTCCTGTTGAAAATCGGTTCAGTTTTGACAAAGTTATGGTTCGGAAATATCCAGCAACGACTAAAAAGTTATAGGTTTGGGAAGTTCAGACAAAGTTATAGATTCGGAAACATTTACCATTTTGGAAAAAAAAACATTTCCAACTATGAATGCAGTATTATTATTGGGATCGCGCCACGACTAAATCGCATTTCCTTTTGGAAATCGGTTCAGTTTTGACAAAGTTATAGGTTCGGAAAGTTTTGACAAAGTTATAGATTCGGAAAAATTTACCATTTTGGAAAAAAAAAACATTTCCAACTATGAATGCAGTATTATTATTGGGATCGTGCCACGACTAAATCGCATTTCCTTTTGAAAATCGGTTCAGTTTTGACAAAGTTATAGGTTCGGAAAGTTTTGACACGAATTGTGAAAAATAAAACATTTGGAACTATGAGTGCAGTATTATTATTGATTTTGAGCCACGACTAAAACGCCTTTCCTTTTGAAAATCGGTTTAATTTTGACAAAGTTATAGGTTTGGAAACATTTGACTAATATATACATTTGGAAATTTTTGACATTTTCAAAAAAGAAAAAAACATTCCAACTATGAACGCAGTATTATTATTGGGATCGAGCCACGACTAAATCGCATTTCCTTTTGAAAATCGGTTCAGTTTTGACAAAGTTATAGGTTCGAAAGTTTTGACATGAAATGTGCGAAATAAAACATTGGCAACTATGAGTGCAGTATTATTATTGATATCGAGCTACGACTAAAACGCATTTCCTGTTGAAAATCGGTTCAGTTTTGACAAAGTTATAGGTTCGGAAAGTTTTTACAAAGTTATAGATTCGGAAAAATTTACCATTTTGGAAAAAAAAAACATTTCCAACTATGAATGCAGTATTATTATTGGGATCGAGCCACGACTAAATCGCATTTCCTTTTGGAAATCGGTTCAGTTTTGACAAAGTTATAGGTTCGGAAAGGTTTGACAAAGTTATAGATTCGGAAAAATTTGACATGAATTTCGAAAAAAAAAAACATTTCCAACTATGAATGCAGTATAATTAATGAGATCCAGCAACGACTAAAAAGTTATAGGTTTAGGAAGTTTTGACAAAGTTATAGATTCGGAAAAATTTACCAGTTTCGAAAAAAAAAACATTTCCAACTATGAATGCAGTATTATTATTGAGATCGAGCCACGACTAAAAAGCCTTTTATTTTGCAAATCGGTTCAGTTTTGACAAAGTCATAGGTTCGGAAAGTTTTGACAAATTATAGATTCGGAAATTTTTAAAATGAATTTCGAAAAAAAAAAACATTTCCAACTATGAATGCAGTATTATTATTGAGATCGAGCCACGACTAAAACGCCTTTCCTTCTGAAAATCGGTTCAATTTTGACAAAGTTATAGGTTTGGAAACATTTGACAAATATATAGGTTTGGAAAGTTTTGACATGAATTTCGAAAAAAATAACATTTGCAACTATGAATGCAGTATTATTATTGGGTTTGAGCCACGACTAAATCGCCTTTCCTTTTTAAAATCGGTTCAGTTTTGACAAAGTTATAGGTTTGGAAAGTTTTGACAAGAATTATGAAAAATAAAACATTTGCAACTATGAGTGCAGTATTATTATTGATATCGAGCCACGACTAAAACGCATTTCCTGTTGAAAATCGGTTCAGTTTTGACAAAGTTATGGTTCGGAAATATCCAGCAACGACTAAAAAGTTATAGGTTTTGAAGTTTTGACAAAGTTATAGATTCGGAAACATTTACCATTTTGGAAAAAAAAACATTTCCAACTATGAATGCAGTATTATTATTGGGATCGAGCCACGACTAAATCGCATTTCCTTTTGGAAATCGGTTCAGTTTTGACAAAGTTATAATTCGGAAATTTTACCATTTTGGAAAAAAAAAAACATTTCCAAATATGAATGCAGTATTATTATTGAGATCGAGCCACGACTAAATCGCATTTCCTTTTGAAAATCGGTTCAATTTTGACAAAGTTATAGGTTCGGAAAGTTTTGACAAAGTTATAGATTCGGAAAAATTTACCATTTTGGAAAAAAAAAACATTTCCAACTATGAATGCAGTATTATTATTGGGATGGAGCCACGACTAAAAAGACTTTTATTTTGCAAATCGATTAAGTTTTGACAAAGTCATAGGTTCGGAAAGTTTTGACAAAGTTATAGATTCGGAAAATTTTAAAATGAATTTCGAAAAAAAAAACATTTCCAACTATGAATGCAGTATTATTATTGAGATCGAGCCACGACTAAAACGCATTTCCTTCTGAAAATAGGTTCAGTTTTGACAAAGTTATAGGTTTGGAAAGTTTTGACAAATTTATAGGTTCGGAAAGTTTTAACATGAATTTCGAAAAAAAATAACATTTGCAACTATGAATGCAGTATTATTATTGGGATCGAGCCACGACTAAATCGCATTTCCTTTTGGAAATAGGTTCAGTTTTGACAAAGTTATAGGTTCGAAAGTTTTGACATGAAATTTGAAAAAAAAAACATTTGCAACTATGAATGCAGTATTATTATTGAGATCGAGCCACGACTAAATCGCCTTTCCTTTTGAAAATCGGTTCAGTTTTGACAAAGTTATAGGTTCGGAAATTTTGACAAAGTTATAGATTCGGAAAAATTTACCATTTTGAAAAAAAAAAACATTTCCAACTATGAATGCAGTATTATTATTGGAATCGAGCCACGACTAAATCGCATTTCCTTTTGGAAATCGGTTCAGTTTTGACAAAGTTATAGGTTCGGAAAGTTTTGACACGAATTGTGAAAAATAAAACATTTGCAACTATGAGTGCAGTATTATTATTGATATCGAGCCACGACTAAAACGCATTTCCTTTTGAAAATCGGTTCAGTTTTGACAAAGTTATAGGTTCGGAAAGTTTTGACACGAATTGTGAAAAAAAAAACATTTCCAACTATGAGTGCAGTATTATTATTGAGATCGAGCCACGACTAAAACGCCTTTTCTTTTGAAAATCGGTTTAATTTTGACAAAGTTATAGGTTTGGAAACATTTGACTAATATATACATTTGGAAAGTTTTGAAATGAATTTCGAAAAAGAAAAAATCATTCCAACTATGAATGCAGTATTATTATTGGGATCGAGCCACGACTAAATCGCATTTCCTTTTGGAAATCGGTTCAGTTTTGACAAAGTTATAGGTTCGAAAGTTTTGACATGAAATGTGAGAAATAAAACATTTGCAACTATCAGTGCAGTATTATTATTGATATCGAGCTACGACTAAAACGCATTTCCTGTTGAAAATCGGTTCAGTTTTGACAAAGTTATAGGTTCGGAAAGTTTTTACAAAGTTATAGATTCGGAAAAATTTACCATTTTGGAAAAAAAAAACATTTCCAACTATGAATGCAGTATTATTATTGGGATCGAGCCACGACTAAATCGCATTTCCTTTTGGAAATCGGTTCAGTTTTGACAAAGTTATAGGTTCGGAAAGGTTTGACAAAGTTATAGATTCGGAAAAATTTGACATGAATTTCGAAAAAAAAAAACATTTCCAACTATGAATGCAGTATAATTAATGAGATCCAGCAACGACTAAAAAGTTATAGGTTTAGGAAGTTTTGACAAAGTTATAGATTCGGAAAAATTTACCATTTTGGAAAAAAAAAACATTTCCAACTATGAATGCAGTATTATTATTGAGATCGAGCCACGACTAAAAAGGCTTTTATTTTGCAAATCGGTTCAGTTTTGACAAAGTCATAGGTTCGGAAAGTTTTGACAAAGTTATAGATTCGGAAAAATTTAAAATGAATTTCGAAAAAAAAAACATTTCCAACTATGAATGCAGTATTATTATTGAGATCGAGCCACGACTAAAACGCCTTTCCTTCTGAAAATCGGTTCAATTTTGACAAAGTTATAGGTTTGGAAACATTTGACAAATATATAGGTTTGGAAAGTTTTGACATGAATTTCGAAAAAAAATAACATTTGCAACTATGAATGCAGTATTATTATTCGGTTTGAGCCACGACTAAATCGCCTTTTCTTTTTAAAATCGGTTGAGTTTTGACAAAGTTATAGGTTTGGAAAGTTTTGACATGAATTGTGAAAAATAAAACATTTGCAACTATGAGTGCAGTATTATTATTGATATCGAGCCACGACTAAAACGCATTTCCTGTTGAAAATCGGTTCAGTTTTGACAAAGTTGTGGTTCGGAAATATCCAGCAACGACTAAAAAGTTATAGGTTTGGAAGTTCTGACAAAGTTATAGATTCGGAAACATTTACCATTTTGGAAAAAAAAACATTTCCAACTATGAATGCAGTATTATTATTGGGATCGAGCCACGAATAAATCGCATTTCCTTTTGGAAATCGGTTTAGTTTTGACAAAGTTATAGGTTCGGAAAAATTTAATAACCATTTTGGAAAAAAAAAAACATTTCCAAATATGAATGCAGTATTATTATTGGGATCGAGCCACGACTAAATCGCATTTCCTTTTGGAAATCGGTTCAATTTTGACAAAGTTATAGGTTCGGAAAGTTTTGACAAAGTTATAGATTCGGAAAAATTTACCATTTTGGAAAAAAAAAACATTTCCAACTATGAATGCAGTATTATTATTGGGATGGAGCCACGACTAAAAAGCTTTTATTTTGCAAATCGATTAAGTTTTGACAAAGTCATAGGTTCGGAAAGTTTTGACAAAGTTATAGATTCGGAAATTTTTAAAATGAATTTGAAAAAAAAAACATTTCCAACTATGAATGCAGTATTATTATTGAGATCGAGCCACGACTAAAACGCCTTTCCTTCTGAAAATAGGTTCAATTTTGACAAAGTTATAGGTTCGGAAACATTTGACAAATATATAGGTTTGGAAAGTTTTGACATGAATTTCGAAAAAAAAATAACATTTGCAACTATGAATGCAGTATTATTATTGAGTTTGAGCCACGACTAAATCGCCTTTCCTTTTAGAAAGAGGTTCAGTTTTGACAAAGTTATAGGTTCGAAAGTTTTGACATGAAATGTGAGAAATAAAACATTTGCAACTATGAGTGCAGTATTATTATTGATATCGAGCTACGACTAAAACGCATTTCCTTTTGAAAATCGGTTCAGTTTTGACAAAGTTATGGGTTCGGAAAGTTTTTACAAAGTTATAGATTCGGAAAAATTTACCATTTTGGAAAAAAAAAACATTTCCAACTATGAATGCAGTATTATTATTGGAATCGAGCCACGACTAATTCGCATTTCCTTTTGGAAATCGGTTCAGTTTTGACAAAGTTATAGGTTCGGAAAGTTTTGACACGAATTGTGAAAAATAAAACATTTCCAACTATGAGTGCAGTATTATTATTGATATCGAGCCCCGACTAAATCGCATTTCCTTTTGAATATCGGTTCAGTTTTGACAAAGTTATAGGTTCGGAAAGTTTTGACACGAATTGTGAAAAATAAAACATTTGCAACTATGAGTGCAGTATTATTATTGAGATCGAGCCACGACTAAAACGCCTTTCCTTTTGAAAATCGGTTTAATTTTGACAAAGTTATAGGTTTGGAAACATTTGACAAATATATACATTTGGAAAGTTTTGACATTTTCGAAAAAAAAAAATCATTCCAACTATGAACGCAGTATTATTATTGGGATCGAGCCACGACTAAATCGCATTTCCTTTTGAAAATCGGTTCAGTTTTGACAAAGTTATAGGTTCGAAAGTTTTGACATGAAATGTGAGAAATAAAACATTTGCAACTATCAGTGCAGTATTATTATTGATATCGAGCCACGACTAAAACGCATTTCCTGTTGAAAATCGGTTCAGTTTTGACAAAGTTATGGGTTCGGAAAGTTTTTACAAAGTTATAGATTCGGAAAAATTTACCATTTTGGAAAAAAAAAACATTTCCAACTATGAATGCAGTATTATTATTGGGATCGAGCCACGACTAAATCGCATTTCCTTTTGGAAATCGGTTCAGTTTTGACAAAGTTATAGGTTCGGAAAGTTTTGACAAAGTTATAGATTCGGAAAAATTTGACATGAATTTCGAAAAAAAAAAACTCGAATGCAGTATAATTATTGAGATCCAGCAACGACTAAAAAGTTATAGGTTTAGAAAGTGTTGACAAAGTTATAGATTCGGAAAAATTTACCATTTTGGAAAAAAAAAACATTTCCAACTATGAATGCAGTATTATTATTGGGATCGAGCCACGACTAAATCGCATTTCCTTTTGGAAATCGGTTCAATTTTGACAAAGTTATAGGTTCGGAAAGTTTTGACAAAGTTATAGATTCGGAAAAATTTACCATTTTGGAAAAAAAAAACATTTCCAACTATGAATGCAGTATTATTATTGGGATGGAGCCACGACTAAAAAGACTTTTATTTTGCAAATCGATTCAGTTTTGACAAAGTCATAGGTTCGGAAATTTTGGCAAAGTTATAGATTCGGAAATTTTTAAAATGAATTTCGAAAAAAAAAAACATTTCCAACTATGAATGCAGTATTATTATTGAGATCGAGCCACGACTAAAACGCCTTTCCTTCTGAAAAAAGGTTCAATTTTGACAAAGTTATAGGTTTGGAAAGTTTAGACACGAATTGTGAAAAATAAAACATTTGCATCTATGAGAGCAGTATTATTATTGATATCGAGCCACGACTAAAGAGACTTTTATTTTGCAAATCGATTCAGTTTTGACAAAGTCATAGGTTTGGAAACATTTGACAAATATATAGGTTTGGAAAGTTTTGACATGAATTTCGAAAAAAAAAAACATTTGCAACTATGAATGCAGTATTATTATTAGGTTTGAGCCACGACTAAATCGCCTTTCCTTTTTAAAATCGGTTCAGTTTTGACAAAGTTATAGGTTTGGAAAGTTTAGACACGAATTGTGAAAAATAAAACATTTGCAACTATGAGAGCAGTATTATTATTGATATCGAGCCACGACTAAAACGCATTTCCTGTTGAAAATCGGTTCAGTTTTGACAAAGTTATGGTTCGGAAATATCCAGCAACGACTAAAAAGTTATATGTTTTGAAGTTCTGACAAAGTTATAGATTCGGAAATATTTACCATTTTGGAAAAAAAAAACATTTCCAACTATGAATGCAGTATTATTATTGGGATCGAGCCACGACTAAATCGCATTTCCTTTTGGAAATCGGATCAGTTTTGACAGAGTTATAGGTTAGGAAAGTTTTGACAAAGTTATATATTCGAAAAAATTTACCATTTTGGAAAAAAAAACATTTCCAACTATGAATGCAGTATTATTATTGGGATCGAGCCACGAATAAATCGCATTTCCTTTTGGAAATCGGTTCAGTTTTGACAAAGTTATAGATTCGGAAACATTTACCATTTTTGATAAAAAAAACATTTCCAACTATGAATGCAGTATTATTATTGGGCTCGAGCCACGACTAAATCGCATTTCCTTTTGAAAATCGGTTCAGTTTTGACAAAGTTATAGGTTCGGAAAGTTTTGACAAAGTTATAGATTCGGAAAAATTTACCATTTTGGAAATAAAAAACATTTCCAACTATGAATGCAGTATTATTATTGGAATCGAGCCACGACTAATTCGCATTTTCTTTTGGAAATCGGATCAATTTTGACAAAGTTATAGGTTTGGAAACATTTGACAAATATATAGGTTTGGAAAGTTTTGACATGAATTTCGAAAAAAAATAACATTTGCAACTATGAATGTAGTATTATTATTAGGTTTGAGCCACGACTAAATCGCCTTTCCTTTTTAAAATCGGTTGAGTTTTGACAAAATTATAGGTTTGGAAAGTTTTGACAAGAATTATGAAAAATAAAACATTTGCAACTATGAGTGCAGTATTATTATTGATATCGAGCCACGACTAAAACGCATTTCCTGTTGAAAATCGGTTCAGTTTTGACAAAGTTGTGGTTCGGAAATATCCAGCAACGACTAAAAAGTTATATGTTTTGAAGTTCTGACAAAGTTATAGATTCGGAAACATTTACCATTTTGGAAAAAAAAACATTTCCAACTATGAGCGCAGTATTATTATTGGGATCGAGCCACGACTAAATCGCATTTCCTTTTGGAAATCGGATCAGTTTTGACAGAGTTATAGGTTCGGAAAGTTTTGACAAAGTTATAGATTCGGAAAAATTTACCATTTTGGAAAAAAAAACATTTCCAACTATGAATGCAGTATTATTATTGGGATCGAGCCACGAATAAATCGCATTTCCTTTTGGAAATCGGTTTAGTTTTGACAAAGTTATAGATTCGGAAACATTTACCATTTTGGATAAAAAAACATTTCCAACTATGAATGCAGTATTATTATTGGGATCGAGCCACGACTAAATCGCATTTTCTTTTGGAAATCGGTTCAGTTTTGACAAAGTTATAGGTTCGGAAAGTTTTGACAAAGTTATAGATTCGGAAAAATTTACCATTTTGGAAAAAAAAAAACATTTCCAACTATGAATGCAGGATTATTATTGGGATCGAGCCACGACTAAATCGCATTTCCTTTTGTAAATCGGTTCAGTTTTGACAAAGTTATAGATTCGGAAACATTTACCATTTTTGATAAAAAAAACATTTCCAACTATGAATGCAGTATTATTATTGGGCTCGAGCCACGACTAAATCGCATTTCCTTTTGAAAATCGGTTCAGTTTTGACAAAGTTATAGGTTCGGAAAGTTTTGACAAAGTTATAGATTCGGAAAAATTTACCATTTTGGAAATAAAAAACATTTCCAACTATGAATGCAGTATTATTATTGGAATCGAGCCACGACTAATTCGCATTTTCTTTTGGAAATCGGATCAATTTTGACAAAGTTATAGGTTTGGAAACATTTGACAAATATATAGGTTTGGAAAGTTTTGACATGAATTTCGAAAAAAAATAACATTTGCAACTATGAATGCAGTATTATTATTAGGTTTGAGCCACGACTAAATCGCCTTTCCTTTTTAAAATCGGTTGAGTTTTGACAAAATTATAGGTTTGGAAAGTTTTGACAAGAATTATGAAAAATAAAACATTTGCAACTATGAGTGCAGTATTATTATTGATATCGAGCCACGACTAAAACGCATTTCCTGTTGAAAATCGGTTCAGTTTTGACAAAGTTGTGGTTCGGAAATATCCAGCAACGACTAAAAAGTTATATGTTTTGAAGTTCTGACAAAGTTATAGATTCGGAAACATTTACCATTTTGGAAAAAAAAACATTTCCAACTATGAATGCAGTATTATTATTGGGATCGAGCCACGACTAAATCGCATTTCCTTTTGGAAATCGGATCAGTTTTGACAGAGTTATAGGTTCGGAAAGTTTTGACAAAGTTATAGATTCGGAAAAATTTACCATTTTGGAAAAAAAAACATTTCCAACTATGAATGCAGTATTATTATTGGGATCGAGCCACGAATAAATCGCATTTCCTTTTGAAAATCGGTTTAGTTTTGACAAAGTTATAGATTCGGAAACATTTACCATTTTGGATAAAAAAACATTTCCAACTATGAATGCAGTATTATTATTGGGATCGAGCCACGACTAAATCGCATTTTCTTTTGGAAATCGGTTCAGTTTTGACAAAGTTATAGGTTCGGAAAGTTTTGACAAAGTTATAGATTCGGAAAAATTTACCATTTTGGAAAAAAAAAACATTTCCAACTATGAATGCAGGATTATTATTGGGATCGAGCCACGACTAAATCGCATTTCCTTTTGTAAATCGGTTTAGTTTTGACAAAGTTATAGGTTCGGAAAGTTTTGACACGAATTGTGAAAAATAAAACATTTGCAACTATGAGTGCAGTATTATTATTGATATCGAGCCACGACTAAAACGCCTTTGCTTTTGAAAATCGGTTCAGTTTTGACAAAGTTATGGGTTCGGAAAGTTTTTACAAAGTTATAGATTCGGAAAAATTTACCATTTTGGAAAAAAAAAAACATTTCCAAATATGAATGCAGTATTATTATTGGGATCGAGCCACGACTAAATCGCATTTCCTTTTGGAAATCGGTTCAATTTTGACAGAGTTATAGGTTCGGAAAGTTTTGACAAAGTTATAGATTCGGAAAAATTTACCATTTTGGAAAAAAAAAACATTTCCAACTATGAATGCAGTATTATTATTGGGATGGAGCCACGACTAAAAAGACTTTTATTTTGCAAATCGATTCAGTTTTGACAAAGTCATAGGTTCGGAAAGTTTTGGCAAAGTTATAGATTCGGAAATTTTTAAAATGAATTTCGAAAAAAAAAACATTTCCAACTATGAATGCAGCATTATTATTGAGATCGAGCCACGACTAAAACGCCTTTCCTTCTGAAAAAAGGTTCAATTTTGACAAAGTTATAGGTTTGGAAACATTTGACAAATATATAGGTTTGGAAAGTTTTGACATGAATTTCGAAAAAAAATAACATTTGCAACTATGAATGCAGTATTATTATTAGGTTTGAGCCACGACTAAATCGCCTTTCCTTTTTAAAATCGGTTCAGTTTTGACAAAGTTATAGGTTTGGAAAGTTTTGACACGAATTGTGAAAAATAAAACATTTGCAACTATGAGAGCAGTATTATTATTGATATCGAGCCACGACTAAAACGCATTTCCTGTTGAAAATCGGTTCAGTATTGACAAAGTTGTGGTTCGGAAATATCCAGCAACGACTAAAAAGTTATAGGTTTTGAAGTTCTGACAAAGTTATAGATTCGGAAACATTTACCATTTTGGAAAAAAAAAACATTTCCAACTATGAATGCAGTATTATTATTGGGATCGAGTCACGACTAAATCGCATTTCCTTTTGGAAATCGGATCAGTTTTGACAGAGTTATAGGTTAGGAAAGTTTTGACAAAGGTATAGATTCGAAAAAATTTACCATTTTGGAAAAAAAACATTTCCAACTATGAATGCAGTATTATTATTGGGATCGAGCCACGAATAAATCGCATTTCGTTTTGGAAATCGGTTCAGTTTTGACAAAGTTATAGATTCGGAAACATTTACCATTTTGGATAAAAAAACATTTCCAACTATGAATGCAGTATTATTATTGGGATCGAGCCACGACTAAATCGCATTTCCTTTTGAAAATCGGTTCAGTTTTGACAAAGTTATAGGTTTGGAAAGTTTTGACAAAGTTATAGATTCTGAAAAATTTACCATTTAGGAAATAAATAACATTTCCAACTATGAATGCAGTATTATTATTGGAATCGAGCCACGACTAATTCGCATTTCCTTTTGGAAATCGGTTCAGTTTTGACAAAGTTATAGGTTCGGAAAGTTTTGACACGAATTGTGAAAAATAAAACATTTGCAACTATGAGTGCAGTATTATTATTGATATCGAGCCACGACTAAAACGCATTTCCTTTTGAATATCGGTTCAGTTTTGACAAAGTTATAGGTTCTGAAAGTTTTGACACGAATTGTGAAAAATAAAACATTTGCAACTATGAGTGCAGTATTATTATTGATATCGAGCCACGACTAAAACGCCTTTCCTTTTGAAAATCGGTTTAATTTTGACAAAGTTATAGATTTGGAAACATTTGACAAATATATACATTTGGAAAGTTTTGACATTTTCGAAAAAGAAAAAATCATTCCAACTATGAACGCAGTATAATTAATGAGATCCAGCAACAACTAAAAAGTTATAGGTTTGGAAAGTTTTGACAAAGTCATAGGTTCGGAAAAATTTGATAAAGCTATAGGTTTGGAAAGTTTTGACATGAATTTGAAAAAAAACAATACATTTCAACTATGAATGCAGAATTATTATTGGGATCGATCGACGACTAAACCGCATTTCCTTTTGAAAATCGGTTCAGTTTTTACAAAGCTATAGGTTCGGAAAGTTTTGATAAAGTTATAGATTCGGAAAAATTTGACATGAATTTCGAAAAAAAAAAACATTCAACTATGAATGCAGAATTATTATTGGGATCGAGCCACAACTAAACCGCATTTCCTTTTGAAAATCGGTTCAGTTTTGACAAAGTTATAGGTTAGGAAAGTTTTGACACGAATTGTGAAAAATAAAACATTTGCAACTCTGAGTGCAGTATTATTATTAATATCGAGCCACGACAAAAACGCTTTTCCTTCTGAAAATCGGTTCAATTTTGACAAAGTTATAGGTTTGGAAACATTTGACAAATATATAGGTTCGGAAAGTTTTGACAAAGTTATAGATTCGGAAAAATTTGACATGAATTTCGAAAAAAAAAACCATTTCAACTATGAATGTAGTATTATTATTGGGATCGAGCCGCGACTAAACCGCCTTTCCTTTTTAAAATCGGTTCAGTTTTGACAAAGTTATAGGTTTGGAAACATTTGACAAAGTTATAGATTCGGAAAAATTTGACATGAATTTCGAAAAAAAAAACCATTTCAACTATGAATGCAGTATTATTATTGGGATCGAGCCACGACTAAATCGCATTTCCTTTTGGAAATCGGATCAGTTTTGACAGAGTTATAGGTTCGGAAAGTTTTGACAAAGTTATAGATTCGGAAAAATTTACCATTTTAGAAAAAAAAACATTTCCAACTATGAATGCAGTATTATTATTGGGATCGAGCCACGAATAAATCGCATTTCCTTTTGGAAATCGGTTTAGTTTTGACAAAGTTATAGATTCGGAAACATTTACCATTTTGGATAAAAAAACATTTCCAACTATGAATGCAGTATTATTATTGGGATCGAGCCACGACTAAATCGCATTTTCTTTTGGAAATCGATTCAGTTTTGACAAAGTTATAGGTTCGGAAAGTTTTGACAAAGTTATAGGGAAAAATTTATCATTTTGGAAAAAAAAAACATTTCCAACTATGAATGCAGGATTATTATTGGGATCGAGCCACGACTAAATCGCATTTCCTTTTGTAAATCGGTTTAGTTTTGACAAAGTTATAGGTTCGGAAAGTTTTGACACGAATTGTGAAAAATAAAACATTTGAAACTATGAGTGCAGTATTATTATTGATATCGAGCCACGACTAAAACGCATTTGCTTTTGAAAATCGGTTCAGTTTTGACAAAGTTATGGGTTCGGAAAGTTTTTACAAAGTTATAGATTCGGAAAAATTTACCATTTTGGAAAAAAAAAAACATTTCCAAATATGAATGCAGTATTATTATTGGGATCGAGCCACGACTAAATCGCATTTCCTTTTGGAAATCGGTTTAATTTTGACAGAGTTATAGGTTCGGAAAGTTTTGACAAAGTTATAGATTCGGAAAAATTTACCATTTTGGAAAAAAAAAACATTTCCAACTATGAATGCAGTATTATTATTGGGATGGAGCCACGACTAAAAAGACTTTTATTGTGCAAATCGGTTCAGTTTTGACAAAGTCATAGGTTCGGAAAGTTTTGACAAAGTTATAGATTCGGAAAAATTTGACATGAATTTCGAAAAAAAACATTTCCAACTATGAGTGCAGTATTATTATTGATATCGAACCACGACTAAAACGCATTTTCTGTTGAAAATCTGTTCAGTTTTGACAAAGTTATGGGTTCGGAAAGTTTTTACAAAGTTATAGATTCGGAAAAATTTACCATTTTGGAAAAAAAAACATTTCCAACTATGAATGCAGTATTATTATTGGGATCGAGCCACGACTTAATCGCATTTCCTTTTGGAAATCGGTTCAGTTTTGACAAAGTTATAGGTTCGGAAAGGTTTGACAAAGTTATAGATTCGGAAAAATTTGACATGAATTTCGAAAAAAAAAACATTTCCAACTATGAATGCAGTATAATTAATGAGATCCAGCAACGACTAAAAAGTTATGTTTAGGAAGTGTTGACAAAGTTATAGATTCGGAAACATTTACCATTTTGGAAAAAAAAAACATTTCCAACAATGAATGCAGTATTATTATTGGGATCGAGCCACGACTAAATCGCATTTCCTTTTGGAAATCGGTTCAATTTTGACAGAGTTATAGGTTCGGAAAGTTTTGACAAAGTTATAGATTCGGAAAAATTTACCATTTTGGAAAAAAAAAAACATTTCCAACTATGAATGCAGTATTATTATTGGGATGGAGCCACGACTAAAAAGACTTTTATTTTGCAAATCGATTCAGTTTTGACAAATTCATAGGTTCGGAAAGTTTTGACAAAGTTATAGATTCGGAAATTTTTAAAATGAAGTTCGAAAAAAAAACATTTCCAACTATGAATGCAGTATTATTATTGAGATCGAGCCACGACTAAAACGCCTTTCCTTCTGAAAAAAGGTTCAATTTAGACAAAGTTATAGGTTTGGAAACATTTGACAAATATATAGGTTTGGAAAGTTTTGACATGAATTTCGAAAAAAAATAACATTTGCAACTATGAATGCAGTATTATTATTGGGATCGAGCCACGACTTAATCGCATTTCCTTTTTAAAATCGGTTGAGTTTTGACAAAATTATAGGTTTGGAAAGTTTTGACAAGAATTATGAAAAATAAAACATTTGCAACTATGAGTGCAGTATTATTATTGATATCGAGCCACGACTAAAACGCATTTCCTGTTGAAAATCGGTTCAGTTTTGATAAAGTTGTGGTTCGGAAATATCCAGCAACGACTAAAAAGTTATAGGTTCGGAAAGTTTTGACAAAGTTATAGATTCGGAAAAATTTACCATTTTGGAAAAAAAAAACATTTCCAACTATGAATGCAGGATTATTATTGGGATCGAGCCACGACTAAATCGCATTTCCTTTTGTAAATCGGTTTAGTTTTGACAAAGTTATAGGTTCGGAAAGATTTGACACGAATTGTGAAAAATAAAACATTTGCAACTATGAGTGCAGTATTATTATTGATATCGAGCCACGACTAAAACGCATTTGCTTTTGAAAATCGGTTCAGTTTTGACAAAGTTATGGGTTCGGAAAGTTTTTACAAAGTTATAGATTCGGAAAAATTTACCATTTTGGAAAAAAAAAAAATTGCCAACTATGAATGCAGTATTAATATTGGGATCGAGCCACGACTAAATCGCATTTCCTTTTGGAAATCCGTTCAGTTTTGACAAAGTTATAGGTTCGGAAAGTGTCGGCTTGAATTTCGAAAAAGAAAAACATTTCCAACTATAAATGCAGTATTACTATTGAGATCGAGCCACGACTAAAAAGACTTTTATTTTGCAAATCGGTTCAGTTTTGACAAAGTCATAGGTTCGGAAAGTTTTGACAAAGTTATAGATTCGGAAAAATTTGACATGAATTTCGAAAAAAAACAATTCCAACTATGAGTGCAGTATTATTATTAATGTCGAGCCACGACTAAAACACATTTCCTTTTGAAAATCGAATCCGTTTTGACAAAGTTATAGGTTAGTAAAGTTTTAGCAAAGTTATAGGTTTGGAAAGTTTTGACATGAATTTCGAAAAAAAAAACATTTCCAACTATGAATGCAGTATAATTAATGAGATCCAGCAACAACTAAAAAGTTATAGGTTTGGAAAGTTTTGACAAAGTCATAGGTTCGGAAAAATTTGATAAAACTATAGGTTTGGAAAGTTTTGACATGAATTTGAAAAAAAACAATACATTTCAACTATGAATGCAGAATTATTATTGGGATCGATCGACGACTAAACCGCATTTCCTTTTGAAAATCGGTTCAGTTTTTACAAAGCTATAGGTTCGGAAAGTTTTGACAAAGTTATAGATTCGGAAAAATTTGACATGAATTTCGAAAAAAAAAACATTCAACTATGAATGCAGAATTATTATTGGGATCGAGCCACAACTAAACCGCATTTCCTTTTGAAAATCGGTTCAGTTTTGACAAAGTTATAGGTTAGGTAAGTTTTGACACGAATTGTGAAAAATAAAACATTTGCAACTATGAGTGCAGTATTATTATTAATATCGAGCCACGACTAAAACGCTTTTCCTTCTGAAAATCGGTTCAATTTTGACAAAGTTATAGGTTTGGAAACATTTGACAAATATATAGTTTCGGAAAGTTTTGACAAAGTTATAGATTCGGAAAAATTTGACATGAAATTCGAAAAAAAAACTATTTCAACTATGAATGTAGTATTATTATTGGGATCGAGCCACGACTCAAACCGCCTTTCCTTTTAAAATCGGTTCAGTTTTGACAAAGTTATAGGTTTGGAAACATTTGACAAATATATAGGTTCGGAAAGTTTTGACAAATTTATAGATTCGGAAAAATTTGACATGAATTGCGAAAAAAAACATTTCCAACTATGAAAGCAGTATTATTATTAATATCGAGCCACGACTAAAACGCATTTCCTTTTGAAAATCGAATCCGTTTTGACAAAGTTATAGCTTAGTAAAGTTTTGGCATAGTTATAGGTTTGGAAAGTTTTGACATGAATTTCGAAAAAAAAAACATTTCCAACTATGAATGCAGTATAATTAATGAGATCCAGCAACAACTAAAAAGTTATAGGTTTGGAAAGTTTTGACAAAGTCATAGGTTCGGACAAATTTGATAAAACTATAGGTTTGGAAAGTTTTGACATGAATTTCGAAAAAAACAATACATTTCAACTATGAATGCAGAATTATTATTGGGATCGATCCACGACTAAAGCGCATTTCCTTTTTGAAAATCGGTTGAGTTTTGACAAAGTTATAGGTTTGTAAAGTTTTGACAAAGTTATACGATCGGAAAAATTTGAAAAAAATATTGGTTCAGAAAGTTATGACATGAATTTCGAAAAAGAAACATTTCCAACTATGAATGAATTATTATTATTGAGATCGAGCCACGACTAAATCGCATTTCCTTTTGGAAATCCGTTCAGTTTTGACAAAGTTATAGGTTCGGAAAGTTTAGACATGAGTTTAATAAAATAAAAAACATTTCCAATATGAATGCAGTATTATTAATGGGATCGAGCCACGACTAAAAAGTTAAACGTTCGAAAAGTTTTAACATGAATTTCGAAAAAGAAAAATAACCATGTGCAACTATGAATGCAGTATTATTATTGAGATCGAGTCCGACAAAAACGCCTTTCCTTTTGGAAATCGGTTCAGTTTTGACAAAGTTATAGGTTCGGAAAGTGTTGGCATGAATTTCGAAAAAGAAAAACATTTCCAACTATAAATGCAGTATTATTATTGAGATCGAGCCACGACTAAAAAGACTTTTATTTTGCAAATCGGTTCAGTTTTGACAAAGTCATAGATTCTGAAAGTTTTGACAAAGTTATAGATTCGGAAAAATTTGACATGAATTTCGAAAAAAAAACATTTCCACCTATGAGTGCAGTATTATTATTAATATCGAGCCACGACTAAAACGCATTTCCTTTTGAAAATCGAATCCGTTTTGACAAAGTTATAGGTTAGTAAAGTTTTGACAAAGTTATAGGTTTGGAAAGTTTTGACATGAATTTCGAAAAAAAATACATTTCCAACTATGAATGCAGTATAATTAATGAGATCCAGCAACAACTAAAAAGTTATAGGTTTGGAAAGTTTTGACAAAGTCATAGGTTCGGAAAAATTTGTTAAAACTATAGGTTTGGAAAGTTTTGACATGAATTTGGAAAAAAACAATACATTTCAACTATGAATGCAGAATTATTATTGAGATCGATCCACGACTAAACCGCATTTCCTTTTGAAAATCGGTTCAGTTTTGACAAAGTTATAGGTTAGGAAAGTTTTGACACGAATTGTGAAAAATAAAACATTTGCAACTATGAGTGCAGTATTATTATTAATATCGAGCCACGACTTAAACGCTTTTCCTTCTGAAAATCGGTTCAATTTTGACAAAGTTATAGGTTTGGAAACATTTGACAAATATATAGGTTCGGAAAGTTTTGAAAAAGTTATAGATTCGGAAAAATTTGACATGAATTTCGAAAAAAAAAACCATTTCAACTATGAATGTAGTATTATTATTGGGATCGAGCCACGACTAAACCGCATTTCCTTTTGAAAATCGGTTCAGTTTTGACAAAGTTATAGGTTTGGAAAATTTTGACTAAACTATAGGTTTGGAAAGTTTTGACATGAATTTCGAGAAAAAATAACATTTCCACCTATGAATGCAGTATTATTATTGAGATCGAGCCACGACTAAAACGACTTTCCTTTTGAAAATCGGTTCAGTTTTGACAAAGTTATAGGTTTGGAAACTTTTGACAAAGTTATAGGTTCGGAAAGTTTTAACATGAATTTCGAAAAAAAATAAACATTTCCAACTATGAATGCAGTATTATTATTAAGATCGAGCCACGACTAGAACGACTTTCCTTTTGAAAATCGGTTCAGTTTTGACAAAGTTATAGGTTTGGAAATTTTGACAAATATATAGGTTTGGAAAGTTTTGACATGAATTTCGAAAAAAAAAACATTTGCAACTATGAATGCAGTATTATTATTGAGATTGAGCCACGACTAAATCGCCTTTCCTTTTGAAAATCGGTTCAATTTTGACAAAGTTATAGGTTTGGAAACTTTTGACAAATTATAGATTCGGAAAAATTTAACATTTTGGAAAAAGAGAACATTTCCAACTATGAATGCAGTAACGCCTTTCCTTTTCAAAATCGGTTCAGTTTTGACAAAGTTATATGTTCGGAAAGTTTTGACAAAGTTATAGATTCGGAAAGTTTTGACATGAATTTCGAAAAAAAAAACATTTCCAACTATGAATGCAGTATTTATTATTGAGATCGAGCCACGACTAAAACGCCTTTCATTTTGAAAATCGGTTCAGTTTTGACAAAGTTATAGGTTCGGAAAGTTTTGACAAAGTTATACGATCGGAAAAATTTGAAAAAAAAATATAGGTTCGGAAAGTTATGACATGAATTCAAAAAAACATTTCCACAATGAATGCAGTATTATTATTGAGATCGAGCCACGACTAAAACGCTTTATTTTTGAAAATCGGTTCAGTTTTGACAAAGTCATAGGTTCGGAAAATTTTGAAAAAGTTATAGGTTTGGAAATTTTGACAAAGTTATAGGTTAGGAAAGTTTTGACATGAATTTCGAAAAAAAAAAACATTTCCAACTATGAATGCAGTATTATTATTGAGTTTGAGCCACGACTAAATCGCCTTTCCTTTTGCAAATCGGTTTAGTTTTGACAAAGTTATAGGTTTGGAAAGTTTTGACAAAGTTATACGATCGGAAAAATTTGAAACAAAAATATTGGTTCGGAAAGTTTTGACATGAATTTCGAAAAAGAAACATTTCCAACTATGAGTGAAGTATTATTATTGAGATCGAGCCACGACTAAATCGCATTTCCTTTTGGAAACCGGTTCAGTTTTGATAAAGTTATAGGTTCGGAAAGTTTTGACAAAGTTATAGGTTTGGAAATTTTGACAGTGAAGTTCGAAAAAAAGAAACATTTCCAACTATGAATGAAGTATTATTATTGAGATTGAGCCACGACTAAAACGCATTTCCTTTTGAAATCGGTTTAGTTTTAACAAAGTTATAGGTTCGGAAAGTTTTGACATGAATTTCGAAAAAAAAAACATTTCCAACTATGAATGCAGTATAATTAATGAGATGCAGCAACGACTAAAAAGTTATAGGTTCGGAAAGTTTTGGCATGAATTTCGAAAAAGAAAAACATTTCCATCTATGAATTCAGTATTATTATTAAGATCGAGACACGACAAGAACGCCTATTCTTTTTAAAATCGGTTCAGTTTTGACAAAGTTATAGGTTCGGAAAGATTTGACAAAGTTAGAGGTTCGGAAAGATTTGACTAAACTATAGTTAACATGAATTTCAAAAAAAAAACATTTGCAACTATGAATGCAGTATTATTATTGAGATTGAGCCACGACTAAAACGCCTTTCCTTTTGAAAATCGGTTCAGTTTTGACAAAGTTATAGGTTCGGAAAGTTTTGACAAAGTTATAGATTCGGAAAAATTTGACATAATTTCGAAAAAAAAAACATTTCCAACTATGAATGCAGTATTATTATTGGGATCGAGCCAGGATAAAACGCATTATTTTTTAAATCGGTTCAGTTTTGACAAAGTTATAGGTTCGGCAAAAATTTTGACAAAGTTATAGGTTTGGAAATTTTGAGCATGAATGTCGAAAAAAAATAACATTTGCAGCTATGAATGCAGTATTATTATTGAGTTTGAGCCACGACTATAACGCCCTTCCTTTTTTAAAAACCGGTTTAGTTTTGACAAAGTTATAGGTTTGTAAAATTTTGACAAAGTTATACGATGGGAAAAATTTGACAAAAATATAGGTTCAGAAAGTTTTGACATGAATTTCGAAAAAAAAACATTTCCAACTATGATTGAATTATGTATTTTATTGAGATCGAGCCACGACTAAATCGCATTTCCTTTTTGGAAATCGGTTCAATTTTGACAAAGTTATAGGTTCGGAAAGTTTTGAAATGAATTTCGAAAAAAAAAAAATTTCCAACTATGAATGCAGTATTATTATTGGGATCGAGCCACAGACTATAACGCCTTTCCTTTTGAAAATCAGTTCAATTTTGACAAAGTTATAAGTTTGGAAAGTTTTGACAACATAACATGAATTTCGAAAAAAAAAACATTTCCAACTATGAATGCAGTATTATTATTGAAATCGAGCCACGACTAAAAAGACTTTTATTTTGCAAATCGGTTCAGTTTTGAGAAAGTTATAGGTTCGGAAAGTTTTAACATGAATTTCGAAAAAAAAAACATTTCCACATGAATGCAGTATTATTATTGAGATCGAGCCACGACTAAAAAGTTATAGGTTCGGAAAGTTTTGACAAAGTTATAGATTCGGAAAAATTTGAAATGAATTTCGAAAAAAAAAACATTTCCAACTATGAATGCAGTTTTATTATTGGGATCGAGCCAGGATTAAAACGCATTATTTTTTAAAATCGGTTCAGTTTTGACAAAATTATAGGTTCGGAAAGTTTTGACAAAGTGATAGGTTCGGAAAAATTTTGATAAATATATAGGTTTGAAAAATGTTGACATGAATGTCGAAAAAAAATAACATTTTTGCAGCTATGAATGCAGTATTATTATTGAGTTTGAGCCACGACTATAACGCCCTTCCTTTTTAAAAACCGGTTTAGTTTTGACGAAGTTATAGGTTTGTAAAATTTTGACAAAGTTATCACGATGGGAAAAATTTAAAACATAAAAAGTGATATAGAGTTCAGAAAGTTTTGACATGAATTTGGAAAAAGAATACATTTTTGAAATATGAGATTGAGAAATTATTATTATTAAGATGATCGAGCCAAGGACTAAATCGCATTTCCTTTTGGAAATCGGTTCAGTTTTTACAAAGTTATAGGTTCGGAAAGTTTTGACAAAGATATAGATTCGGAAAAATTTGAAATGAATTTTGTCGAAAAAAAAACATTTCCAACCATGAATGCAGTATTATTATTGAGTTTGAGCCACGACTAAAACGCCTTCCTTAAAATAGGTTCAGTTTTGACAAAGTTATAGGAAAGTTTTGACAAAGTCACACGATCTGAAAAATTTGACAAAATATAGGTTCGGAAAGTTTTGACATGAATCGCCTTTCCTTTCTAAAATCGGTTCAGTTTTGCCAAATTTATACGTCCGGAAAGTTTTGATAAAGTTATAGATTCGGAAAGATTTGATATGCATTTCGGAAAAAAAACATTTCCACCTATGAATGCAGTATTATTATTGGGATCGAGCCACGACTAAACCGCATTTCCTTTTGAAAATCGGTTCAGTTTTTACAAAGTTATAGGTTCGGAAAGTTTTGACAAAGTTATAGGTTCGGAAAAATTGACTAAACTATAGTTTGGAAAGTTTTGACATGAATTTCGAAAAAAAACAACATCATTGCAACTATAAATGCAGAATTATTATTGAGATTAAGCCACGACTAAACCGCCTTTCCTTTAAAATACGGTTCAGTTTTGACAAAGTCTATAGGTTCGGAAAGTACATTTGACATGAATGTCGAAAAAAAAAAAATTTCCAACTATGAATGCAGTATTATTATTGAGATCGAGCCACGACTAAAACTACTTTCATTTTGAAAATCGGTTCAGTTTTGACAAATTTATAGGTTTGGAAACTTTTGACAAAGTTAAACGTTCGGAAAGTTTTAACATGAATTTCGAAAAATAAAAACATTTCCAACTATGAATGCAGTATTATTATTGGGATTGAGCCACGACTAAAACTACTTTCATTTTGAAAATCGGTTCAGTTTTGAAATAGTCATAGGTTCGGAAAGTTTTGACAAAGTTATAGATTCGGAAAAATTTGAAATTAATTTCGAAAAAAAAAAAAATTTCAACTATGAATGCAGTATTATTATTGGGATCGAGCCACGACTAAAACGCATTTCCTTTTTAATATCGGTTCAGTTTTGACAAAGTTATAGGTTCGGAAAGTTTTGACAAAGTTATAGGTTCGGAAAAATTTTGACAAATATATATTTGTTTGGAAAGTTTTGACATGAATTTCGAAAAAGAAAAAAATTTCCAACTATGAATGCAGTATTATTATTGAGATCGAGCCACGACAAGAACGCCTTTCCTTTTGAAAATCGGTTCAATTTTGACAAAGTTATAAGTTTGGAAAGTTTTGACAAAGTTAGAGGTTCGGAAAAATTTGACTAAACTATAGTTTAACATGAATTTCAAAAAAAAACATTTCCACATATGAATGCAGTATTATTATTGAAATCGAGCCACGACTAAAAAGACTTTTATTTTGCAAATCGGTTCAGTTTTGTGAAAGTCATAGGTTCGGAAAGTTTTGACAAAGTTATAGATTCGGAAAGATTTGAAATGAATTTCGAAAAAAAAAAACATTTCCAACTATGAATGCAGTTTTATTATTGGGATCGAGCCAGGATAAAACGCATTATTTTTTAATATCGGTTCAGTTTTGACAAAGTTATAGGTTCGGCAAAAATTTTGACAAAAATATAGGTTTGGAAATTTTGACATGAATGTCGAAAAAAAAGAACATTTGCAGCTATGAGTGCAGTATTATTATTGAGTTTGAGCCACGACTATAACGCCATTCCTTTTTAAAATCGGTTCAGTTTTGACAAAGTTATAGGTTTGTAAAATTTTGACAAAGTTCGGAAAGTTTTGACATGAATTTCGAAAAAGAAACATTTCCAACTATGATTGAATTATTATTATTGAGATCGAGCCACGACTAAATCGCATTTCCTTTTGGAAATCGGTTCAATTTTGACAAAGTTATAGGTTCGGAAAGTTTTGAAATGAATTTCGAAAAAAAAAAAATTTCCAACTATGAATGCAGTATTATTATTGGGATCGAGCCACGACTATAACGCCTTTCCTTTTGAAAATCGGTTCAATTTTGACAAAGTTATAAGTTTGGAAAGTTTTGACAACATAACATGAATTTCGAAAAAAAAAACATTTCCAACTATGAATGCAGTATTATTATTGAGATCGAGCCACGACTAAAAAGACTTTTATTTTGCAAATCGGTTCAGTTTTGAGAAAGTTATAGGTTCGGAAAGTTTTGACATGAATTTCGAAAAAAAAAACATTTCCACATGAATGCAGTATTATTATTGAGATCGAGCCACGACTAAAAAGTCATAGGTTCGGAAAGTTTCGACAAAGTTATAGATTCGGAAAAATTTGAAATGAATTTCGAAAAAAAAAACATTTCCAACTATGAATGCAGTTTTATTATTGGGATCGAGCCAGGATTAAAACGCATTATTTTTTAAAATCGGTTCAGTTTTGACAAAATTATAGGTTCGGAAAGTTTTGACAAAGTTATAGGTTCGGAAAAATTTTGACAAATATATAGGTTTGAAAAATGTTGACATGAATGTCGAAAAAAAATAACATTTGCAGCTATGAATGCAGTATTATTATTGAGTTTGAGCCACGACTATAACGCCTTTCCTTTTTAAAAACCGGTTTAGTTTTGACAAAGTTATAGGTTTGTAAAATTTTGACAAAGTTATACGATGGGAAAAATTTGACAAAAATATAGGTTCAGAAAGTTTTGACATGAATTTCGAAAAAGAAACATTTCCAACTATGAGTGAATTATTATTATTAAGATCGAGCCACGACTAAATCGCATTTCCTTTTGGAAATCGGTTCAGTTTTGACAAAGTTATAGGTTCGGAAAGTTTTGACATGAATTTCGAAAAAAAAAACATTTCCACATGAATGCAGTATTATTATTGAGATCGAGCCACGACTAAAAAGTCATAGGTTCGGAAAGTTTTGACAAAGTTATAGATTCGGAAAAATTTGACATGAATTTCGAAAAAAAAAACATTTCAACTATGAATGCAGTTTTATTATTGAGTTTGAGCCACGACTAAATCGCCTTTCCTTTTTAAAATCGGTTCAGTTTTGACAAAGTTATAGGTTCGGAAAGTTTTGACAAAGTTATAGATTCGGAAAAATTTACCATTTTGGAAAAAAAAAACATTTCCAACTATGAATGCAGTATTATTATTGGGATCGAGCCACGACTAAATCGCATTTCCTTTTGGAAATCGGTTCAGTTTTGACAAAGTTATAGGTTCGGAAAGTTTTGGCATGAATTTCGAAAAAAACAAAACATTTCAACTATGAATGCAGAATTATTATTGGGATCGATCCACGACTAAACCGCATTTCCTTTTGAAAATCGGTTCAGTTTTTACAAAGCTATAGGTTCGGAAAGTTTTGACAAAGTTATAGATTCGGAAAAATTTGACATGAATTTAGAAAAAAAAAACATTTCAACTATGAATGCAGAATTATTATTGGGATCGAGCCACAACTAAACCGCATTTCCTTTTGAAAATCGGTTCAGTTTTGACAAAGTTATAGGTTCGGAAAGTTTTGACACGAATTGTGAAAAATAAAACATTTGCAACTATGAGTGCAGTATTATTATTAATATCGAGCCACGACTAAAACGCTTTTCCTTCTGAAAATCGGTTCAATTTTGACAAAGTTATAGGTTCGGAAACATTTGACAAATATATAGGTTTGGAAAGTTTAACATGAATTTCGAAAAAAAAAAACATTTCAACTATGAATGCAGATTATTATTGGGATCGAGCCACAACTAAACCGCATTTCCTTTTGCAAATCGGTTTAGTTTTGACAAAGTTATAGGTTCGGAAAGTTTTGACACGAATTGTGAAAAATAAAACATTTCCAACTATGAATGCAGTATTATTATTGGGATCGAGCCACGACTAAATCGCCTTTCCTTTTTAAAATCGGTTCAGTTTTGACAAAGTTATAGGTTCGGAAAGTTTTGACAAAGTTATAGATTCGGAAAAATTTACCATTTTGGAAAAAAAAAACATTTCCAACTATGAATGCAGAATTATTATTGGGATCGAGCCACAACTAAACCGCATTTCCTTTTGCAAATCGGTTCAGTTTTGACAAATTTATAGGTTCGGAAAGTTTTGACAAAGTTAAAGGTTCGGAAAGTTTTAACATGAATTTCGAAAAAAAAAAACATTTCCAACTATGAATGCAGTATTATTATTGAGATCGAGCCACGACTAAAACGACTTTCATTTTGAAAATCGGTTCAGTTTTGACAAAGTCATAGGTTCGAAAAGTTTTGACAAAGTTATAGGTTCGGAAAGTTTTGACATGAATTTCAAAAAAAAACATTTCCAACATGAATGCAGTATTATTATTGAGATCGAGCCACGACTAAAACGCCTTTCCTTTTGAAAATCGGTTCAATTTTGACAAAGTTAAAAGTTCGGAAAGTTTTGACAAAGTTATATGTTCGGAAAAATTTGACTAAACTATAGGTTTGGAAAGTTTTGACATGAATTTCTAGAAAAAAGAACATTTGCAACTATAAATGCATTACTATTATTGAGTTTGAGCCACGACTAAAACGCCTTTCCTTTAAAAAATGGGTTCAGATTTGACAAAGTTATAGGAAAGTTTTGACAAAGTCACACGATCAGAAAAATTTGACAAAAATATAGGTTCGGATAGTTTTGACATGAATCGCATTTCCTTTTGCAAATCGGTTCAGGTTTGACAAAGTTATACGTGCGGAAAGTTTTGATAAAGTTATAGGTTCGGAAAGTTTTGACATGAATTTCGAAAAAAAACATTTCCACATATGAATGCAGTATTATTATTGAGATCGAGCCACGACTAAAACTACTTTCATTTTGAAAATCGGTTCAGTTTTGACAAATTTATAGGTTTGGAAACTTTTGACAAAGTTAAACGTTCGGAAAGTTTTAACATGAATTTCAAAAAAAAAAACATATCTAACTATGAATGCAGTACTATTATTGAAATCGAGCCACGACTAAAAAGACTTTTATTTTGCAAATCGGTTCAGTTTTGACAAAGTCATAGGTTCGGAAAGTTTTGACAGAGTTATAGATTTGGAAAAATTTGAAATTAATTTCGAAAAAAAAAAAATTTCCAACTATGAATGCAGTATTATTATTGAGATCGAGCCACGACTAAAACGCCTTTCCTTCTGAAAATCGGTTCAATTTTGACAAAGTTATAGGTCTGGAAACATTTAACAAATGTATAGGTTCGGAAAGTGTTGGCATGAATTTCCAAAAAGAAAAACATTTCCAACTATGAATGCAGTATTATTATTGAGATCGAGCCACGACTAAAAAGACTTTTATTTTGCAAATCGGTTCAGTTTTGATAAAGTCATAGGTTTGGAAACTTTTGACAAAGTTATACGTTCGGAAAGTTTTAACATGAATTTCGAAAAAGAAAAACATTTCCAACTATGAATGCTGTATTATTATTGAAATCGAGCCACGACTAAAAAGACTTTTATTTTGCAAATCGGTTCAGTTTTGACAAAGTCATAGGTTCGGAAAGTTTTGACAAAGTTATAGATTCGGAAAGTTTTGACATGAATTTCGAAAAAAAAACATTTCCACATATGAATGCAGTATTATTATTGAGATCGAGCCACGAATAAAACTACTTTCATTTTAAAAATCGGTTCAGTTTTGACAAAATCATAGGTTCGAAAAGTTTTGACAAAGTTATAGGTTCGGAAAGTTTTGACAAGAATTTCAAAAAAAACATTTCCAACATGAATGCAGTATTATTATTGAGATCGAGCCAAGACTAAAACGCCTTTCCTTTTGAAAATCGGTTCAATTTTGACAAAGTTAAAAGTTCGGAAAGTTTTGACAAAGTTATATGTTCGGAAAAATTTGACTAAACTATAGGTTTGGAAAGTTTTGACATGAATTTCTAGAAAAAAGAACATTTGCAACTATAAATGCATTACTATTATTGAGTTTGAGCCACGACTAAAACGCCTTTCCTTTAAAAAATGGGTTCAGATTTGACAAAGTTATAGGAAAGTTTTGACAAAGTCACACGATCAGAAAAATTTGACAAAAATATAGGTTCGGATAGTTTTGACATGAATCGCATTTCCTTTTGCAAATCGGTTCAGGTTTGACAAAGTTATACGTGCGGAAAGTTTTGATAAAGTTATAGGTTCGGAAAGTTTTGACATGAATTTCGAAAAAAAAACATTTCCACATATGAATGCAGTGTTATTATTGAGATCGAGCCACGACTAAAACTACTTTCATTTTGAAAATCGGTTCAGTTTTAAAAACGTCATAGGTTCGGAAAGTTTTGACAAAGTTATAGATTCGGAAAAATTTGAAATTAATTTCGAAAAAAAAAAATTCCAACTATGAATGCAGTATTATTATTGGGATCGAGCCACGACTAAAACGCATTTCCTTTTTAATATCGGTTCAGTTTTGACAAAGTTATAGGTTCGGAAAGTTTTGACAAAGTTATAGGTTCGGAAAAATTTTGACAAATATATAGGTTTGGAAAGTTTTGACATGAATGTCAAAAAAAAAGAACATTTGCAGCTATGACAGCTATACACGCCTTTCCTTTTTAAAATCGGTTCAGTTTTGACAAAGTTATAGGTTTGTAAAATTTTGACAAAGTTATACGATCGGAAAAATTTGACAAAAATATAGGTTCAGAAAGTTTTGACATGAATTTCGAAAAAGAAACATTTCCAACTATGAGTGAATTATTATTATTAAGATCGAGCCACGACTAAATCGCATTTCCTTTTGGAAATCGGTTCAGTTTTGACAAAGTTATAGGTTCGGAAAGTTTTGAATTTCGAAAAAAAAACATTTCCACATGAATGCAGTATTATTATTGAGATCGAGCCAGACTAAATCGCATTTCCTTTTGGAAATCGGTTCAGTTTTGACAAAGTTATAGGTTCGGAAAGTTTTGAATTTCGAAAAAAAAACATTTCCACATGAATGCAGTATTATTATTGAGATCGAGCCACGACTGAAAAGTTATAGGTTCGGAAAGTTTTGACAAAGTCATAGGTTCGGAAAGTTTTGACAGAGTTATAGATTTGGAAAAATTTGAAATTAATTTCGAAAAAAAAAAATTTCCAACTATGAATGCAGTATTATTATTGAGATCGAGCCACGACTAAAACGCCTTTCCTTCTGAAAATCGGTTCAATTTTGACAAAGTTATAGGTCTGGAAACATTTAACAAATGTATAGGTTCGGAAAGTGTTGGCATGAATTTCCAAAAAAGAAAAACATTTCCAACTATGAATGCAGTATTATTATTGAGATCGAGCCACGACTAAAAAGACTTTTATTTTGCAAATCGGTTCAGTTTTGATAAAGTCATAGGTTTGGAAACTTTTGACAAAGTTATACGTTCGGAAAGTTTTAACATGAATTTCGAAAAAGAAATAACATTTCCAACTATGAATGCTGTATTATTATTGAAATCGAGCCACGACTAAAAAGACTTTTATTTTGCAAATCGGTTCAGTTTTGACAAAGTCATAGGTTCGGAAAGTTTTGACAAAGTTATAGATTCGGAAAGTTTTGACATGAATTTCGAAAAAAAAACATTTCCACATATGAATGCAGTATTATTATTGAGATCGAGCCACGAATAAAACTACTTTCATTTTAAAAATCGGTTCAGTTTTGACAAAATCATAGGTTCGAAAAGTTTTGACAAAGTTATAGGTTCGGAAAGTTTTGACAAGAATTTCAAAAAAAACATTTCCAACATGAATGCAGTATTATTATTGAGATCGAGCCAAGACTAAAACGCCTTTCCTTTTGAAAATCGGTTCAATTTTGACAAAGTTAAAAGTTCGGAAAGTTTTGACAAAGTTATATGTTCGGAAAAATTTGACTAAACTATAGGTTTGGAAAGTTTTGACATGAATTTCTAGAAAAAAGAACATTTGCAACTATAAATGCATTACTATTATTGAGTTTGAGCCACGACTAAAACGCCTTTCCTTTAAAAAATGGGTTCAGATTTGACAAAGTTATAGGAAAGTTTTGACAAAGTCACACGATCAGAAAAATTTGACAAAAATATAGGTTCGGATAGTTTTGACATGAATCGCATTTCCTTTTGCAAATCGGTTCAGTTTTGACAAAGTTATACGTGCGGAAAGTTTTGATAAAGTTATAGGTTCGGAAAGTTTTGACATGAATTTCGAAAAAAAAACATTTCCACATATGAATGCAGTGTTATTATTGAGATCGAGCCACGACTAAAACTACTTTCATTTTGAAAATCGGTTCAGTTTTAAAAACGTCATAGGTTCGGAAAGTTTTGACAAAGTTATAGGTTCGGAAAAATTTGAAATTAATTTCGAAAAAAAAAAAACATTCCAACTATGAATGCAGTATTATTATTGGGATCGAGCCACGACTAAATCGCATTTCCTTTTTAATATCGGTTCAGTTTTGACAAAGTTATAGGTTCGGAAAGTTTTGACAAAGTTATAGGCTCGGAAAAATTTTGACAAATATATAGGTTTGGAAAGTTTTGACATGAATGTCGAAAAAAAATAACATTTGCAGCTATGACAGCTATAACGCCTTTCCTTTTTAAAATCGGTTCAGTTTTGACAAAGTTATAGGTTTGTAAAATTTTGACAAAGTTATACGATCGGAAAAATTTGACAAAAATATAGGTTCAGAAAGTTTTGACATGAATTTCGAAAAAGAAACATTTCCAACTATGAGTGAATTATTATTATTAAGATCGAGCCACGACTAAATCGCATTTCCTTTTGGAAATCGGTTCAGTTTTGACAAAGTTATAGGTTCGGAAAGTTTTGAATTTCGAAAAAAAAACATTTCCACATGAATGCAGTATTATTATTGAGATCGACGACTAAATCGCATTTCCTTTTGGAAATCGGTTCAGTTTTGACAAAGTTATAGGTTCGGAAAGTTTTGACATTTCGAAAAAAAAACATTTCCACATGAATGCAGTATTATTATTGAGATCGAGCCACGACTGAAAAGTTATAGGTTCGGAAAGTTTTGACAAAGTTATAGGTTCGGAAAAATTTGACTAAACTATAGGTTTGGAAAGTTTTGCCATGAATTTCGAGAAAAAAGAACATTTGCAACTATAAATGCAGTATTATTATTGAGTTTGAGCCACGACTAAAACGCCTTTCCTTTTTAAAATAAGTTCAGTTTTGACATAGTTATAGGAAAGTTTTGACAAAGCCACACGATCGGAACAAGTTGACAAAAACATAGGTTCGGAAAGTTTTGACATGAATCGCATTTCCTTTTGGAAATCGGTTCAGTTTTGACAAAGTCATAGGTTTGGAAACTTTTGACAAAGTTAAACGTTCGGAAAGTTTTAACATGAATTTCGAAAAAAAAAACATTTCTTACTATGAATGCAGTACTATTATTGAAATCGAGCCACGACTAAAAAGACTTTTATTTGGCAAATCGGTTCAGTTGTGACAAAGTCATAGGTTCGGAAAGTTTTGACAAAGTTATAGATTCGGAAAGTTTTGACATGAATTTCGAAAAAAAAACATTTCCACATATGAATGCAGTATTATTATTGAGATCGAGCCACGAATAAAACTACTTTCATTTTAAAAATCGGTTAAGTTTTGACAAAATCATAGGTTCGAAAAGTTTTGACAAAGTTATAGGTTCGGAAAGTTTTGACAAGAATTTCAAAAAAAACATTTCCAACATGAATGCAGTATTATTATTGAGATCGAGCCACGACTAAAACGCCTTTCCTTTTGAAAATCGGTTCAATTTTGACAAAGTTAAAAGTTCGGAAAGTTTTGACAAAGTTATATGTTCGGAAAAATTTGACTAAACTATAGGTTTGGAAAGTTTTGACATGAATTTCTAGAAAAAAGAACATTTGCAACTATAAATGCATTACTATTATTGAGTTTGAGCCACGACTAAAACGCCTTTCCTTTTTAAAATGGGTTCAGATTTGACAAAGTTATAGGAAAGTTTTGACAAAGTCACACGATCAGAAAAATTTGACAAAAATATAGGTTCGGATAGTTTTGACATGAATCGCATTTCCTTTTGGAAATCGGTTCAGTTTTGACAAAGTTATACGTCCGGAAAGTTTTGATAAAGTTATAGGTTCGGAAAGTTTTGACATGAATTTCGAAAAAAAAAACATTTCCACATATGAATGCAGTGTTATTATTGAGATCGAGCCACGACTAAAACTACTTTCATTTTGAAAATCGGTTCAGTTTTGAAAAAGTCATAGGTTTGGAAACATTTGACAAATGTATAGGTTCGGAAAGTGTTGGCATGAATTTCCAAAAAGAAAAACATTTCCAACTATGAATGCAGTATTATTATTGAGATCGAGCCACGACTAAAAAGACTTTTATTTTGCAAATCGGTTCAGTTTTGATAAAGTCATAGGTTTGGAAACTTTTGACAAAGTTATACGTTCGGAAAGTTTTAACATGAATTTCGAAAAAGAAAAACATTTCCAACTATGAATGCTGTATTATTATTGAAATCGAGCCACGACTAAAAAGACTTTTATTTTGCAAATCGGTTATAGATTCGGAAAGTTTTGACATGAATTTCGAAAAAAAAAACATTTCCAGATATGAATGCAGTGTTATTATTGAGATCGAGCCACGACTAAAACTACTTTCATTTTGAAAATCGGTTCAGTTTTGAAAACGTCATAGGTTCGGAAAGTTTTGACAAAGTTATAGACAAGGAAAAATTTGAAATAAATTTCGAAAAAAAAAAAATTCCAACTATGAATGCAGTATTATTATTGGGATCGAGCCACGACTAAAACGCATTTCCTTTTTAATATCGGTTCAGTTTTGACAAAGTTATAGGTTCGGAAAGTTTTGACAAAGTTATAGGCTCGGAAAAATTTTGACAAATATATAGGTTTGGAAAGTTTTGACATGAATTTCGAAAAAGAAACATTTCCAACTATGAGTGAATTATTATTATTAAGATCGAGCTACGACTAAATCGCATTTCCTTTTGGAAATCGGTTCAGTTTAGACAAAGTTATAGGTTCGGAAAGTTTTGACATGAATTTCGAAAAAAAAAACATTTCCACATGAATGCTGTATTATTATTGAGATCGAGCCACGACTAAAAAGTTATAGGTTCGGAAAGTTTTGACAAAGTTATAGGTTCGGAAAAATTTGACTAAACTATAGGTTTGGAAAGTTTTGCCATGAATTTCGAGAAAAAAGAACATTTGCAACTATAAATGCAGTATTATTATTGAGTTTGAGCCACGACTAAAACGCCTTTCCTTTTTAAAATAAGTTCAGTTTTGACATAGTTATAGGAAAGTTTTGACAAAGCCACACGATCGGAACAAGTTGACAAAAACATAGGTTCGGAAAGTTTTGACATGAATCGCATTTCCTTTTGGAAATCGGTTCAGTTTTGACAAAGTTATACGTCCGGAAAGTTTTGATAAAGTTATAGGTTCGGAAAGTTTTGACATGAATTTCGAAAAAAAACATTTCCACATATGAATGCAGTATTATTATTGAGATCGAGCCACGACTAAAACTACTTTCATTTTGAAAATCGGTTCAGTTTTGACAAATTTATAGGTTTGGAAACTTTTGACAAAGTTAAACGTTCGGAAAGTTTTAACATGAATTTCGAAAAAAAAAAAACATTTCCAACTATGAATGCAGTATTATTATTGAAATCGAGCCACGACTAAAAAGACTTTTATTTTGCAAATCGGTTCAGTTTTGACAAAGTCATAGGTTCGGAAAGTTTTGACAAAGTTATAGATTCGGAAAAATTTGAAATTAATTTCGAAAAAAAAAAAATTTCCAACTATGAATACAGTATTATTATTGAGATCGAGCCACGACTAAAACGCCTTTCCTTCTGAAAATCGGTTCAATTTTGACAAAGTTATAGGTTTGGAAACATTTGACAAAGAAAAACATTTCCAACTATGAATGCAGTATTATTATTGAGATCGAGCCACGACTAAAAAGACTTTTATTATAGTTATAGGTTCGGAAAGTTTTGACAAAGTTATAGGTTCGGAAAAATTTTGACAAATATATAGGTTCGGAAAGTTTTGGCATGAATTTCGAAAAAAAAAACATTTCCACATGAATGCAGTATTATTATTGAGATCGAGCCACGACTAAAAAGTTATATGTTCGGAAAGTTTTGACAAAGTTATAGGTTCGGAAAAATTTGACTAAACTATTGTAACGTTTGTTATTTTCATCATTAAAAGTTTTATCGCAATTTGTTCTTGACAAATTTGTCGCCTGCGATAAAATGCATAAATAACAGCTTTGATGCTGCAATGCTCTTTTTCTCTCAGTAGTGAGATTGCTTCCAGAGCTTAGGAGTTAATCACAGCTAACTTCATACTCTCCAATGGAAAGCTCTGGAAAGAACGACTATAAAAAGTGCATGCGTATTAGATCGCCTCCTCTTCTTTTTTGTTCAGTCTGCTAATTGTCACGCCGGACCGTCGAGTCGCGAGCTGAAAAAAATGTTAAACACGTGATCGCAACGCACAAGTTGGTGCACCGAGAAAAAAAATGTTAAAAGAAAAAAAAACGGAAATAAGACGATCGATCGCTAATAATAAAATATATAACAGTGCCAAATTAAACCATAATTAAGAACAAAAAACTATACGAAGTTATCGACCAGAACACGTGCACGACATGAGCTAATGGCCATGACCTATAAGTGACCTTAACCTTAAAGACACAACCACATCACCATGCGTTTGTCTACGCAGGTTTAGAAGTATCGGTCTATTATATTATTGGACCAAATCCCGTCCCGAATTTCGTTCAGTGCATCCCCGCACTCAATCGCAGTTCTGCCAAGAGCAAGCGCAATTTTCGTGCTCTTCGCCCTTGCATGGCCTGCTCAGTCCATAAAAGCCTCGGAGCAGCTTCTTTTGTTCGTATCCAAAGAGAAGGCAACAACCCAGGAAGATCAGCAGTTTAAAAAAAATCATATATACAAAGACTTTAAGTTATAAGTATTTTTTTTAAACAATGTATTAGTTTATAGATGTTAATGGGTTAATACAGTTAATGAGTGCAGTGCAAAATTACATTAACAAAGAGAAAACGATCCCCTCTTCGCGAACACAGGTAGCTCTCTCTTAATCTGTATGTAGAGCACATGTATATATATATGTATATCTGCGTTCTCTGTATTCGATATGCATAAGTATTAGACCACAGCTGATTAGAAAATGTGTAAAGTGACAAAAATAATTTAAAGTAACAAAAACAAACACAAAATTAACATCAAAAGCAACGATGGACTCTCTCGCTGGAAGGCCTTTCATCGTCGGAGCAGTACATATGTAAGTACATAAAAGCTATAAAGAAGCAACTCTCTTTTATTGTTTCTTTGACATGTTCTAATCACAGCTGTATATTTGTTGGTCACCTTGAATTAAATTACAATTAGAGCGATTAATTTTGTTAATAAAAGTAATTGCAGAACAAATAAATAGTAAAAGAAAAAAAATTAGAAAAAAATAAAACAGTTTACTGACCCTTCCCTTATTTAAATTAAACGGGATCGTTTCCTTAACTGTTTTTGCAGCGCACACATGAAGTAAAGTGTAATCATAACCCAAATAGTTATTCAAATTATTGCTAGTAAAACGACATGTATTCATTAAAAGTATTATAGGCATACACTGTTAAAAAAAGTTAAAGTATTAATATTGTTATTTGAAGTTGCCTTAATTTTAAATGTTAGCATAATTTTTTTTAAAAGCAATATGGAAAAGCTTGTTTTTTATGATTATATATTCTTACCGAGAAATCTTTGTTAAATAAATTAAGCACCTATCATGAGTATAATGAAACGGAATTTGTTATTCTTCTACTTTTTCATCAATTCGAGTATGCACGACTAAATTGATTTAGTCCTATTGACATGGTAACATAACAGTAGTAACCTAATTGTTTTTGGGGACTTTAAAAACATCCCGCTAGTAAAGTCCATGGTTGGGTAGGGTATAGAATGCGGTTGTCAACCACCAACTTCAGACACCGCCAAAGCCAGTTAATAAGAGAAGTCACCCATTTTTTTTAAGCATATCGGTCTGAGAGTTACAGCTCGTCTAGCTGCCTCGTTTTGTTTTCTTTTCTTTATTTTGTTGACGATATTTTGCGAATTTTTTTCTTTAGTTTCCGAAGGGATCCTTAATAAAATTTTGTAAGCAAGAGTCAAGGAATTAGCAAAACCCACCCCACCCCGAAAGAGCTACGGTAATATAGGGTCCCACTCCGCTATACCTCCTTCGACTCACTGGACGAATGCGATTGACCAATCCGTTAACATCTGGTCAGTACATGCAGACGTTGGCTAGATTCTGTACATTTTTGTTGTCCAGACGTGGCGTAAAGTCTACAGAAAATTGTGGCATAGGCTACCTAACTTTTTTTGCGCCCAACGTGGAGCAAAGTCTACAGATAATTTTAGCTAAGATTACATAAATTTTTGGCGCCCGACAACGTGGGGCATCTGTATCTCTTTTTAAACCAACTGTGTGGGACATCTGTATATCTTTTTGAACCAACTGTGTGGAGCCTCGGTCTTTAGGTGAAGCCGTACATAAGTTTTTGGAACCAACTGTCTGTGGCCTCCTTTTTCGGTAAAGACCAGGAATTGTGTTTGGTTACATCATTTGTGGAGGTCAAGCTTAAGGCTGGGAGATAGAGTTTGAAGGCTTACGTTACAGAAAGATAGTAGAGTACACACCTGGTTTGTAAAGAGAGCATATATATTTTTTCTACTTTTTCCTAATCTATGGTGCTTATAGGATTCCTGATTTGAATTGCCGCAGGCCGAAGCATCAGATTATGAAAAACATGACGTTATTTTTTTAGGCGTTTTGGATTCTTATAATTAGATTCAGTTCGATTATCTGCCAAAAGCTTAAACTAACGGGTCATGTATGAGATAGAAAAGTCAAAGCTATTGTTGCCACCTGATAGTTGTAGAGATGCTCACACAACCTTAGCTCAGATATTTTTTTTAATTTTTGGACACAAGCTGTGCTTGAAGTAGTAGAAGCTAGGAAATACTCTTCAAAGCTTTTTGGATTCTTGCATGTTTTGGCTCAGCTCAGACATCCTGCCAATTGCTAAGAAAAGAGCCTTTTTCTTGAATAGCACTTTGTTTGGTTACGCATGTCTCCTCACCAAACAACCACTAAATTAGTTTCGCTGTTAAGTATTTAACCGTATGATAAGTTATGCTCTGCGCAGCATAAGAGCATAAGAGTCTAACGTAACTACAATAACTTTGTTTTGCATATGAGAGGGAGAGAGAGGAAGACTCCCCGATGGGGAGCAACAGCCGCTGCAATTCGGCAGCTAATCAGTCGTTTTTTGATCGCGTAAGGTGTTTGTGTTAATCTCAATAGCTCAACATTAGCAGCTGCATTTCGGCAGCTAATAAGTTCAATTCGGAGCTTATTATTAACAATTATAACTCGTTTTAAGTTTGGCCACGAAGGCAAATAAATTATATTTATATTAATGCAAATTTCGTGCATTTTTATTTTTAGTTTGAAAAACTCGATAGCTATTGAAAAAGCTCAATAGCTCAACATTTGGTGACCCCGACGTGATTCGTTCGTTTAAATAAACACAAATTATTTAAATTATAAAGTTAATAAACCTCGCCCTCGCGCTCTTGCATCGTCTTCGTTATCAACGGTTCGTTTTGTGCTCACTTTCGGTACGGTCGATGCCCTTATCTCGTTTGCTTAAACAGTTGCAGCAGCCGTTTCTGCATTGTTATTGCTTTTCCTGTTTCGTTTTGCTGCGCTTGTGAATAAAGTTTGACCTCAAATTGACATTGCATCGGTCGAACGTGTGTGTTAAAGCATTAGTGGAAAATTGATTGACTCCTACAAAAACATTTAAAAATGCATAATTCTGCTGCCGCTCAGTCTCCTGGTGCCCCGTTTTACAAAGCCAAAGCCAAGGCTATTGATGAGCAAGTAAAACGGATGGCCAAAGTACTTGCTCCGGAGCAAATTGTGCATCTTAGCGAACAAGAGTTGGTTGTTCGGCTTGAGGCGTTGGAAAGTGCTCAGCAGGCATTTTACCGCATGCATGACTCATTGGAGGAGCTGGATTATGATGAAATCGGGAGTGAGTTACGTGCAAGTTTTGATGACTTCTCAATATTAGCTGAAACCGGCTTGCGACGCGAAATTGACAAGCGAAAGTTATCATCGCCGTTGTGTTCGACTTTGAGGCAAGATACATGTGGTGACAATCACACATTGTCTCAAGGCAGAATCCGGTTGCCTGAAATCAAGCTGCCCGAGTTTAGTGGAGGGTATACAAAGTTTGCAGAGTTCATAGCGATGTTCTCTTCAATCATTGATGCGGACTCAGGACTTTCGGATGTGGAGAAGTTTCAGCACTTGCGATCGTGCCTGAAAGGATCAGCTCTAGATAGTGTTTCTTCGTTGGAAATCAGCAGCGCTAACTATCGAGTTGCATTGGAGCTCCTTAAAAAACGGTTTAACAACAAGCGTCTCATGTTCCAAGCTCATGTCACGGAGATTTTGGGTTTAGATTGCATCGAGTCATCATCAGCAGTAAAACTTCGAGCCCTTTCGGATACAGTTAACGCCAACATTCGCGCTCTACAAAGCCTGGGCAACGTGGAGCAGATTGCGGATTTCATTATTGTGCACAGTTTGCTGCAGAAGGTGGACACGGCAACGCAGACCAGTTGGGAGGAGACAGCACCAATGGATACTATTCCGACCTGTGAGCAGTTCATGGCATTTCTGGATCGACGATGTCAAAGGTTGGAAAATGTGGAACACGCTATGGCAACGTATACGCCTAGCTCTAAGGTGGGGAAAAGTAGTAAAATCGTTAACACCAGTAGAAAGGCCTTTGTTGCTACTCACTCCAACACAAATAAATGTGTGCTTTGTGAGACCTCTGGCCACTTTATTTACAACTGTTCCCGTTTTGCAAATCTGTCTCCGCAACTGCGTCTACAAGAGGTGAAGAAGCTCAACCTTTGCATCAATTGCCTGCGTAAAGGTCATCGGTTAAAGGAGTGCAGCTCCACTACCTGCTACCGTTGCAAGGCCAAGCATCATACGCTTCTGCATTTCGAGAATCAGATTGACGGCTCTCAAGTTAACGTTGCTCCGCATCCGCGTGCTGCAAACCCTTCTGCAACACTTGTAGCCCAAAATCGTAGTCAAGACATGGTGCTCTTGGCAACTGCTGTAATCAACGTTAGAAGTCGTACTGGAGTTTTAGTCCCTTGCCGAGCGCTACTTGATTCTGGTTCGCAGGTGCACATTATTACGTCTCGTCTAGCTCAGCACCTCCAGCTGCGAAGGCATCGCTCACCTACTTTGATTTCAGGATTGGGGGAGTCTACTGTTGCCTCAGAAGGCTATTCAGCCGAGATAAATTTTCAATCTCTAGCATCTGCGTACTCTGCCAACATCTCAGTTCTCATAGCTCCGTCTATAACTGGAAATCAGCCTAGCTACGATATTAGCACTGAGCTCTGGAACATACCCTCAAATATTCGCTTGGCTGATCCAGATTTCTTTAAGGCGCACAAAATTGATTTGTTAATTGGAGCTGGCCTGTTTTTTGAATTGTTGTGTGTCGGTCAAATCAAAACCGCGCCTGGTTTGCCTATTCTTCAAAAAACTCAATTGGGCTGGATAGTGACAGGAGGAACTTCTTCAGCGAGCCCTGCCTCATTGATGGTCACTAGCTCGGTTCCGATGCCAAATCCTAGCCCAGATCACAGGCTTGATGAAATCGTTCGTCGGTTTTGGGAGGTAGAATCGTGTTCTCGTTTAGTCAACGAATCTACCAAGGAGGAACTTGATTGTGAAGCGCATTTTAAACAAACTTTTGCTCGTTTGGACACTGGCGAATATTCGGTTCGCCTTCCAGTTAAGCATACTGTGGATCTACTTGGAGATTCACATCAACAAGCATATCGTCGTTTTTGCAACCTCGAGCGCAAATTAGAGCGTCATCCTGGGTTGAAGTCACAATATTCAGCATTTATCAAGGAGTATGTGGATTTGAACCACATGTCTCTTGTGGAGTCACACATGCTAAGTCGCTGCAAGTATTATCTTCCTCATCATTGTGTTCTCAAGGAAGACAGCTCAACAACTAAGCTTAGAGTTGTTTTTGATGGTTCGGCCGTGTCTTCGTCTGGTTATTCCCTGAATGAAATCCTTATGGCAGGCCCAACTATTCAACGCAAGCTGTTCGCTACACTGTTGCAGTTTAGGACATTCCCAATAGCCCTGACTGGTGACATTTGCAAAATGTATAGGTGTGTTAGGATGGCTGAACCCGATTCCTATTTGCAATGCATCTTGTGGCGTGATTCGCCTCATCAGGAAATTAAAGTTTTCAAGCTGGATACTGTCACCTATGGCACAAAGCCAGCTTCCTTTCTGGCGGTTCGTTCCATGCAGCAGTTAGCTATTGATGAAAGAAGATCATTTCCTGCTGGATCTAAAGTGATCCTTAACGATTTCTACGTAGATGATCTCATCACTGGAGGTGACTCTGCCGAGGAAGTTGTTCATATCATGGAGCAAACAGTCAGTCTGCTTCGAAAGGGAAACTTTGAACTTAGGAAGTGGTGCTCCAACGATCCTCGCGTGCTTCAACAGGTTCCTGAATAGGAGAGGGAGACCTTTCTAAAATTTGACGATGGCACGGATATCACGAAGACTCTCGGACTTGCGTGGGATCCAGCCTCTGACTGCCTTCTGTTCAACTTTTCGCCTATGAAAGCGCCTGGAAAGCCTAGCAAACGGTCGGTGCTGTCTACCATTGCTCGTTTCTATGACCCGCTTGGACTTATCGGACCCGTGGTAGCCAAGGCCAAGATCTTTCTGCAGCACATTTGGAGAGAGCAGTTGGATTGGGATGAGAGTCTTCCTGCTTCTTTGCACTGTTCTTGGAACAACTTGTGTGCAGATATTTGCAACACAGAGCAAATAAAACTCCCTCGACTGGTCATTGTTCAAAAGGGCATCATCGAAGTTCATGGTTTTAGTGATGCGAGCATTGAGGCTTACGGTGGATGCATTTACGTTGTATCCATAACAGAGGGACGGCGCATAGCTCATTTGTTGTGCTCTAAGTCTCGAGTGGCACCTTTACGAACTCTCACAGTACCCAAGTTGGAATTATCTGCTGCTTCACTTCTATCTCAACTTATTCGCGAAGTAGCTCACATGAATTTATTTAACGCTAGATACTATTGTTGGTCGGATTCGGCAGTTGTTTTATCCTGGATACGAGATGAGCCTTCACGTTTCCAAACGTTCACAGCTAATCGCATATCTTTGATACAGGAGCTAACGACAGGAATGGAATGGCGCTACGTACCGACGGAATGCAACCCGGCAGACATTCTTTCTAGAGGAGCGCTTCCCAGCGACCTTTTAGAATCATCGTTGTGGTCTCATGGTCCCGGTTTCTTAACAAAAGGAGAGTGCGACTGGCCCGCATCATGTTTACCGGCCCGTACGCTTCCTGAGCTGCGGCAAAAGGTGCTAGTTGCCATCCCTAGATGCTTGGAAGTCAGCATAGGATGCAAGTTTGCAAATTCATTTCATAACCTGCGTCGTGTCTTCGGATATATTTATAAATTTCGAATCGCATCGGCATCCCAGTCTAACAGTAGATTGGATACCAAGGGCACTCAGCTACTCTTGCGGAGCATCCAGAAGGCGAATCTGAGTGATGAGTATAGGGCTCTTCAAGACGGACGGACGATCGCATCATCCAGCTCTATTGCCTCGCTTAACCCATTCATCGATGAGTTTGGACTTCTTCGTGTTGGTCGCCGTCTAAAGCACTCAAATCTGGATTTCGATGCGCAGCATCCCATCATACTGCCGAGCCATCATCCTGTCACACGCGCCATCATCATGCATTTTCACAGGCGTCAGCTGCATGCCGGACCTCGTTCTCTGCTTGCGCATATTCGGCTCCACTATTGGCCTATTGGGGGGCGTAAGACTGTCTCCAGCGTAACAGCAAAATGCATTATGTGTTTTCGAGCTAAACCGGTCCTTGTTGAGCAAATCATGGCGGATCTTCCCCGCGATCGTGTTCGCGGCTCACATCCTTTCGCTGTCACTGGAGTGGACTACTGTGGACCGTTTTACTACAAGAGCGAGAGTCGTAACAAAGGACCAGTAAAGTGCTACATCTCGGTCTTCATTTGCTTCGCAACAAAGGCAGTACATCTTGAACTGGTTCCTGACCTTTCAACAGCAGCCTTTCTTAATGCGCTTAAGCGGTTCATTCTGACTCGATGCAAACCTGTTCGCATATGGTCGGACAATGCGACAAATTTCGTCGGAGCCAAGAATGACCTGGCTGAGCTCAAGCGACTCTTCCTCAGCGAGAAGCACATCGACTCTGTCCGAGAGTTTTGTGTCTCTGACGACATTGAATGGAAATTCATCCCACCTCGCTCCCCACACTTTGGTGGACTTTGGGAGGCAGCTGTGAAGACAGCAAAATATACCATATTATTATCGGTCGGTCGGACCCTCGGTTTTGCCCCTGGATGATCTGCGCACACTCGTCTGCCACATTGGGGCAATAATAAATTCTCGACCTCTATTTCCACTTTCAGAGCACCCTGCAGATCTGGATGTGTTAACTCCTGCTCACTTCCTTGGCACTGCGCCACTGGCAATTTATCCGGAGCCGGATGTAACGAAGCTAAACGTTAGCCGCCTAGATCGCTGGCAGCGTATAGCCTATTACCAACAAATTTTCTGGAGTCGTTGGCGTGACGAATACCTAACGCTTCTTCAGCAACGGTCCAAATGGAGAACAGCTTACCCGGGCGTTCACATAGATGATGTGGTCCTTGTAAAGGACGAAAACTTGCCGCCCCTTAAGTGGCCGCTGGCTCGTGTGGTCGAGCTTGTTGCTGGTCCTGACGGCGTTTCCCGGGTAGCTGTTCTCAAAACGTCAACTGGAATAATAAAGAGAGCTGTGCGCAAGTTGTGTGCGCTTCCGAAGGAGGATTCTGTTGAAAGCCCGTGTCTTTCAACGGGGGGAGAATGTTTGGTTACGCATGTAGCCTCACCAAACAACCACTAAATTAGTTTCGCTCTTAAATATTTAACCGTATAATAAGTTATGCTCTGCGCAGCATAAGAGCAAGTTTAACGTAACTACAACAACTTTGTTTTGCATATGAGAGGGAGAGAGAGGAAGACTCCCCGATGGGGAGCAACAGCCGCTGCAATTCGGCAGCTAATCAGTCGTTAGTTGATCGTCAAAGGTTTTTGTTTGATTTCAAGAGCAAGAGTAGCTGCAATTCGGCAGCTAATCGGTTCTATTTTTAGCAACAGCAACAGCAGCTGCAATTCGGCAGCTGATAAGTTGTGTTAGATCGATCGGAATAAAAAGTCGCGGCGCGGTATTCGACATCGCTTGCCAATTAGTGTAATTAAAGCTGCAATTCGGCAGCTAATAAGTTCAATTCGGAGCTTATTATTAACAATTATAACTCGTTTTAAGTTTGGCCACGAAGGCAAATAAACTATATTTATATTAATGCAAATTTCGTGCATTTTTATTTTATTTTGAAAAACTCGATAGCTATTGAAAAAGCTCAATAGCTCAACAGAGAGCATATATATTTTTTCTACTTTTTCCTAATCTATGGTGCTTATAGGATTCCTGATTTGAATTGCCGCAGGCCGAAGCATCAGATTATGAAAAACATGACGTTATTTTTTTAGGCGTTTTGGATTCTTATAATTAGATTCAGTTCGATTATCTGCCAAAAGCTTAAACTAACGGGTCATGTATGAGATAGAAAAGTCAAAGCTATTGTTGCCACCTGATAGTTGTAGAGATGCTCACACAACCTTAGCTCAGATTTTTTTTTAATTTTTGGACACAAGCTGTGCTTGAAGTAGTAGAAGCTAGGAAATACTCTTCAAAGCTTTTTGGATTCTTGCATGTTTTGGCTCAGCTCAGACATCCTGCCAATTGCTAAGAAAAGAGCCTTTTTCTTGAATAACACTTGTTAAACACAGTCAAAAGTCCAAAGTATATCGCTAGTAGGATCAAATTGGTTATTAGTTAATAAGGTTATAGGCAATGGTGAATTTAGGCTGGATCTGCACATCATGCGATAGTGTAATTGTACCGCTTTCTGGAAACACTGTTAAAAACTAAAAAGAGCTTTAACCATTTTATTTGATCTGAATAATTAGTTGAAATATCCCAGTTAATAAATTGCTTCTTCTTATTTAAAACTGGTCGATTAAGTTACTACTGTATATGTTTACCAAAAAAAATGTCATAAAAGGGTAAAATTAATAAAAAAAAAAAAAAAATTGTTTTGAAGAAATGTTACCAAGACATTCGCCTGTACAAGCTCGACAGCCAAGTACTGATGAAGAACAAAACTGTTTAGTTTGTTCTCAAGTCTTAACGGATACAGAACCATGCTATGTCACACCTTGTAATCATGTGTACCATAGGGAATGCCTAGAGAGTCGGCTGACGACTCACAAAGACTGTCCAAGTTGTTTTCAGATTATTGAAACGAACCAGTTAAAACTAGTAGTAGGAAATTGTTCGCCAACGCGACAAACAGAAGCTACAGGCATGCCGCAATCGCAAAATCGACGTACTGTCACGCGCAGCTTGGAAAGATCCCTAAATGAAGAACCAGCACAGACTCGTAACCTGCAAGGAGATGTGCAGAACAGTAGTAATAGTTATAATTCTGCTGCTGCTCAATCCAATTCTAAGAGGCGAGGGAGACCAAACGTATCTCGGCCCAATTATGTATCGAGAGAGCCAAGTATAGATTACTCTTTAATACAGAATATGATAGAGCAGACCGTTTCTCGTTTGGTATCCAGTCTAAATATAAATCAACGAAGTCAATCACCCATAAGAAATAACCGAGTACATTATAATGAGCCAATATCATCACCGAGTCAATCGTCAGTACCTAGCAGTCAAATTGCTAATATTATGCAAAAATGGAACTTAACTTTTGAGGGAACTGAGCAAGGCTTAACCGTAGAAGAATTTATTTATCGCGTTAAATCACTAACCGATGAATCTTTAGAAAGTGATTTTCAAGGCTTGTGCAAGCACCTGCATATATTATTTGCAGGCAAAGCACGAGATTGGTTTTGGAGATATCATAAAGGAGTATCTCGTATTATCTGGTCTGATTTTTGTATGTCCTTAAGACAACAGTATAAAGACTATACATCGGATTTTCTTAGCAAAGAACGTATTCGCGCACGAAAGCAAAAGTCAGGAGAAACGTTTGCAATGTTTTTCGATGCTGTGGCAGCACTGATGGATAACTCATCTGTCCAAATAGACGAAGACGAAATTCTAGAGATTGTTAAAAATAATCTCTTACCCGAAACGCGGCAACAGTTATTATATCAGCCAATCAGAACCATTAGCGAGTTGAGAAAACTAGTTCAAATGAAAGAAAATCTAACTCGTGAAATAGGTTCATGTGTAGAAAGTACAAAAGCAAAAGTACCCATATATCGTCGTACGGTACACGCAATAGAAATAAATGATCATCAATATAATAATCAAGAAGAAATTGAAAGTGAAATTGCAGCAGTTCGCGCTTCACACGCAAAGCTCGTGTGTTGGAATTGTGATGTCATAGGACACGCGTGGCAAGACTGTTTAGCAGAGCGTCGCATATTTTGTTATGGTTGTGGGGAACCAAATGTATATAAGCCCCAATGTCAAAAATGCATCCGTAGCAAATCGGAAAACCGAATACAGGGTGCATCCAACACCACCAGGTTGCCCCCGTCGAAATAAAAGTTAACAAAAATGAAAATAAAATCAAGATTGCTCAGCCAACGCATATCTCACCAAGCAGGCAAGACGCGTCTCAGCAATCTTATAAAAAGTCACATATTGATCGTTTACAAAATTATAAAAAAACAAGTAAGAAGGCTCTAGTCGAGAAATCCCGACTAGACTATACCCTTAACCCTATAATTTACGCATACAGTCAGTGCTTGCAAGTATGTGTGAGTGTGTGTATGTATACGCGTATAGTGCATACCTTCTTAATTTCAATACTCCATATCTCCAGTGTTTCTCAGCCGATTTCAATAAAATTTTCACAGATTGTCTTTATTTAGTCTAATCTTTCAAACTGCATCAAAAAGTATTCTAAATTGAAGATTTTGTTGTTATCGATTACATGTGTATATCGGAAACGGGAAGAGTTATCGAAAATCTAAAACAAACTTGTACTGCCTAGGGATTAGGCGAGCTTATATACCAAATCTGGAGTCTCTAGCTCTTATAGTCTCTGAGATCGACGCGTTCATACATACGGACGGACGGACGGACGGACGGACAGACGGACAGACGGACAGACGGACAGACGGACATGGCTATATCGACTCGGCTGTTGATGCTGATCAAGAATATATATACTTTATGGGGTCGGAGATGCTTCCTTCTGCCTGTTACATACTTTTGCACAAATCCATTATACCCTTTTTACCCATTTTCAATGGGTTAAGGGTATAATTAGGAATAAGATTTTTACGGAAGTAAGGCCCAATGAAATTGTGAAAACAAGTAGAAACGCTGTAAGAATTAGATGTTATTATGATAAGATAAGAAACCACCACAGATTATTGGTGTCTGCTATAGTAAATAATAAGAATGATTTAAGAAGTTATGCGGAAGTCTCTTTTCTTGAGTTTAAAGAACTTGGATTACTGGATACTGGAGCAAATGTCAGTTGCATAGGAGCTAGCTTAGCGAAAGAAAATTTTAATGAATGCCCAGAGTTTACACCGTGTGGGTCATATGTTAAAACTGCTGATGGTCGATCACATACGGTCTTTGGAGTTTTACATGTTTTATTGACTTACAACGGCGTTCAGAAGCCAATGCAATTGTACGTGATCCCCTCAATTCAACAGAAACTGATTCTTGGCATAGATTTCTGGAGAATTTTTGAGCTTGCACCTAAAATAATTCATACCATAGATTTGTCCCAGAGTACTGATAACTCAGATGATATCTATCCTTTAACTTTATTGCAAAGGCAACAGCTTGAAGTAGTGAAAAAACTGTTTCCCAACTGTGATACTGGCTTGGGTCGCACGAATTTAATTCAGCATCATATTGACATCGGAGATGCAAAGCCAGTAAAACAACGATTCTACCCTGTCAGTCCCGCGGTCGAAAAGGTTTTGTTTGCGGAGATTGATCGAATGCTCTCTTTGGATGTTATTGAACCTTCAATGAGTGCTTGGAGTTCACCCATGAGATTAGTTCTCAAGCCCAATAAAATAAGGCTCTGCCTTGATGCTCGAAAACTTAACGATGCTACAGGAAAAGATGCATATCCGTTACCCAGCATCGATGGAATTTTAGCTCGTTTGCCCAAGGCAAATTTAATCTCGAAGCTCGATTTAAAAGATGCCTATTGGCAAATTAAGTTGGATGAGGAGTCAAAGCCTTTAACAGCTTTTACTGTTCCGGGTAGACCCCTTTATCAATTCAAGGTAATGCCATTTGGATTGTGTAATGCACCATCCACAATGTGTCGTTTGATGGACGAGATTATACCCCCTGATTTACGATATTGTGTTTTTGGTTATATAGACGATCTTTGTATCGTATCAGAAGACTTTGAATCACATTTAGCGGTTCTGATCAGACTGGCCGATCAGTTTAGAAAAGCTAATATAACACTAAATATTGGAAAAAGTAACTTTTGTGTTACGAGTATCAACTATTTAGGTTATACTATTGGCTGTGGAGGAATTTCCACAGATCCCGGCAAAATTTCTTGTATTGTTAACTGGCCAGCGCCCAAGAATCTTAAACAGATTCGTGGTTTTCTTGGAGTTTGTAATTGGTACCGGCGGTTTATACAAAACTTTGCAGAGCTTGCTTGTCCAATTACCGAATTGTTGAAAAACAAGAAAAAGTTCATTTGGACTCCTGAAGCCCAAGTGGCAATGGATCAATTGAAGGCCATTCTAACAACTGCTCCTGTTTTGAAAAATCCAGATTTTTCAAAGAAATTCTTTTTGCATTGTGACGCAAGTGATGTTGGAATCGGAGCTGTATTAGTTCAATTATCTGATATTGAGCACGAGCAACCGATCGCATTTATGTCGAAAAAGTTAAACCGTTCTCAAAAAAACTATAGCGTTACTGAACGTGAATGCTTAGCGGTAATCCTTGCAGTAGAAAAGTACAGATAGCATCTTGAGCTGCAAGAATTTAAAGTAGTTACTGACCATTCGAGTCTTCTTTGGCTTATGCGCCAACAAAATGTCTCAGGAAGATTGGCTCGTTGGATTTTCAAGCTGCAACAGTTTAAGTTTACTATTTCCCATCGCAAAGGAAGGGAACATGTTGTTCCTGATGCGTTATCTCGCCTTGAAGAGCTAGAAATAGCAAACTTGGAGTTAGAACCAGTTATAGACCTAAAATCAGATTTTTTTAATGATGAAGAGTATGAAAAGCTTAAAATAAAGTTTAAGGCAAAACAAGATAAATTTCCGACTGTAAAAATAGTTGAACTATATCTATATATACAGAGAGAACACATGTCAGGCGAGTTGGAGCAAGACAAAATATCATGGAAGTTATGGGTTCCAGAACGTCTCCGATCAGCGGTGCTAAAACAAGCACATGATGGTTTAGTTTCTTCACATGGAGGTATGCAAAAAACTATTGAGAAAATTCGTCGAAATCTCTTTTGGCCAGGTTTGGCAAGTGACGTACAAAAATACATAAGACAGTGCGAAATATGTAAACAAATGAAGGCACCTAATTATACCCTACGCCCGCCCATGGGTACTCTTAGTCCGACATGCAGGCCCTTCCAGCGCTTATATATTTATCTACTAGGACCCTATCCGCGTAGCAAAAGAGGACATATTGGTATTCTTATTGTGCTGGATCACTTTAGCAAATACCATTGGCTGCAACCTTTAAAAAAGTTTACATCTGCAGAAATTCAAGATTATCTATTACATAGTATTTTTCATGCAGTTGGGGTTCCTGAAGTTTGTGTTAGCGACAATGGATCGCAGTTCAAAGCAAATGATTTTAATGCATTCCTTACAAAGTTTGGAATAAGACATGTTTATACAACCTTATACTCGCCTCAGAGTAATGCTGCGGAGCGAGTTAACCGATCTTTATTAGCAGCAGTGCGATCTTATTTAAAAAATGATCAAACAGATTGGGACCAGAATCTCACAGGAATCTCATGCGCCTTAAGATCTTCGGTACATCAGTCATTGAGATGTTCGCCATATAAAGCCCTGTTTGGTATAGATATGATAACCCACGAATCAGACTATCGGCTCTTAAAAGATTTGTCACTGCTAGAAGAACAAATAGTTCCCTTATCTCGAACCGATAACCTTACAATGTTGCGTAGTGATATTAAATTAAATATCCGTCAAGCATTTGAGAGGAATGCAAAACAATACAATCTTCGCTCAAAGCCAGTTACGTTTAGAGAGGGACAAGAAATTTTTAGACGCAATTTTGCCCTTAGTAAATTTACGCAGAATTTTAATGCAAAATTAGCACCTCAGTTTTTGAAGTCTCGCATTAAAAAAAAATTAGGTAATTGCTTTTACTTGTTGGAAGATCTGCAGGGAAAAGAAATAGGTACTTTTCACGCAAAAGACATTAGAGCCTGATTCCCGCTAATCATTCCATCTAGCGAAGTCAGATTATCGGGTGGTGTAACGTTTGTTATTTTCATCATTAAAAGTTTTATCGCAATTTGTTCTTGACAAATTTGTCGCCTGCGATAAAATGCATAAATAACAGCTTTGATGCTGCAATGCTCTTTTTCTCTCAGTAGTGAGATTGCTTCCAGAGCTTAGGAGTTAATCACAGCTAACTTCATACTCTCCAATGGAAAGCTCTGGAAAGAACGACTATAAAAAGTGCATGCGTATTAGATCGGCCTCCTCTTCTTTTTTGTTCAGTCTGCTAATTGTCACGCCGGACCGTCGAGTCGCGAGCTGGAAAAAATGTTAAACACGTGATCGCAAAGCACAAGTTGGTGCACCGAGAAAAAAAATGTTAAAAGAAAAAAAAACGGAAATAAGACGATCGATCGCTAATAATAAAATACACTAACAGTGCCAAATTAAACCATAATTAAGAACAAAAAACTATACGAAGTTATCGACCAGAACACGTGCACGACATGAGCTAATGGCCATGACCTATAAGTGACCTTAACCTTAAAGACACAACCACATCACCATGCGTTTGTCTACGCAGGTTTAGAAGTATCGGTCTATTATATTATTGGACCAAATCCCGTCCCGAATTTCGTTCAGTGCATCCCCGCACTCAATCGCAGTTCTGCCAAGAGCAAGCGCAATTTTCGTGCTCTTCGCCCTTGCATGGCCTGCTCAGTCCATAAAAGCCTCGGAGCAGCTTCTTTTGTTCGTATCCAAAGAGAAGGCAACAACCCAGGAAGATCAGCAGTTTAAAAAAATCATATATACAAAGACTTTAAGTTATAAGTATTTTTTTAAACAATGTATTAGTTTATAGATGTTAATGGGTTAATACAGTTAATGAGTGCAGTGCAAAATTACATTAACAAAGAGAAAACGATCCCCTCTTCGCGAACACAGGTAGCTCTCTCTTAATCTGTATGTAGAGCACATGTATATATATATGTATATCTGCGTTCTCTGTATTCGATATGCATAAGTATTAGACCACAGCTGATTAGAAAATGTGTAAAGTGACAAAAATAATTTAAAGTAACAAAAACAAACACAAAATTAACATCAAAAGCAACGATGGACTCTCTCGCTGGAAGGCCTTTCATCGTCGGAGCAGTACATATGTAAGTACATAAAAGCTATAAAAAAGCAACTCTCTTTTATTGTTTCTTTGACATGTTCTAATCACAGCTGTATATTTGTTGGTCACCTTGAAGTAAATTACAATTAGAGCGATTAATTTTGTTAATAAAAGTAATTGCAGAACAAATAAATAGTAAAAGAAAAAAAATAGAAAAAAATAAAACAGTTTACTGACCCTTCCCTTATTTAAATTAAACGGGATCGTTTCCTTAACTGTTTTTGCAGCGCACACATGAAGTAAAGTGTAATCATAACCCAAATAGTTATTCAAATTATTGCTAGTAAAACGACATGTATTCATTAAAAGTATTATAGGCATACACTGTTAAAAAAAGTTAAAGTATTAATATTGTTATTTGAAGTTGCCTTAATTTTAAATGTTAGCATAATTTTTTTTAAAAGCAATATGGAAAAGCTTGTTTTTTATGATTATATATTCTTACCGAGAAATCTTTGTTAAATAAATTAAGCACCTATCATGAGTATAATGAAACGGAATTTGTTATTCTTCTACTTTTTCATCAATTCGAGTATGCACGACTAAATTGATTTAGTCCTATTGACATGGTAACATAACAGTAGTAACCTAATTGTTTTTGGGGACTTTAAAAACATCCCGCTAGTAAAGTCCATGGTTGGGTAGGGTATAGAATGCGGTTGTCAACCACCAACTTCAGACACCGCCAAAGCCAGTTAATAAGAGAAGTCACCCATTTTTTTTAAGCATATCGGTCTGAGAGTTACAGCTCGTCTAGCTGCCTCGTTTTGTTTTCTTTTCTTTATTTTGTTGACGATATTTTGCGAATTTTTTTCTTTAGTTTCCGAAGGGATCCTTAATAAAATTTTGTAAGCAAGAGTCAAGGAATTAGCAAAACCCACCCCACCCCGAAAGAGCTACGGTAATATAGGGTCCCACTCCGCTATACCTCCTTCGACTCACTGGACGAATGCGATTGACCAATCCATTAACATCTGGTCAGTACATGCAGACGTTGGCTAGATTCTGTACATTTTTGTTGTCCAGACGTGGCGTAAAGTCTACAGAAAATTGTGGCATAGGCTACCTAACTTTTTTTGCGCCCAACGTGGAGCAAAGTCTACAGATAATTTTAGCTAAGATTACACTATAGGTTTGGAAAGTTTTGCCATGAATTTCGAGAAAAAAGAACATTTGCAACTATAAATGCAGTATTATTATTGAGTTTGAGCCACGACTAAAACGCCTTTCCTTTTTAAAATAAGTTCAGTTTTGACAAAGTTATAGGAAAGTTTTGACAAAGCCACACGATCGGAAAAAGTTGACAAAAACATAGGTTCGGAAAGTTTTGACATGAATCGCATTTCCTTTTGGAAATCGGTTCAGTTTTGACAAAGTTATACGTCCGGAAAGTTTTGATAAAGTTATAGGTTCGGAAAGTTTTGACATGAATTTCGAAAAAAAAACATTTCCACATATGAATGCAGTATTATTATTGAGATCGAGCCACGACTAAAACTACTTTCATTTTGAAAATCGGTTCAGTTTTGACAATTTATAGGTTTGGAAACTTTTGACAAAGTTAAACGTTCGGAAAGTTTTAACATGAATTTCGAAAAAAAAAAAACATTTCCAACTATGAATGCAGTATTATTATTGAAATCGAGCCACGACTAAAAAGACTTTTATTTTGCAAATCGGTTCAGTTTTGACAAAGTCATAGGCTCGGAAAGTTTTGACAAAGTTATAGATTCGGAAAAATTTGAAATTAATTTCGAAAAAAAAAATGTCCAACTATGAATGCAGTATTATTATTGAGATCGAGCCACGACTAAAAAGACTTTTATTATAGTTATAGGTTCGGAAAGTTTTGACAAAGTTATAGGTTCGGAAAAATTTTGACAAATATATAGGTTTGGAAAGTTTTGACATGAATGTCGAAAAAAAAAACATTTGCAGCTATGACAGCTATAACGCCTTTCCTTTTTAAAATCGGTTCAGTTTTGACAAAGTTATAGGTTTGTAAAATTTTGACAAAGTTATACGATCGGAAAAATTTGACAAAAATATAGGTTCAGAAAGTTTTGACATGAATTTCGAAAAAGAAACATTTCCAACTATGAGTGAATTATTATTATTAAGATCGAGCCACGACTAAATCGCATTTCCTTTTGGAAATCGGTTCAGTTTTGACAAAGTTATAGGTTCGGAAAGTTTTGGCATGAATTTCGAAAAAAAAAACATTTCCACATGAATGCAGTATTATTATTGAGATCGAGCCACGACTAAAACGTTATATGTTCGGAAAGTTTTGGCAAAGTTATAGGTTCGGAAAAATTTGACTAAACTATAGGCTTGGAAAGTTTTGCCATGAATTTCGAGAAAAAAGAACATTTGCAACTATAAATGCAGTATTATTATTGAGTTTGAGCCACGACTAAAACGCCTTTCCTTTTTAAAATAAGTTCAGTTTTGACAAAGTTATAGGAAAGTTTTGACAAAGCCACACGATCGGAAAAAGTTGACAAAAACATAGGTTCGGAAAGTTTTGACATGAATCGCATTTCCTTTTGGAAATCGGTTCAGTTTTGACAAAGTTATACGTCCGGAAAGTTTTGATAAAGTTATAGGTTCGGAAAGTTTTGACATGAATTTCGAAAAAAAAAACCATTTCCACATATGAATGCAGTATTGTTATTGATATCGAGCCACGACTAAAAAGACTTTCATTTTGAAAATCGGTTCAGTTTTGACAGTCATAGGCTCGGAAAGTTTTGACAAAGTTATAGATTCGGAAAAATTTGAAATTAAATTCGAAAAAAAAAATGTCCAACTATGAATGCAGTATTATTATTGAGATCGAGCCACGACTAAAACTACTTTCATTTTGAAAATCGGTTCAGTTTTGACAAATTTATAGGTTTGGAAACTTTTGACAAACTTAAACGTTCGGAAAGTTTTAACATGAATTTCGAAAAAAAAAAACATTTCCAACTATGAATGCAGTATTATTATTGAAATCGAGCCACGACTAAAAAGACTTTTATTTTGCAAATCGGTTCAGTTTTGACAAAGTCATAGGCTCGGAAAGTTTTGACAAAGTTATAGATTCGGAAAAATTTGAAATTAATTTCGAAAAAAAAAAATGTCCAACTATGAATGCAGTATTATTATTGAGTTCGAGCCACGACTAAAACGCCTTTCCTTCTGAAAATCGGTTCAATTTTGACAAAGTTATGGGTTTGGAAACATTTGACAAAGAAAAACATTTCCAACTATGAATGCAGTATTATTATTGAGATCGAGCCACGACTAAAAAGACTTTTATTTTGCAAATCGGTTCAGTTTTGATAAAGTCATAGGATCGGAAAGTTTTGACAAAGTTATAGATTCGGCATGACATGAATTTCGAAAAAAAAACATTTCCAACTATGAGTGCAGTATTATTATTAATATCGAGCCACGACTAAAACGCATTTCCTTTTGAAAATCGAATCCTTTTTGACAAAGTTATAGGTTAGTAAAGTTTTGGCAAAGTTATAGGTTTGGAAAGTTTTGACATGATTTTCGAAAAAAAAAACATTTCCAACTATGAATGCAGTATAATTAATGAGATCCAGCAACAACTAAAAAGTTATAGGTTTGGAAAGTTTTGACAAAGTCATAGGTTCGGAAAAATTTAACAAAACTAGGTTTGGAAAGTTTTGACATGAATTTCGAAAAAAAAAGAACATTTGCAACTATGAATGCAGTATTATTATTGAGTTTGAGCCAGGACTAAAACGCCTTTCCTTTTTAAAATAGGTTCAGTTTTGACAAAGTTATAGGTTCGGAAATTTTTGACAAAGTTATAGATTCGGAAAAATTTACCATTTTGGAAAAAAAAAACATTTCCAACTATGAATGCAGTATTATTATTGGGATCGAGCCACAACTAAACCGCATTTCCTTTTGAAAATCGGTTCAGTTTTGACAAAGTTATAGGTTCGGAAAGTTTTGACAAAGTTATAGATTCGGAAAAATTTACCATTTTGGAAAAAAAAAACATTTCCAACTATGAATGCAGTATTATTATTGGGATCGAGCCACGACTAAATCGCATTTCCTCTTGGAAATCGGTTCAGTTTTGACAACGTTATAGGTTCGGAAAGTTTTGGCATGAATTTCGAAAAAAACAAAACATTTCAACTATGAATGCAGAATTATTATTGGGATCGATCCACGACTAAACCGCATTTCCTTTTGAAAATCGGTTCAGTTTTAACAAAGCTATAGGTTCGGAAAGTTTTGACAAAGTTATAGATTCGTAAAAATTTGACATGAATTTCGAAATAAAAAAAACATTTCAACTATGAATGCAGAATTATTATTGGGATCGAGCCCACAACTAAACTGCATTTCCTTTTGAAAATCGGTTCAGTTTTGACAAAGTTATAGGTTCGGAAAGTTTTGACACGAATTGTGAAAAATAAAACATTTGCAACTATGAGTGCAGTATTATTATTAATATCGAGCCACGACTAAAACGCTTTTCCTTCTGAAAATCGGTTCAATTTTGATAAAGTTATAGGTTTGGAAACATTTGACAAATATATAGGTTTGGAAAGTTTGACATGAATTTCGAAAAAAAAAACATTTCAACTATGAATGCAGAATTATTATTGGGATCGAGCCACAACTAAACCGCATTTCCTTTTGAAAATCGGTTCAGTTTTGACAAAGTTATAGGTTCGGAAAGTTTTGACACGAATTGTGAAAAATAAAACATTTCCAACTATGAATGCAGTATTATTATTGGGATCGAGCCACGACTAAATCGCCTTTCCTTTTTTAAATCGGTTCAGTTTTGACAAAGTTATAGGTTCGGAAAGATTTGACAAAGTTATAGATTTGGAAAAATTTACCATTTTGGAAAAAAAAAACATATCCAACTATGAATGCAGAATTATTATTGGGATCGAGCCACAACTAAACCGCATTTTCTTTTGCAAATCGGTTCAGTTTTGACAAATATATAGGTCTGGAAAGTTTTGACATGAATTTCGAAAAAATAGCACATTTGCAACTATGAATGTAGTATTATTATTGAGTTTGAGCCCCGACTAAATCGCCTTTCCTTTTTAAAATCGGTTCAGTTTTGAAAAAGTCATAGGTTCGGAAAGTTTTGACAGAGATATAGATTCGGAAAAATTTGAAATTAATTTCGAAAAAAATAAACATTTCCAACTATGAATGCAGTAGTATTATTGGGATCGAGCCACGACTAAAACGCACTTTCCTTTTGAAAATCGGTTCAGTTTTGACAATAGTCATAGGTTCGGAAAGTTTTGAGAAAGTTATAGATTCGAAAAAATTTGAAATTAATTTCAAAAAAAAAATTTTCCAACTATGAATGCAGTAGTATTATTGGGATCGAGCCACGACTAAAACGCATTTCCTTTTTAATATCGGTTCAGTTTTGACATAGTTATAGGTTTGGAAACTTTTGACAAAGTTATACGTTCGGAAAGTTTTAACATGAATTTCGAAAAATAAAAACATTTCCATCTATGAATTCAGTATTATTATTGAAATCGAGCTACGACTAAAAAGACTTTTATTTTGCAAATCGGTTCAGTTTTGACAAAGTCATACGTTCGGAAAGCTTTGACAAAGTTATAGATTCGGAAAGTTTTGACATGAATTTCGAAAAAAAAACATTTCCACATATGAATGCAGTAATATTATTGAGATCGAGCCACGAATAAAACTACTTTCATTTTAAAAATCGGTTCAGTTTTGACAAAATCATAGGTTCGAAAAGTTTTGACAAAGTTATAGGTTCGGAAAGTTTTGACAAGAATTTCAAAAAAAACATTTCCAACATGAATGCAGTATTATTATTGAGATCGAGCCACGACTAAAACGCATTTCCTTTTGAAAATCGGTTCAATTTTGACAAAGTTAAAAGTTCGGAAAGTTTTGACAAAGTTATATGTTCGGAAAAATTTGACTAAACTAAAGGTTTGGAAAGTTTTGACATGAATTTCTAGAAAAAAGAACATTTGCAACTATAAATGCATTACTATTATTGAGTTTGAGCCACGACTAAAACGCCTTTCCTTTTTAAAATGGGTTCAGATTTGACAAAGTTATAGGAAAGTTTTGACAAAGTCACACGATCTGAAAAATTTGACAAAAATATAGGTTCGGAAAGTTTTGACATGAATCGCATTTCCTTTTGGAAATCGGTTCAGTTTTGACAAAGTTATACGTCCGGAAAGTTTTGATAAAGTTATAGGTTCGGAAAGTTTTGACATGAATTTCAAAAAAAAAAACATTTCCACATATGAATGCAGTGTTATTATTGAGATCGAGCCACGACTAAAACTACTTTCATTTTGAAAATCGGTTCAGTTTTGAAAAAGTCATAGGTTCGGAAAGTTTTAACAAAGTTATAGATTCGGAAAAATTTGAAATTAATTTCTAAAAAAAAATATTTCCAACTATGAATGCAGTATTATTATTGGGATCGAGCCACGACTAAAACGCATTTCCTTTTTAATATCGGTTCAGTTTTGACAAAGTTATAGGTTCGGAAAGTTTTGACAAAGTTATAGGTTCGGAAAAATTTTGACAAAAATATAGGTTCAGAAAGTTTTGACATGAATTTCGAAAAAGAAACATTTCCAACTATGAGTGAATTATTATTATTAAGATCAAGCCACGACTAAATCGCATTTCCTTTTGGAAATCGGTTCAGTTTTGACAAAGTTATAGGTTCGGAAAGTTTTGGCATGAATTTCGAAAAAAAAACATTTCCACATGAATGCAGTATTATTATTGAGATTATTGACAATCGGTTCAGTTTTGACAAATTTATAGGTTTGGAAACTTTTGACAAAGTTAAACGTTCGGAAAGTTTTAACATGAATTTCGAAAAAAAAGAACATTTGCAACTATAAATGCAGTATTATTATTGAGTTTGAGCCACGACTAAAACGCCTTTCCTTTTTAAAATAAGTTCAGTTTTGACAAAGTTATAGGAAAGTTTTGACAAAGCCACACGATCGGAAAAAGTTGACAAAAACATAGGTTCGGAAAGTTTTGACATGAATCGCATTTCCTTTTGGAAATCGGTTCAGTTTTGACAAAGTTATACGTCCGGAAAGTTTTGATAAAGTTATAGGTTCGGAAAGTTTTGACATGAATTTCGAAAAAAAAAACATTTCCACATATGAATGCAGTATTGTTATTGAAATCGAGCCACGACTAAAAAGACTTTTATTTTGCAAATCGGTTCAGTTTTGACAAAGTCATAGGCTCGGAAAGTTTTGACAAAGTTATAGATTCGGAAAAATTTACCACTTTGGAAAAAAAAAACATTTCCAACTATGAATGCAGTATTATTATTGAGATCGAGCCACAACTAAACCGCATTTCCTTTTGAAAATCGGTTCAGTTTTGACAAAGTTATAGGTTCGGAAAGTTTTGACAAAGTTATAGATTCGGAAAAATTTACCATTTTGGAAAAAAAAAACATTTCCAACTATGAATGCAGTATTATTATTGGGATCGAGCCACAACTAAACCGCATTTCCTTTTGAAAATCGGTTCAGTTTTGACAAAGTTATAGGTTCGGAAAGTTTTGACAAAGTTATAGATTCGGAAAAATTTACCATTTTGGAAAAAAAAAACTTTTCGACATATGAATGCAGTATTGTTATTGAAATCGAGCCACGACTAAAAAGACTTTTATTTTGCAAATCGGTTCAGTTTTGACAAGGTCATAGGCTCGGAAAGTTTTGACAAAGTTATAGATTCGGAAAAATTTGAAATTAAATTCGAAAAAAAAAATGTCCAACTATGAATGCAGTATTATTATTGAGATCGAGCCACGACTAAAACTACTTTCATTTTGAAAATCGGTTCAGTTTTGACAAATTTATAGGTTTGGAAACTTTTGACAAACTTAAACGTTCGGAAAGTTTTAACATGAATTTCGAAAAAAAAAAACATTTCCAACTATGAATGCAGTATTATTATTGAAATCGAGCCACGACTAAAAAGACTTTTATTTTTCAAATCGGTTCAGTTTTGACAAAGTCTATAGGCTCGGAAAGTTTTGACAAAGTTATAGATTCGGCATGACATGAATTTCGAAAAAAAAACATTTCCAACTATGAGTGCAGTATTATTATTAATATCGAGCCACGACTAAAACGCATTTCCTTTTGAAAATCGAATCCTTTTTGACAAAGTTATAGGTTAGTAAAGTTTTGGCAAAGTTATAGGTTTGGAAAGTTTTGACATGATTTTCGAAAAAAAAAACATTTCCATTTCCATTGAGATCCAGCAACAACTAAAAAGTTATAGGTTTGGAAAGTTTTGACAAAGTCATAGGTTCGGAAAAATTTAACAAAACTAGGTTTGGAAAGTTTTGACATGAATTTCGAAAAAAAAAGAACATTTGCAACTATGAATGCAGTATTATTATTGAGTTTGAGCCAGGACTAAAACGCCTTTCCTTTTTAAAATAGGTTCAGTTTTGACAAAGTTATAGGTTCGGAAATTTTTGACAAAGTTATAGATTCGGAAAAATTTACCATTTTGGAAAAAAAAACATTTCCAACTATGAATGCAGTATTATTATTGGGATCGAGCCACAACTAAACCGCATTTCCTTTTGAAAATCGGTTCAGTTTTGACAAAGTTATAGGTTCGGAAAGTTTTGACAAAGTTATAGATTCGGAAAAATTTACCATTTTGGAAAAAAAAAACATTTCCAACTATGAATGCAGTATTATTATTGGGATCGAGCCACGACTAAATCGCATTTCCTTTTGGAAATCGGTTCAGTTTTAACAAAGCTATAGGTTCGGAAAGTTTTGACAAAGTTATAGATTCGTAAAAATTTGACATGAATTTCGAAATAAAAAAAACATTTCAACTATGAATGCAGAATTATTATTGGGATCGAGCCCACAACTAAACTGCATTTCCTTTTGAAAATCGGTTCAGTTTTGACAAAGTTATAGGTTCGGAAAGTTTTGACACGAATTGTGAAAAATAAAACATTTGCAACTATGAGTGCAGTATTATTATTAATATCGAGCCACGACTAAAACGCTTTTCCTTCTGAAAATCGGTTCAATTTTGATAAAGTTATAGGTTTGGAAACATTTGACAAATATATAGGTTTGGAAAAGTTTGACATGAATTTCGAAAAAAAAAACATTTCAACTATGAATGTAGAATTATTATTGGGATCGAGCCACAACTAAACCGCATTTCCTTTTGAAAATCGGTTCAGTTTTGACAAAGTTATAGGTTCGGAAAGTTTTGACACGAATTGTGAAAAATAAAACATTTCCAACTATGAATGCAGTATTATTATTGGGATCGAGCCACGACTAAATCGCCTTTCCTTTTTTAAATCGGTTCAGTTTTGACAAAGTTATAGGTTCGGAAAGATTTGACAAAGTTATAGATTTGGAAAAATTTACCATTTTGGAAAAAAAAAACATATCCAACTATGAATGCAGAATTATTATTGGGATCGACAGCCACAACTAAACCGCATTTTCTTTTGAAAATCGGTTCAGTTTTGACAAATATATAGGTCTGGAAAGTTTTGACATGAATTTCGAAAAAATAGCACATTTGCAACTATGAATGTAGTATTATTATTGAGTTTGAGCCCCGACTAAATCGCCTTTCCTTTTTAAAATCGGTTCAGTTTTGAAAAAGTTATAGGTTCGGAAAGTTTTGACAGAGATATAGATTCGGAAAAATTTGAAATTAATTTCGAAAAAAATAAACATTTCCAACTATGAATGCAGTATTATTATTGAGATCGAGCCACGACTAAAACTACTTTCATTTTGAAAATCGGTTCAGTTTTGAAATAGTCATAGGTTCGGAAAGTTTTGAGAAAGTTATAGATTCGAAAAAATTTGAAATTAATTTCGAAAAAAAAAAAATTCCAACTATGAATGCAGTAGTATTATTGGGATCGAGCCACGACTAAAACGCATTTCCTTTTTAATATCGGTTCAGTTTTGACATAGTTATAGGTTTGGAAACTTTTGACAAAGTTATACGTTCGGAAAGTTTTAACATGAATTTCGAAAAATAAAAACATTTCCATCTATGAATTCAGTATTATTATTGAAATCGAGCTACGACTAAAAAGACTTTTATTTTGCAAATCGGTTCAGTTTTGACAAAGTCATACGTTCGGAAAGTTTTGACAAAGTTATAGATTCGGAAAGTTTTGACATGAATTTCGAAAAAAAAAACATTTCCACATATGAATGCAGTAATATTATTGAGATCGAGCCACGAATAAAACTACTTTCATTTTAAAAATCGGTTCAGTTTTGACAAAATCATAGGTTCGAAAAGTTTTGACAAAGTTATAGGTTCGGAAAGTTTTGACAAGAATTTCAAAAAAAACATTTCCAACATGAATGCAGTATTATTATTGAGATCGAGCCACGACTAAAACGCATTTCCTTTTGAAAATCGGTTCAATTTTGACAAAGTTAAAAGTTCGGAAAGTTTTGACAAAGTTATATGTTCGGAAAAATTTGACTAAACTAAAGGTTTGGAAAGTTTTGACATGAATTTCTAGAAAAAAGAACATTTGCAACTATAAATGCATTACTATTATTGAGTTTGAGCCACGACTAAAACGCCTTTCCTTTTTAAAATGGGTTCAGATTTGACAAAGTTATAGGAAAGTTTTGACAAAGTCACACGATCTGAAAAATTTGACAAAAATATAGGTTCGGAAAGTTTTGACATGAATCGCATTTCCTTTTGGAAATCGGTTCAGTTTTGACAAAGTTATACGTCCGGAAAGTTTTGATAAAGTTATAGGTTCGGAAAGTTTTGACATGAATTTCAAAAAAAAAAACATTTCCACATATGAATGCAGTGTTATTATTGAGATCGAGCCACGACTAAAACTACTTTCATTTTGAAAATCGGTTCAGTTTTGAAAAAGTCATAGGTTCGGAAAGTTTTAACAAAGTTATAGATTCGGAAAAATTTGAAATTAATTTCTAAAAAAAAATATTTCCAACTATGAATGCAGTATTATTATTGGGATCGAGCCACGACTAAAACGCATTTCCTTTTTAATATCGGTTCAGTTTTGACAAAGTTATAGGTTCGGAAAGTTTTGACAAAGTTATAGGTTCGGAAAAATTTTGACAAAAATATAGGTTCAGAAAGTTTTGACATGAATTTCGAAAAAGAAACATTTCCAACTATGAGTGAATTATTATTATTAAGATCAAGCCACGACTAAATCGCATTTCCTTTTGGAAATCGGTTCAGTTTTGACAAAGTTATAGGTTCGGAAAGTTTTGGCATGAATTTCGAAAAAAAAACATTTCCACATGAATGCAGTATTATTATTGAGATTATTGACAATCGGTTCAGTTTTGACAAATTTATAGGTTTGGAAACTTTTGACAAAGTTAAACGTTCGGAAAGTTTTAACATGAATTTCGAAAAAAAAGAACATTTGCAACTATAAATGCAGTATTATTATTGAGTTTGAGCCACGACTAAAACGCCTTTCCTTTTTAAAATAAGTTCAGTTTTGACAAAGTTATAGGAAAGTTTTGACAAAGCCACACGATCGGAAAAAGTTGACAAAAACATAGGTTCGGAAAGTTTTGACATGAATCGCATTTCCTTTTGGAAATCGGTTCAGTTTTGACAAAGTTATACGTCCGGAAAGTTTTGATAAAGTTATAGGTTCGGAAAGTTTTGACATGAATTTCGAAAAAAAAAACATTTCCACATATGAATGCAGTATTGTTATTGAAATCGAGCCACGACTAAAAAGACTTTTATTTTGCAAATCGGTTCAGTTTTGACAAAGTCATAGGCTCGGAAAGTTTTGACAAAGTTATAGATTCGGAAAAATTTACCACTTTGGAAAAAAAAAACATTTCCAACTATGAATGCAGTATTATTATTGAGATCGAGCCACAACTAAACCGCATTTCCTTTTGAAAATCGGTTCAGTTTTGACAAAGTTATAGGTTCGGAAAGTTTTGACAAAGTTATAGATTCGGAAAAATTTACCATTTTGGAAAAAAAAAACATTTCCAACTATGAATGCAGTATTATTATTGGGATCGAGCCACAACTAAACCGCATTTCCTTTTGAAAATCGGTTCAGTTTTGACAAAGTTATAGGTTCGGAAAGTTTTGACAAAGTTATAGATTCGGAAAAATTTACCATTTTGGAAAAAAAAAACTTTTCGACA
>JAWNNV010000396.1:0-143870 GCA_035044485.1 Scaptomyza reducta
ACGCACACAGACACACATGAGTATGTGCATAATAACTGTTAACATTTACTTGTTGCCCTTTTTAGATATCCGATTCGTTACACTTTCTGTCGAAAATACGAGCGCCAGGCACAAAGGAACAGCATGATATACCGCTATATGGCATTATTACAATGCAAACTGTGGAGCCATCGCTGTGCACGCTGCAATGGGAGGGTTTCTCACAGCTACGCCTACACAAAAAGGTGGACTTGTTGCTGCTATCGCGCGACAAGGATGGGGTTGCATTGTGCCATGGCGGACTGGAGATAAACTGCATGATTAAGTACAAGGATGCGACCGCCAAGTTTCTGCCCATCGAAGTGTCCGATCATCGCGATGGCACATACAGCATCTCTTTTACGCCGGACACGCAGGGTACGCTCGTCTTAACAATCTGCATTAATGAGCGGCAAATCAAGGGTAGTCCTTATACCTTCCACTCGCGTCAAGTGCGCCCGCATAGCGGCATCTATCACTGCTGCTCCTTCTGCTCGGGCAAGGGTAACAAGGGCGTGAAGTGCTCCTGCGAGGGTCGCATGCCCGGCTACAGTGGCTGCGGCCATGGCCATGCGGGGCATCCGGGCCGTCGCCATTGGTCCTGCTGCGGCAATGTGCTGGAGAACTCCGAATGCAGTGTGGCCAACAAGCTGCTAAATCCGTAAATCAATAAAATCTGCTAAACACATGGCTAATTGTTAAGAACATACATAATTTTTACGTTTTATTGAAATGGAATCTAATGATAAGATAGTTAAGATACTACACGTTATAGTCGAAGAAATATATATAAACTTCGAATGTTGATGGGCTATATTAAAACATTAATCTTCGTTGTCCGAATACCAGGATAGACGCTCCTCATAAAACCGTATGACCATTTGCGGTATTGCTATATTGGCCACAGTCGACGGCACCATCTCCGCCTGATCCACGCCCTTGAACTGAATTAGGAATGTGAGGCGACCATTGTTATCGGAGGCGCCCAGTATCTTTTCAGCTTCGAGACCACGATCGAAGCCAGTGCCACCGGCGGGTATCAAATCGTTGGTTTCCTCCGCCTCGGGACGCTTCGCTTTGGTACCGGCGGGTCCGGCTTAAGTAACAAAGAAAGTTTGTTTGAATATATTTTCTCCGTATATATCTGCCTCGTGCAACTTACGTTTGCCGCTGCAGTTGCTTGAATTATTGAAGTGGTTAGAGTCCTTGACTTTAGTGCTGCTGCCAGGACGATCCGTTTTCTTGGTTGTGGCGTTTACCTACAGAGTAATCACACTTTCTTTTCACTTGCCAGACAAACATATTTGAACACCTACCCCATCCTTGCGATCCAACTCATACTGTTGTATTAGGTCCTGGCAATCGAGATTGCCCTCCGGCTCCCAAGTATTTTCGGTCTCGGCATAGCCCTTCCACTTCAAATAATACTCAACCTACAGCATAAAATTTGTAACAAAGGAATTAAGCATAATTTTCATAATAAACGAAATCAAAAAAACATACCTTTCCCTTTCGCACACGACGATCTAATATCTTTTCAACGGCATATTCCTCCTCCTCCTCTTCTTCGGCGTCAGATGAAGCGTTGTTGCCTTCAGGATTATCGGCCTTTTTGCCCATGGTATCTTTTTCTACTAACAAAAATGAAAGCGCGCATGAGCGTGTGTATGTTAGTATGTGTCTACAATTTTATGTATGTATGAAAACAAAAATGTTTGCGAAAATTGCAAACCACTTTGCAATTACACAAACTCAGCCACACACTTACCACAAACTAATATTATTATTTACTACTGTTTATAAAACAGTTAATTTAGATTTTTTGCTTTATGTGCTTGCAAAATTTATGCTGGCAAGAATTATTGCGCGCCCCTCTCTAGTGAAATAATGCGGCAGAAACAGCATCAAGCCAAACACGCGCTTACACGTGAATGTTAACACGATTTTGGGACAGTGAATGGCAAAGTAGCATTGCCCAGTGTGTGAATGGCAATTGAGCCAACGCTAAATAATAATTTGCGCCAAATATTCTGTCTGCAGAGAAACTTTCGTCGTGAAAATAAATATGCCAAAAATACGAAAACATAAAAGTTCCTCGTCCGATAGCGACAGCGGTCCAGACGATGTAAGTTTAAACTGATTTTAGCAACTGACACTAGTTCAATAAGTGATGTTAATCAAAATATTATTTGCAGCGCAATGTGCCGCCTAGCAAGAAGGCAAAAGAGAGCGCCCCGGGCAAATCAAATAAGACTGAGTCGGCGGGCGGCAGTGGAGATGGCAACGGCACATGGACACTAGAGGGTATGCGTCAGGTGCGCATCAATGAGTTTCGTGGTCGCAAAATGGTCGACATACGCGAACACTATGGAAAAAGATGGCAAAGTCTTGCCGGGCAAGAAGGGCATTTCGCTGTCGGCTTCCCAGTGGCGTAAACTGCTCGCTGTTGCTGACGATGTTACTCGCGCCCTCGAAGAATAAGCCCAAAAACAATAACAATAACAAAACAAAACAAAAAACACATGAGTCATAGATAGTACTTAGCATTTTTTCTATTAAATCAAACTACATACAAACATACTTATCTAAAAACAAATAAACAGTGATCATGCTTAAGACATATATTTTTTGATAATGCAGGATTAATTATAGGCCTTAAAAGTAAACGGCTAGTAGCACGATAACAGTTACTAGTATGGCAAACGGCAGCCATGTCTTAATGAAGCCACAGACGCCCACATAACGGCCGCAAACAAACATCCAAAACGCCAGGATGATCATGTTCCATCTGGTGCTGTCATTATAGCGCATATTGCTGAGAGCCGTCGCGACATGCGAGTGACAATTATCGCAGAACAGATTGTGGGTACGCGTCCCATAGAGCACCGACGCTTTGGAGACACCCTCGTCCAGGAATAGGAGCCACCTTCGACCTTTTTGGGATGCAAGCGTAGATAGCGAGTCGGTCGACCAAATGCCATGTTATCCTCGGTTACCAAATATGGTCCAGCAAAATCTCGAATGACGCCATTGCTCATACAAATGCCCATGTGACCGATCAGTGGTAGTATCCATGTCAGCACTGGTATCGGTGTCCAAACAATACAGTAGGGAAAGCGATCCAAGTCATAGTCAATAGGCGGTAATCGCTCTGGTACTCGATCTCCGCCGCCGCCCATTGCGCGCTCAACGTCTTCTGGCTGTTGTTGATGATTGCTGGACGATGACGACGTCGACATATTAATGGAATGTAGAACAAAACACAACTAACACGACTCACAAAAAAATTTGCCGCCTTGATATCAATATGCTTCTTCTATTTGACAAACTTTTCCGATTATCATAAAAGGTTGATAAGATGGGAAAACACATTCACACACAGGCAAAGAGACACACACACAAGCACATATCGTTTTTGTTTACAAACTGTCACCAACTATCGATAACTTTTCCAAAAAACATAATATATATGTGCTAGAAATTATAGCTTATAGTTTTGCAATAATTATATAAAATACTCTTGCTGTTGATAAAACTAAATTCAAAGCAATCAAGAAATTTATTTGTATTAATTGTTAACCAAAGCACCTATCGATAAGAAAAAATTAATGCCATCGATAACGTACCGATTAGCTCGTAAACAGCTGATTCCAGTTACAGTAATAATTCCATATAGCGAAACCACACATACTAATCTAATTGACATGAGATAACACAATCTCGTAATGATTTCTAGTTAAAAAGAAACTCAACAAAGAAACATGCTTTAGATTAAGTACGCAGCAACACGCGCAAGCATATGCAAGCGATTAACCCAAATCAACATAAGAGCATCAAATCGTACACAAAAAAAAAACTAGAACGCAAAAGCAGTGCAACACAATTACGAGCAATGACGCAGGTGTACATTAATGGTGCCAGAGATGAAGCTAATGTTCGGGATCACGACAGTTTACGTACGAAAACATAAGTAGATGCAAATAAGGATCCCTTTTAATATATGTGATTGCTTTGCAGCTGCTTCCATACAGGAGCTAATAAGAGCCGCAGCGGAGGCGCGAAAATTTGCGTATTGTCCATACAGCAATTTTGCTGTTGGCGCCGCCATCCGTACCAGCGATGGCACAATCTATACGGGCTGCAATATTGAGAACGGTGCCTACGCCGCTTGCATATGCGCCGAACGAACAGCTGCTGTCAAGGCTCTAAGGTAAGTAACTGATTTATCGTAGGCTAAAGCACATTATACATTCGTTTTTTCTTGTTTTTTTTCAGTGAAGGCAAAAGGGAGTTTGTAGCGTGTGCTGTGGTTGCCCAGCAGGACAATGGATTTACAACACCTTGCGGTGTCTGTCGTCAGTTTCTATCCGAGTTTGCCATTAATGGCAAGGACATACCGTTGTATGCCGCCAAGCCAACGAATATGCCACTGCGTGTGCTTTGCACCAGCGTCCTGCAGTTGTTGCCCAACGGCTTCAGTTTTCAAAATGGCAAATAAGTCAGCGAACTCCTGCTGCTTCAGTGTATTTTAGTTGAATTAGAACGAAATACACTGTACTACGATGTTCGAATATTGTGTGTGTGTGTGTGATTACCCCATTTTGTGTTTAGCGTGCAATAGTCAACCTACCCATAATATGTACATATTATTACCTTCCTTCCCCCCCCCGCCGTCAATAGTAATCGTTTTTATAGATATTGTGACGCACGCTCTCATAGTCTTATCAGGCGAACAGCTGCTGCTCTCTCACTCTTGAATGTTTATTTTTGACGCAAAGCGAGCTGACAACAAACGGTTAGCAAAAACCGTCCATTTGCCAGCGGACCGTCGAAGGTGACGCACGCCGAAACGTTCGAAAAAAAAAAGCGCGTCCCATATACAAATATTTATAAATACCAAAAAATATACACCCACGCAATAGCAAATTGATTATTAAATATGTCGCACTTGTTGAGAGGCTTGGCACGGCCAGAGTTTAACGAATCGGTTATGGAATACGGCACACTGGGTAAGTCCACTAAACAACAACAAAAACGATCATAGTTTGTGACGTGTCTCCCTCCCCCCACTAGATGGCGCCACTAAGGAGCTGCTGCTTGCCGCATATTTGGTACGCCAGCGCGCCTATGCGCCGTACAGCAACTTCAAGGTTGGCTCTGCCTTTCGCACCAGACCCACCAATCGCATCTTCGCCGGCTGCAATGTGGAGAACGCAGCATATACGCCGTCGTCGTGTGCGGAGCGTACGGCGCTTACCAAGGCCGTCAGTGAGGGCTATCAGCAGTTCGCGACGGGCGCCGTTGTCGCCTATAAGCCAGATGTGTTCGTTTCGCCGTGCGGCGTCTGCCGGCAGTTTATCAGAGAGTTTGCCGGCAGCACTGATATACCCATATATATTGCCCAAGCGCTGGACGAGCGTTCGCCCGAGGCGCCCTTCGATGACACCGATCCAGTGCTATGTACATCCATATTCAATCTGTTGCCAAACAGTTTCCACACCTACTAGTCACAATTTAATTATATATATTTGAATTTCTTATTGATCTTTACTATTTGCACAATAAACACAAAATGTTACACTGGTTAACAAAACTAGACTAAAAACGGTTTACTTAATGTCGGGAATCACACTTTTCGTTTTAGTACTTCTTTCCTAGAAACTGCCAAAAAGTGCAACTCAATAGAATTTATCAATACTTTATATAAAAAACAAGTAAGAAGGCTCTAGTCGACTAGACTATACCCTGCAACCTATACTTACGCGTATAGTGCATACTTGACTTAACTTCAATACTCCATATCTCCGGTGTTTCTCAACCGATTTCAATAAATTTTTCACAGATTGTCATTATTTAGTCTAAGCTTTCAAACTGCATCATAAAGATTTCTGAATTCAAGATTTTGTTGTTATCGATCACATGTGTATATCGGAAACGGAAAGAGTTATCGAAACTTTAAAACAAACTTGTACTGCCTAGGGATTAGGTGAGCTTATGTACCAAATCTGGAGTCTCTAGCTCTTATAGTCTCTGAGATCAACAGACGGAACTTCAATACTCCATATCTCCGGTGTTTCTCAACCGATTTCAATAAATTTTTTACTGATTGTCATTATTTAGTCTAAGCTTTCAAACTGCATCAAAAAGTTTTCCAAATTCAAGATTTTGTTGTTATCGATCACATGTGTATATCGGAAACGGAAAGAGTTATCGAAAATTTGAAACAAACTTGTACTGCCTAGGGATTAGGCGAGCTTATGTACCAAATCTGGAGGCTCTAGCTCTTATAGTCTCTGAGATCGACGTTATATCGACTCGTCTGTTGATGCTGATCAAGAATATATATACTTTATGGGTTCGGAGATGCTTCCTTCTGCCTGTTACATACTCTTGCACAAAACCATTATACCCTTTTTACCCATTTTCAATGGGTTCAGGGTATAAAAACCTTATCACTTCATTCACTTGCAGTTAAACTTATCTGACTTATCATCAATGATATATATATTTGTGCACAATTTTGTTAGAAGCTAAGGAAGCTTAGTAATGCTTCATATCAATAACAAAACAAGCTAACTGTTATTATTTTTATATTGTTTCGGCAAGCCAGAAAAAACTATTTGATAAATTTCAAAAACTAAACAGAAAAAAAAGTACAAAAAAATGTCAGCAAAGCAAAGGGAATTGAAAAAATGCATGAAACGTTTGAATGCGTTGCAAAATGAGTTCGCCCAACGCAAGGTGTGCAAAAGACTAAAGTCCTACATGGATAGACTGAGGGAATTGCAGCAAGAGGTGGACAAAAGGCAGTCGAATGGCATTGGATATCCTGTGTCCGAGTCGCAGAAGCTAGCACATCCCATAACGCTCAAGGAGTATACCATACCATTTTGTCAACTGGGTAAGTTGTGATGTGGATTGCATTGTGATCCTTTGATTCATTTCGCCCTTTAGACAACTGTGGCCGCGAATTGTTAGAGGATGCTCTGAATGCACGTGACAAAGCCTATGCGCCTTATAGCCATTTCAAAGTGGGCTCCGCCTTTCGTACGAAAGGTGGCAAAGTCTTTACGGGCTGTAACGTTGAGAATGTGGCCTTTTCAACCGGCTGTTGTGCGGAACGTGTGGCTATAATGAAAGGTGTGAGCGAAGGTTGCAAGGTCTTCAATGCGGGCGCTCTGGTTGCCTATCATCCGTGTGGTTATACCACGCCCTGCGGCATGTGCCGCCAGTTCATACGTGAGTTCGCCAAAATGGATATACCCATATATATTGCTCAGGCACCGGAATGTGAGAATATGGTGCCAGCCTTTGAAGATGATGACGAAGTGCTGGTTACCTCAATCCATCATCTGTTGCCGCATGCCTTTACAGCGTATTAGTAGTAGTAAGAATGTGTTTTGGTATACGTTTTGAGCAATAAAATTGTAATTCGTTTAAACATATTTGAGAACTGAATTGCCCGAGCCATAGACATTGGCTTCGCTGAGCTTGGCGAAGGGCGTGACGGGCTCGGCGACAAGCAGGGCTTTCACATCGGTTATATCGTACTCGATGTACTCCTTGTGCAGCTTGGGATCCATAAAGTTGTCGCGCACTTCGGTGCCCAGGCCAGTGTGCGGCACAGGTTTCGTCTGATTGCGATCCTCCAAGCGACGCTTGGGACAATCGTGTGCATTCTCCGTATCGCACATGGTCTCGTCGGGCACTCGATTGACACGTAGCTCGGCCGGCGTATGCTCGGACCAGTTCCAAAACGTAATATTATCGTGGGCCGCAATGCGATCCTGTGGCGTTCTATTAACGTACGACAAATTGTATGTGGTTGCCGATGGATCCAAATATTTGGTATATGAACTTGGTATCGAACGATCGATCATCACTTTGTTGGCCTCAACGGGTGTGGGCATAGCCATGGGCAACGGCTGCGCCTCAAAGGGCAGTTCCACAAATGTATACGTGTCCTGCGATACGCTTGTCATGGGCTTCGTTTTCCGCTTAACGAAACGCAATTTACATTCCTCAAAACGCTTCATGAACTGCGTCTTCATGTTGAGGGATGGATTGCGTAAAGTATTTGGATCACAATACTGCAAAAGAAAAGAATAAATTAGATATATATAACCCTTTTTAATCGGAACTATAGCTCACCTTCCATGTGTAGTTGGCGGTCATTTCGGTGTACTGTTTATCGTGCAGCAAGGGATCACGCACAAAGATGCCCCTGTTGGAGCACTCGGCAGGTGCGCTCAGCTTGAGGCCCTGACGGGTGTCCGTGAGATGACGATGTCCGCGATAGGTCGATGTGCGCCAATCTGAAACTTTATCGCTAGCCGGCTGCTTGGGATCAAAGCAACCAAAGTCATCCATGATGTATGCTAGCCGAAAGATTACTCCAATAAAAAAAGGGTAGTTAATGATGAATAGAAAATTTCAAAGTTTTACGCAGTTGTTATATATAGAAATTTTGAGTTTGTTTGGTTGTCCTGACAACTATACAATAGACAGTTGTTACATAGATTTAATATATATATATATATGTATATTCAGTTTTCAATGCTTGTACAATAGTGTAAAGTTGATAAAGGAATGCTCGTTACAAAAGCGGATTTGTTTCACAAACAAAATATTCGGTAGATAAACATGCAAACGCGATAAGTTAACATATGTCATATATGTATACGTATATGCATATGGATTATATATATATAGTTTTGTGTCGATAATAAGAGTTAATAAACTTGTTTGCTTAGCAAAGAAAAAAATAACCAATTAATTTACTCCTTGGGCGTCTTGGCTAAATGGGTATGATGATGGTGATATCAGTTTCTCAGGCAATTTCCTTCAGAGCCAACAGCGATTGACGCAAGAAATCGTATTGGTTTTTGGCGTGCTTAATCTCCAAGTCGGATAGTTCCACAAGGCTGCAAGATACAAGAACTTTAGAACATTTCTGATTAAGTTAGGATGATGCTCTACCTCTTTTTGAAGGCGGCGACACGTCGGTTACGGAAACCCATCAGTTCCTCTTTGCCGCAGGCGGACATCGACTCGAACTTTTCGCATGCCTCCGCCTGAGCTGTTTCGGCCTGCATTTAGAAAGAGTATTAGTCAAAGCAGCTGACTATAAGCCAAGTTAAGACATAGCAAAAAGCATGCTAAGAATTTGAATTGTTATTGTTAGGTGAATAAACATGCGGGCAACTGCAAAGTATATATTAACTATGTGATTTGTGTCTTACAGATGTTGGGATATATAATTACGAGACACTAATTAACCATAAATTGCCAAATACCTCTTGCACCTCCAATGGCTGCAGTACCAGAGACAACAATCACAAAACACGCACAGAGAGAGACACACAAGAGAAGAGAGAAAGAGCAATGTGAAGTGTTGAATTTAACAATACGAAAGTGTTGTAAGAAATGAAATAAGCAAAAAACAATATTTAACATCACTTGTTGTGAGTTCACATGTTTAGATAAATAGTAATGAAAACGAAATAAATAATGCTTGGTGTACCAAAGCTTTCAAATCCTAGCAGACAACAACTTAAGTTAAGTTGTTAGATTGGAATTGCTGCCAAGCACCGTGAGCATTAGAAATGAAAAGATTTGAAATGTGAAAAGTAAGAAGGCTCTAGTCGAGAAATGCCGACTAGACTATACCCTGAACCCTATACAGTCAGTGCTTGCAAGTATGTGTGAGTGTGTGTATGTATACGCGTATAGTGCATACTTTCTTAACTTCAATACTCTATATCTCCAGTGTTTCTTAACCGATTTTAATAACATTTTCACAGATTGTCATTATTTAGTCTAATCTTTCAAACTGCATTTTAAAGTTTTCCAAATTCAAGATTTTGTTGTTATCGATCACATGTGTATATCGGAAACGGGAAGAGTTATCGAAACTTTAAAACAAACTTGTACTGCCTAGGGATTAGGCGAGCTTATGTACCAAATCTGGAGTCTTAAGCTCTTATAGTCTCTGAGATCGACAGACGGACTGACGGACGGACTCGACTGTTGATGCTGATCAAGAATATATATACTTTATAGGATCGGAGATGCTTGCTTCTGCCTGTTACATACTTTTGCACAAAACCAGTATATCCTTTTTACCCATGTTCAATGGGTTCAGGGTATAAAAAGCAACTCTAACAAAGCTTTACCGCATGCACATCCTTGTTCTTGGAACGCGCTTTCTCCAGATTCCGATTGGCCGTCTCGTACGAGGCCAGACAGCGCAGGCGTCGAATCAAGAGCGCCTTAGCCGCATCGCTATCACGTTGATAATAGCGCAGAGTGTCGCCCAGCTTCAGATCCTGATCGCTAGCCACGCGTTTCTCCAGATTCTAGTATATACAAATGACATTAAGATGGGATATTGTTTGATCTCTGGTTCTTACTGCTCACCTTGATGCGTTCAAAGACCTCAGCTGCTTTGGAGACAAATGTCTCCATGTTGCCCTTCTCTGTTGTCGAGAGCTGTGTCAGTGCATTGGATATCTTTTGATGCGAATCACCCACATCCTTGTGACGCTGTGTCATCTTCTCAGTACGTGTTGCTGCCTCACGCAAGTGTCCATGGTATTCCGTGAGAAACTGCAGCTCATTCTCAAAGAAATCATTTACATCACGCACCGTGGCGCTCAATAAGATTTCATCTGTTGTCTTGCCCAGCGACTTGACGAAAACACCAAAGATGGCCATCTTCTTGCGCGGCTTGGCGCACAAATCCTGATCGTACTCCAGGAATACCTTCAGATGTTGATCAAGGCGGAATACGGGATGGCTGGCCAAGCGCCGTAGAAACACTTCGTGCATGGCAACCGTCTTCTTGAACGTGGCCAGATAGTCACTGCAAGGGATATTATGTTAGAAGTGAACTTTTCACACACTGTGGATGAGTACTCACGCCTCCAGCTCTGATTTCATTTTCTTAAACTCCTCTTTGGTCATGTTTCCCTCGCCTTCGCCCAAACGCTGCAACTTTTCACGCGAGGCATCAAAATCCGGCCTCGGGGGACAGGGCGGAATCTAAAAAAATGAGTTAATGGATGAGATTCAACTGTGTATTAAACCACTCAACTCACAATATAGCCAGCATAATCTTCCTGCTCCTCGATGCGATCGTGCAGCCAGACAAACTCCTCGTGCTGCCGCACCACATTGTTATCCTTTTTGGCAAAGCCCGGCAATGTGGTGCGTGTGTGTACCGTGAACTTGACCTTCTCCTTCTCGCTCAGCGCATCCGATATTTCCACATGCAGCGCATTTTCACCCAGCGCAGCAGGTGTCACTGGCGCCGACGACGAACTATCTGGCGATGTTGCAGTTCCGCTGCCATTTGTTGTTGCTGGTGGCGGCGCTAATGGATTGGGTGATGAGATTTCCATGGTCGCACCATTGCTGGCCGAGGGACTATTCAGCATGTTTGACTCATCCGTGCCGTCCTAAATGACAAGCAAAGCAATCAATTTATCATTTGCACACTCTAATTACGCCCATTTAACTGATAAGCTCTTTGTGTGCAGCCATTGTGCACTTTGAAGTTGCACTTTTTCTTGCTATTCAGCTGGCATTTAAAAGATAATTTCTAGTACTTTTTTTTACTTACCATCATCTTGAATACTGATTTATTTTTAACAATAATAAATTCAATTTATTAACTGGCCAGCGTTTGTGTACGTCGGTTTCGTCGAATCATGCAGTGCTGCCAGACTTCTTGTTGAGTGCTCAGAGAGCAACATTGAAGTGATTTTATGACGTCACAACATTTTTGAGCACTTATTTTGCGCTACCTTACACACTACACTAATCTTTGATGGGGGTGGCAACATTTACCGCTTTAGATTAGGAAAAAATTGTTTATAGCATAAAACCAACGCGCCGGTAAAAAAGAAAAATCAGTATATTCGTACAGCTCAGTCAACTAACATGTCCGCAAGCGATGAAGCCACGGGAAGCAAACAAGCGCGCCTGGCCAACAACAATCACAACAGCAAGGACTTAAATGGAACAACAACCGGTGTCGCTGTAGGCGGTGCGGACGGTGATGCAGCCAATGCTCGTGACAAAGTAGCGCTGATAACCGGCATAACAGGACAGGTATGTGCATGCTTATCTGTTACAAGCATAACCAATAAATACGTCATGGATAACTTAAATGCGCTTACTGTTACGTTGTTTGTTCAGGCGTAAACGCTTACGTGTTTATTTACTTTTTGGTTTTTCTCTTTAAGGATGGCTCATATCTGGCCGAGTTTCTGTTGAAGAAAAACTATATGGTGCACGGGATTATCCGACGTGCGAGCACCTTTAATACCACACGTATACAGCATCTGTATGCGGATCCAAAGGCGCACAAAGGCGGACGCATGAAACTCCATTATGGCGACATGACCGACAGCAGCAGCCTTGTGAAGATCATCAATATGGTCAAGCCCACGGAGATCTATAATCTGGCCGCACAATCGCATGTGAAGGTCTCGTTCGATTTAAGTGAATATACGGCTGAGGTCGATGCAGTTGGCACACTGCGCATCCTGGACGCCATACGCACCTGCGGCTTTGAGAAATCCGTTAAATTCTATCAGGCCTCCACGTCCGAGCTGTATGGCAAAGTTGTGGAGACGCCCCAAAACGAGCAGACACCCTTTTATCCACGCTCCCCCTATGGTAAGTCAATTGAGATAAGATTAGAAATGTTTAATAACGTTCAAATATTAACAGCTTGCGCCAAAATGTACGGATTTTGGATAGTCATCAACTATCGGGAGGCCTACGCCATGTTCGCCTGCAATGGCATACTCTTTAACCACGAGAGTCCCCGACGAGGCGAGAGTTTTGTAACGCGTAAGATTACACGATCTGTGGCCAAAATACTGCTCAATCAGATGGAGTACTTTGAGCTGGGCAACTTGGACTCCAAGCGTGATTGGGGCCATGCCAGTGACTATGTGGAGGCCATGTGGATGATGCTGCAGCGTGAGCAGCCATCCGATTATGTGATCGCCACCGGCGAGACGCACAGCGTCCGAGAGTTTGTGGAGGCAGCGTTTAAGCATATTGGACGCGAGATCACATGGCATGGCAAGGGCGTCGAGGAGGTGGGCGTGGAGCGCAACACCGATATTGTGCGCGTGCGCATTAATCCAAAGTATTTTCGGCCCACGGAGGTGGATCTGCTGCAGGGCGATGCCTCCAAGGCCAAACGGGAACTGAACTGGTCGCCCAAGGTTAGTTTCATGGAGCTGGTCAGCGACATGATGCAGGCTGACATCGAGCTGATGAAAAAGAATCCCATTGCATAGTGTGGGATGTGTGTGTGTGTGCACTTGGGACTTGGAATTAATTGGCACAAAGCTCTGCACCATTTATACATTATAACAGTAGTTCTAGTCTTTAAGTATGTAAAGTGTTCGCTCTTTTTATACCCTGAACCCATTGAAGATGGGTAAAAAGGGTATACTGGTTTTGTGCAAAAGTATGTAACAGGCAGAAGGAAGCAGCTCCGAACCCATAAAGTATATATATTCTTGATCACCATCAACAGTCGAGTCCGTCCGTCCGTTTGTCTGTCGATCTCAGGGACTATAAGAGCTAGAGACTCCAGATTTGGTACATAAGCTCGCCTAATCCCCGCGCAGTATAAGTTTGTTTTAAATTTTCGATAACTCTTTCCGTTTCCGATATACACATGTGATCGATAACAACAAAATCTTGAATTTGGAAAACTTTTTGATGCAGTTTGAAAGATTAGACTAAATAATGACAATCTGTGAAAATTTGATTGAAATCAGTTGAGAAACACTGGAGATATGTATCATTGAAGTTAAGAAAGTATACACTACACACACACACACACTCACACATACTTGCAAGCACTGACTGTATAGGGTTCAGGGTATAGTCTAGTCGGCGTTTCTCGACTAGAGCCTTCTTACTTGTTATCTGTATTGTTTGTCGACGGGATTTGCAATCATTCCTCTATATCTACACTTGCCGTAGATGTCTCCGTTTCCTTAAGTGTATTGCTTTTTGTATGTTTTAACCTAAAACCTAACATATATATATATATACACATGCAATAAATATGTATTGAAATAGATCAGTGAACAGACATGATTTCAGACTTACTGGACACTCCCAGTCAAGTTTTAATTTTTCATTGTTTTATTTTCAACATTTAACCAGCAGTTGCCGGCTGGATGTAATGTCCTTTACGTTTCCTTCTTGCCAAACGGATTGATTTTTGATAGCCAGCTCGAAGAGGTCGACGATTCACTTTAAGCAAGAAAATAAGTATTAATTATGTACTTGGACGAAAGAGTAGTCAATGCTTACAGCTTGGTTAATGCCTCAAGATCGGCATCCTTGTGTGAAAGCGCACCCATTGTATCCTTTTTACCCGCCTCGGCAATGCCAGCCTCACGCAGCTGTTCAATCAACTTACTACGGAACTCAACCTTATGCGGCAGGACTTGCTCGGCAGCGCGTAGCTGATTTTGGAGCTTGCGTATGGCTTCGAGGTAGGTATGGCCATACCAGTCAATCTCCTCTGGTGTATAGGATGCCAGATAGGGACTGTATTCCTTGAGCACATCCTGCTGATGGTTGGGTTCCGCTGCCAATGCCGGGCAGCCCTGCTGCAGAGCGGTCAGAACCTTTCGCTTTATAGTCAGAGCCAGCGAGGATCGCAAATCACATGCCAAGTTCTTAAGCAGATAGTGATCGAAGCCATGGCACTCGTGAATTTGCTCCAGCGTGCGTTCTGTGACCACGACGGACATGTACTCGTTGAGCACCTGGCTGTGGACCACCGAACGGCGCAATGTTGGCACCCAAAAATGCGGAACACGTCGCTTGGTTTGTTGACGCTTTTGGAAGCCCTTGATGACGGCCTCGCCGCCCCAAATGCCCTGATGTGATTCGGGTGTATCAATTAGCGGCAGCGGTATGTTTTGAACCGGTTTTATGGCATGAGTGACCTCGTCGCGCTCCCACTGGCTCTCCTTGGGTATGTAATGCACTGCAGCTGGTTTTGTCAGCTTCCATTCGCGCCAGAATTTCTTGTAGGCATCGGGCAGCTGGGCGCCGAGGCCCTTCTCGAAGCGATTGGGACGCTTAAAGCCGTTCAGCAGCTTAACACCCTGTAAACCAACATAAACATTTTACCGACAAATGAGAAACTATTGCGTCACAAAAACGCGGAGGCTTCTAACGAAGCGCTTTACCCACCTGAGATGTTGCGTGGGACATTATCTACGGTGCACACAATACGTTGGATTTTTGAATTTTTGTTTAACAAATTAAATAATTTTCTGTCGTCTAAAAGTAATTTTTTTCTGTATTTATGTTTCGATCTGGCTAACAAGCGTCCGCGTTCGTCTCACTCTCGTTTGACAAACAGCTGACACACTCTTACGTTGCACTGTGAATGGCATTATCAATATCAATAATCTTAAAACAAGGTGGCAACGTTGTGGACCGTCTAATTTACAAGATTTCCTAAAGTAAACACAAAGCAATGTCGAAACCAAATCCAGGTAAACAATAACAATAACACATAAACAAATAGATAATTTGTTGCCCATTTGCAGAGAAAGCTGCAGAAGCGTCGAATGCGGGCAGAGCGCCACCGTACAGCTATCAATATGACACTGCAGCTTCAATGGTACGCATGCAGTATGCAGCTTAGCCTTCTAGCCTTATCACATTTAATATTTATATGCAGAGAGCTCCGCCTCCAACATATGAGCAGAGCCAGCAACAAAGGCCCAACTACGGGCCAGGTCCCATGGGATCGGTAATGCAGATGCACGTGCCTACCAATCAGTACTATGGCATGACGCATCATCAGCAGCTGCCCGTTATACACCATGGTCTTGGTTATGGCTTAGCTGGACCCAGCACATCGGCCGGAGCCGCTGCCTCCCAGGTGTTAAATGTTGATTCGCGTGCTCAGCTAAGGACCACATCCTCGGGAGCTGTTGTCATACCACCACCGCCGCCTGGCTGCCTGCCGACGCCTGCACAATTGGCTGCCATGCAGGGACATTCGGTGGTGGTGCAGCAAAAGAAACGTTCATTCTTCTAAGCCTATGAGGATGAATTTGGCAAAAGCAATAAACTCGAATGCCTACCTATTATACATACATACATAAATATATATATATGCTTTTAAAGTTTACTTAATAAACGATATTTCGTCTTGTTCTCGCGTATATTTGACAATTTTCTATGCACATGAACATGGCGCGTGGGAACTAATAACTACGGTCGGAAGGGTTGGCGTTTACTCAAATATGTTCTCAAAGTATGTACTATCAAAGGACTGGACACGCACGAAACCATCTTCGCCACCGGAGGCGTAACTCTTGCCATCCGGATGGAAGGCCAAACTGTTGATGGGACCGAAATGTCCCTTGAGGCGTGCAAACTCCTCCTCGTAGATTAAATGAAAGAAGCGTGAATCGAATTTGCCCGCCTTCGTTGATGTCGTGGTCACCTCCATGGCATCCTGGCCACCACCGAGCACCACATGATCCAGGATGGGACTTATCGCTGCCGAATTTACGGGTCTTTCTGTCTTGTACGTCTTCAGGCACATCAATGACTCTGAATCGAAGAGCTTTGCTGTTGTATCCTTGGAGGCGGTCACGAACATGGTGCCATCTTTGCTCAGCTGCATGTCATTGATGCCACCGGTATGGTCCACACCGGAGTCAACCACCTTTTGTCCCTTGCGGACGTCCCAAATGGCAATGTTGCCATTGTCGTGACCTACAATTGTATAACTCAATATAGTCCAGACCAACTACAGTTGAGATCTTTGCACATACCTGTAATGATAGTCTCATCAAGTGGTCCCCACTGCATGGATGTGATCTTTGATTCAACCATGGGAATGCGCAGCGTGGGCTCCTGTTCCGAAAGCGAGGAATCCGCATTGCGTACATCAATGATGAAGAGCTCACAGTTCTGACCCATCGCCTTGTCCGTGGAGTAGGCTGCCTGGTTGCCCGAAAAACTGAAATTACTCGTACGCACTGAGGATTTGGTTGGTATGGAGGCAATAACGGTGCCATATTCAACATCCCAGAGCTTGGTGGTCATGTCACCGGCACCAGTGATAAGTTTCCTGCTCTCCCAGTCCACATCCAGGCACCAGACGGCACCCTGATGGCCATCATAAGTGCCCAGACGTTCACCGTTCAGCGAGTACCACACATTTGGCTTCTGATCCTTGGAGCTGGAGAAGAGCAGGTCACCCTCGCGATTGTACTTGATTTGCGTTATGGAACGCTCGTGACCTTGTAACATCAACGGACGCTGCAAAGTAAAGCATTTTATTGTATTTTAATTGCAATCAATTTTAGCAGTAAGCGCCGCCGCCGTCTTTTTAGGTTATGTTGTTGCCTGAATCACAAAAGTGCCTTCGGTTTAGAAATCATGCACACGATTAATGCAAACAATAACACACAACGAAATAACTTTATTGAGCTTGTTGGTAATGTACACACACCATTTTGTAATTGATTATATATTTATTGCAAGAAAACAAAACAATTTCTGCAACATCCACGCAGCACGAACGTCAAAAAGAGCGAGCAATTTAATGCGCAGCCCTGCCAACTTGATGCAAAACAAAATTTTAATATGAAACAACAGACTGAGTGGCAACTCCACACATCTAACTGAACCAGCCTTTTTTGTTCAACGAATTCCATTTAGCTATGTTAACCAAAATGGATGACACACACTGATCCTTGTCTCGGTTCTGTCCATAGTAGTCGACAAATTCGCCATCAGGGTTAACCAAATACATTATAATTGTGTGATCGACAATATAATCGTTGTCCTCATCACGCGGACCAGCGCTAAAGTATACACGAAATGCTTTGCAGACATTCCGTATCTGATCTACGGTTCCTGTCAGTCCAAGCAGCTTTGGCGAGAACTCCTTAACGTATTTGCCGACCACTTCCTTCGAGTCACGTTCCGGATCGACTGTTATAAATATAGGCTGCACTGCTGGCGTCTGTGGCGACTTTTCTGTAAAGCGAATCATTTGTTATATGACTTTTATTGGAATTTTAATGTTTACTAACCAACTTCGTCGACGACTGCAGCCATCTTTTCCAGTTCATCGGGACAAATGTCAGGACAGTGAGTGAAGCCAAAGTATATGAGCAACCACTTGCCCACAAAGTCTTCGGATTTGCGAACCTGACCTTGGGCATCAACTAGCTCCCAGCGTCCACCAATTGCTGCTTTACCCAGCTGCCGCTTGCGCTCTAGCATAAGCGCCTCATCCTTCTCGCTCTTTACGTACATCATAAAGCCTAAGCCTCCAGCGCCCATGACACCAATTACTGCCAAGCTCTTCCATGATATCGGTCCTTTGCCTCTGGTTGGATCTGTTACTTTTACTGCAAAGTTGCGTTGTTGTTGTTGAAGTGTTGGACGTGTAAATGGCTGTGTTTGCACTTGGTTCCAGCGCCTGCAATTGCCCACTAATCGTTGTAATGTGCGTGACATTTTTGTATTGCTTTTTACCAAAGTTTTACGTAAAAGCTGCTACTGGAGAATCGACTTCGCCGGCTGAAAGAACTTAGAATTGCCATTCACACGGCAAACGGGGCTGCCAACTGAAAACATTAAATTATTAGTTACAATTACTCAGTAACGAGTACCCGCTATAAACGCATATTTGCTTGTTTAGACAACAACCACGTGCGGCATCTGAACGGAGATCGTTTCCAAATAATTGCTGAATTATAAGGATATTATAATGGCTGGCGATAGGGAGCAACCATTGCTGTACTTGGAGGAGTACAGAGTAAAGCAGGATCCAATGGATTATGGCCTTGCTGACGAGGTCTTCAAAATGGAGGCTTTCAAAAGCAAACTACAAGTGGTGATTGTACGGTAAGGCTTCAAATAAACAATCCTAAACTCTTTAATAAATGTTTCTATACGCAATACAGTAACGACGAGGAGAATGGTTTGGAATTTGATTTGATAGGCGTGTATCCGGCGATCGCCAATGCTTTTCGCCGCCTGATGCTGAGCGAGGTGCCCAGCATGGCCATTGAAAAGGTCTATATTTACAACAACACATCGATCATACAGGATGAGGTGCTGGCACATCGAATGGGGCTGTTACCCTTGCGTGCTGATCCTCGGCTATTTGCCTACCGCACCGAAGAGAGCACGGAGCAGGGCAGCGAGCAAGACACCCTCGAATTTGAGCTCAAAGTGAAGTGCACGCGTCGCAAGGATGCCAACAAGGATCAGTCAAATTTCGATGACATATACAAGAATCACAAAGTGTATTCGGGTCATCTGAAGTGGCTGCCCAAGGGCAAACAAGGACAAATCTACACCGATAGCAGTGTTAACTGCATACACGATGACATACTCATTGCCCAACTGCGACCAGGACACGAGCTGGATCTACGTCTGATAGCTGTCAAGGGCATTGGCAAGGATCATGCCAAGTTCTCGCCCGTGGCCACTGCTTTCTATCGCCTGCTGCCCAAGATCACACTGAACCGAGAGGTTTCGTGCAAGGATGCCTATCTGCTGCAGAGCTGCTTCTCGCCAGGAGTCATTGGGATTGATGAGAACGAGTGTGCCTATGTGAAAGATGCACGCTACGACAGCTGCAGTCGCAATGTCTATCGCTATCCCCATCTCGCTGATGCTGTGACCATGGCGCGTGTGCGCGATCATTACATATTCAATGTGGAATCTGTTGGCGCCTTGAAGCCCGAGGTGATCTTTCTGGAGGCTGTTAAGGTGTTAAAGAAGAAGTGTCGCGCATTTATAGATGAAATAGAGGCGAAATAAAGAGAAAACGTTTATTATTGCTGAATTTTACGATAGCTATGCTTATTAATATAAGGTATAATATATATATATAATTGTGTATATTTTGATAAAATATATGTAAATATAAATAAAAAAGTTAAAATTGTCGTTTGAATTTACGCTTTAATAGCTTCAATCGAAACTCTGTAAGAACTACCTGTAAACGTTCCTGGCACAGCAGCGCATCTTCCAACTGGAATTAGATAGGTTCGGTTATATATATATATTTCTGTTATCGGGGAAACAATCGAGACTTGCCTCCATGTGGTTTAGTTGTAGGGAAACGCTCTTGCCAAACAAATCAAATTCGCTCATAACTGTTTCCTCTGTTATATTATCTTCCTGCACTTCTTCGAATTTATACTCTTCGATGTCTGGCTTCGTTTCGTGATCGCTCAGTTCCTGCAAGTATTGTTGCTCCATATCCTCATCGTTGCCCAACAAATCCTCCAGTATGGAATCATTTGACCATGTGTCCGCGTCCAATATTTCCACGGGTTCAAATTTAATTGGCTTGAGACGCTTTATTTTTGGTTTCGGCTTATACGTTCCCATTATTTTTCGCGGTATGGAATCATTTGACCAAGTGTCTGGATCCACTGATTCCACTGGTTCAACTCGAATTGGTTTCAGACGCTTCACATTTCGTTTCGGCACATTTCGTTGGGCAACGATCATTTTTCGCGGTATCTCCAGATTCAGATTTGGTTCTGTTTTTAGGCCCTAAACAAAAACAAATATACATTCTCAATGTTGTGACTTTTTGTTATTGTAGTAACTGTTTGTGTGTTTCACCTTTGTTCCAAGTTGATGCAATTTGAGGGCCTTGTGATGCTTGGCTGTGTTGTGGTGTTGCTTTATGGATGCGAGTCTCGCCAGAACATTAACATCACATACTTTACAGTGTGCTGCGAAGCCAGTATCGCTGCGGCACAGCCAATCCGCGAACGATGGAAACTTTTCCCAATCTTCTCGATATTTTTGATGGTACAGCCTACGCACTTTGCTCATAGCTATTGTATGCGTCTACAGGTTGAGTTGTGTTATTTTATTTATTGTCCCGTTGTTTTATGGACATTTATTGCAATATTTTATTTTAAATAATGAGCGCCAAATTGACGATTGTGTATTTTATTTGGTAATTCTTCTAGTATTTACAATAAAAATAGACTAAATATTAAAAAGGCTAGTGCGACCGCACACACAAACTTACTTTTAACCAAAAAAAAACATGGAAAAAAATGGCAAAGCAAAAATACAGTTTAAGCGCATCAATGTGAATGGCAAATTGCTTTCTTAAAGCTAATATTCAGCTGGTCACATTGTTCATACAGGGTGACTGCAGAGCATATCAAAACAAACACAAAATGCCGGCTAAAAGGTGAGCTCAAATTAATGAATTTATTAACATTTTCTAACATTTGACAATTGCAGAGCTTGGCGCAAGTTGGTGAAAAAACAACAAAGACATCGCCGGCGACAGAAACATGCACAAGAACGAGAAAAACAAGCGAAACTGGAGCATAGCATTAGAGAAGCGGAACCCACGTATCAGGCATGGCTCAAACAGCAAGCGGAGCTCGAGGAGTTTCAGCGTTTGGCCAGTAAGCGTGAACAGGAAGACGCTGAGGAGGCATGGCTACGTCGCGAGGCACTGGCACAACGTCAATTCCATATTGATGCGGCCAAGCGTAGAAAAGAGGAGGCGGAGTTGGAGCGTTTACGAACCCAGCAGGCCGAGGAATTGGCCGCCATGCTGGAGGAGCAACGCAAACGGCGCGAGGAGAGCAAAAGACTGGCCGATAAGGCTGCAGCTGAATTCGAAGAAATGCTGCAACGCATGCACGACTACATGGAGGACACCAAACAACAAACCCCGCCCCCCGAACTGCAACGTTTGGTCGAAACACATCCCGGCGAGCGTCTGTGCGAATTCTACACGCGCACAAATTGCTGTCGCTATGGTCATAGTTGTACCTTCAATCACCAGCGACCCACGCTTGCCAAGATCCTCGTGATACGCCATTTCTTTGCACATCCTCTGCTGCAGTCCGACCACAACACGCACAAGGAGTATGCCAATGCCGATGCGCATTTGGAGCAGACGGATCAGGATTTGCGCGCTGACTACGATGAGTTCTTCAATGATGTTGTCGGTGAACTCGAGAAATTTGGCAAGATTATCAATTTTCGTGCGGTCTGCAACACTCTGCCCCATCTGCGTGGTCACGTCTTCGTCGAGTATGCCCAGGAGCGGTGTGTCTTTAAAAGTCATTTCATTATTATGCAGTTAATAGCGTTTCCATTGTTACAGCCTGGCGTTGCGCGCCTTCATCAATCTGCAGGGTCGTTATTATGCAGCCAGGCGCTTGAATGTGGAGTTCTCCAATTTGAAGGCATGGCGTGGTGCCGTTTGCGGTACGTGAACCGCATGACAACAACTGTATCCTTTGCTCAAAAAACAACTCAAATGCATATATAACTATGCATAATTTGTTAATCATGCTTTATAGATTGTAATACCCTTGTGGAGAGTATTATAACTTTTGTCACGAATTGTGTAATTAATATTTTGTCCTCAAGGGTATTTAATCTAATGTTAGAATAATTGCTTATACAACTTGTTGCTTCTTTAAGGTTTGTCCTTAACACGCAAATGTCCCAAAGGTAACAGCTGTGGCTATCTCCACTTGTTTCGCAATCCAAACAATCTGTTTAACAGCAGTTTGGAGCTATACGAGACGCCCCAACGAGCCCGACCCAAAACCACGCCAGCTAGGTAAATGGGAATCACCTCACAATGAATTAACATCTTAAACCATACTTTTTCTTCCTTCGCAGCTGGAACGACAGTGAGAGGCCATCTCCACGCAACTGGCGTTGGTCGGAGAGTCCCGAGTTGGACACAAAGTGCACCCAATCCTCGAGGAGGCGCAGCAAGGAACGTGAATCAGATCGGAAATCCCATTCCCGCCGAGACTCAAAGCATAAACGGAAACGAAGTCGTTCCACATCGAAACATGAACGCAGTTCGAGTCGTGATTTTAGCGTCAAATAAACCAGTGTTGAGTAATTTATGAATTTTTTTACAACATTTTATTCAATCTCTTTGTTTTGGACAGCAAATAGAATGGTGAGATTTTTTCATTTTTCGAAGTGGAATACTCTGAACCATTTGAAAATTTCTAGTCGTGATTTTAGCGTCAAATAAACCAGTGTTGAGTAATTTATGAATTTTTTACATTTTATTCAATTTTTTTTATGTGATTCGAAATTTCCGTGGAATACTCTTAACCATTTGAAAATTTCTAGTCGTGATTTTAGCGTCAAATAAACCAGTGTTGAGTAATTTATGAATTTTTTTACAACATTTTATTCAATCTCTTTGTTTTGGACAGCAAATAGAATGGTGAGATTTTTTCTTTTTTCGAAGTGGAATACTCTGAACCATTTGAAAATTTCTAGTCGTGATGTTAGCGTCAAATAAACCAGTGTTGAGTAATTTATGAATTTTTTTACAACATTTTGAGATTTTTCTCTTTTATATGAATCGAAGTGGATTACTCTTAACCATTTGAAAATTTCTAGTCGTGATGTTAGCGTCAAATAAACCAGTGTTGAGTAATTTATGAATTTTTTTACAACATTTTGAGATTTTTCTTTTTTATATGAATCGAAGTGGAATATTCTTAACCATTTCAAAATTTCTAGTCGTGATTTTGGCGTCAAATAAACCAGTGTTGAGTAATTTATGAATTTTTTTTACAACATTTTATTCAATCTCTTTGTTTCTGACAGCAAATAGAATGGTGAGATTTTTCTTCTTTTTTATGTGAATCGAAATTTTCTAACCATTTCAAAAATTGTATAAAAAGTTTATAAATAGAATTTGTGATTGGCAGTTTCGAAAGTCGGAGAAATTGGTGAGAATTTTGGCAGATGGTGTTAAGTAGGTGGTAAGATCGGTTTTGCAATTATAAATTCTAAAGTCTATTTGTCTTGCACACATTAAACACAAAAATTATACAAAAAAAAACTCATTTAGCGAGTATAATTATAATAAGTAGTTTTTAAAATTACACAAACAATACGGCGAAGCGTTTAGAACTTCAGCAAAAAAACTTATAGACGAATGCCTGGATTTGTGGCTGCCACATAGCGCAACAGTTCCTCGTTATCCTCGCAGATGACAGGCTTCTCGTGATAGCAGGCAACATCGTGCCATGCGATGCCATCGTTATAAACGTTGTTCAACACCGACAGACACTGTTCCTTGGTCTGGTTGATTTCGTACTCAGCATTGTCGGGCTGTGGACGCTTCTTGTGGCCGGTCTGCGACCAGGGATTGTAGCCCCAGCCCTGTGGAATGCGGTTGGTGGCCTGGATCTTCTCGCGCGTTGCGGACCAGAACCAGCCATAAACAGACTTGGGCTCCAGATCGGGACGATTTTCGCAGCCAGCGAAATCGCAAATGCGTCCGGCGGTCCAGATATACGGCACATCATTCTGCTGGATGACACGGAACACCAGATTGTTTTTCTCTTGGGTCTCCAGGGCAACCAGATCCATGCAGTATTCACGGCACAGATTACGGCCATCCAGCCAGTCGACCTTCCTGTTGGCCAGCGCTGGCACATGGGTGCTTAGGAACATGTTTTTGCCGCGATAGGAGAACTCCTTGGGGCCTGTAAGCAACAACGAAAGTTCATTATACTGGGATCGCTTGACTGACTGACTAACTGTCTAACTGGGTGACTGAGTATCTTAGCCTAATGATTGGCAAAAAACATGCCACGGATGCTTACACAACTTCCCCCTACAATGTGTATGTGTTTGTTGTTGTTACGCAATCTTGTGCAGCAATTTATGCAGCATGATGCTGCTGCTCCTCCCGCTTTCCTTTGTCTCGTTGTGTGTCAAAAGGTTTTTCATTTGCCCAGGCACAACAACAAAAACTGTATTGGTTAAACCAACAATGGAATTCCCCCACTCACACTCACACACACACACACGTACAAATACAGACATTAAGCTACAGCTAGCTTTGCCGCCACCTTCGTTTCCTCTGCAAAAAACGAAACTTGTTTCACATCGCTGCCTCGCTGAGATGCCTGCCACCGTTGCGGCTACTGCAATGCTGCAGCAGCGTCCATTTGATTAGCTTCTTTGTAGCCCCTTACGATCCGTTTTTGTTTATTCAACAACAATAACGTCTTTGTTTAGTTTTAGAGTGACCATATTTGCAATAAGTGCCGTCGCGCCCTCTGTCGGAAAATGCAATCAACGATCGTTGTTACAAAATTCATATTAAGGAAGCTCACGTTTCAAGTTTCAAACTACTGCCAAACAGGGCATTGTGTAGTCGCTGACACGCTTCTGTTTTTTTTCTTTAACGCTAGCCGCCTGTGCCACGCCTGTCTGTTACCGCTGCTGTTGTCGCTGCTGCTGGCGGCACGCGTCATTAGGCGCACTTTAAGCTGCTTTAAAGCTGCCAGTTTGCCGTTTGCTGCCGTCACTTTTGCAATTGCCTTTTGGCTGTTCATTCGCCCGCCCGCCCGTCCTAAGACTTCACGTCAAATCAGCTTAAGTCTAACATAATGACCTTATTTGCCATTGTTTGCACATTATTATTACTATTTTTATTTATTTTTTATTTTTTGCTGATGCTGCCAGACTGCTGTAATTTCCTCACTTGCGGGTCAAGGCAATAAAAATGCTCGTCACATTAACCTCACTTTCTTTCCCAGCCTTTCTTCTTCTTCTTCTTCTGTGTATGTGGCGTTGAAAATGTAAGATAAATATCCGCAATTGCATCATTTGCCAACAACTTTACAAACTACTAGGTAAGTGTATATCTTAATAAGCAGAATTTTAATCTCAGCTGGCGTTTTGGGTTTAGAAAAAAAACCGTTTTTAAATGTAAATTAATAAGCAAGCACACAGATTGCATGCTTGAGGTTTGTTGTTAACGAGGCAGTCGCCGTCTGTCTATAATTAAGTTTGAATACTTAATTAGTTTATTTAACTTTAAGTTGTGCTTGTATAACTGGAATTTTCTAAAAAGATGAAAGATCTTAGCCACATGCACTGCCAGCCAAACTGGCTATACAACTTTATGGGCCAAAAGCGTACAGCTTACAAAAAAAAACCCAAATTAAGTTGCATTTTCATTTCGAACGGGATGCATTCATACGAGTTGCGGTTGTGTGTGTGCCTAATTAACAATAACTGCGCCGGGTTCATTAGTGTACCGGATGTGCAGCGATGACGCTATTGTTTGATTTCAAATCTGTGTAGCTGCTGCATTTTCGCAATCCGTTTCAGTTCGACTGCAACTGCAAACGATGACTTGCACTAATGGTATGTGAATGGATAATTGGATAGAAACGGATAACCGAGTGGCAACGCTCGGCAAAGAAAGTGCGTGGGTGACAAAATGCAAGCGATCACGTCAGCCGACCTTCAGTTGTGCTCCCCACCTCTTGCAAATTGCTCGCGCACAAACGCAATTAAATATGTATGTGTATGCGCTTGTGTTATTATAATTATTGTGGTGTCGGTTACTCCCACACGTTCCATTGCCAAACCATTTCAAGTGCAAACTTGGCAAATCCGCTTGCGATGCGCGCTATTTGTTATTCTTCTAACGTTTCTCACTTTTACTTTTGTTTTTTTACGCGTACGTCGCCCGTTTATAGTTGCAATACATATGTGTGCGTGTGTGTGCGAGTTTATTTGTGTTGAAAAGAGGTTGATGGTAAAAACACTTACGGCTTGAGCACTTGGCGGGCACGGGCAGCGAGAGGAAACGGCCCGGCTTGGTTCCTGTGGTTGTTGTGGTTCTGCCCTTTTGCGCTGAGGCGCATGCGGCCACCAGGCAGAAAGTCGCTATCGCCAAAGTGACTTTCATCTGCAAGAAGAAGACGTGAAGAAAACGTGAGTTAAAAAATTTGCAAACATTAGTGTGCATATGTCAGTCACCCACGTAACATAAGGGATACGTGACGTAAGAAAAAACAATTACGACATCTGTGTCTTCAATATCGTATATCTTAAAAACGATACACCTTTTTTGCTCAATACGTAAAAAATTCTAACAGGGGATTTCTATGGTGAAAAACATTACAACTAATAAAAGTATGTGAAATTGACTAAAATAAGCTTAACGCCAAATAAGTTAAGCATAAAATGCTTGATATAAGATATATAATATTTTTTTTATATGCCCATATTTATGTTATTAACCAGAGTGCGTATGTGAATGGCCGTTGCTTAAATTTGATTTGATTGCGTGCATCTTTACAAGTATGCGTGTGTGTTTGAGTGTGTGTGTATCGAAGATGTAACTTGGTGTGCATGGTTTTTATGTCAAGGATGCATTGATGCCAGCCAACCAACCGGTTGCCCCGAGGCGGCCACTGACACACTGCCACAGTGACGACGCCGACGACGACGACGACACTTGAAACTTTATTTTTATTGTAGCTTAACGCTGGCAACGTGATCAGCATCAGCATCTGAACGCTTGGGCATCGTCACATTATTCATAAATACAACAACAAAAATATATATGTATTCATTTAGCATCTGCAGCAAACATGTTGATTACACAAGCCACAAGCTTAGCCACCTTGTTGCCTGCTGACCTTAACTGGTTTTATTGACTTTTGTATCAGTTTTTTTCTTCTTCTTCTCTTCTCTTTGCTTTGCTTTTTGACTCTGGCTAGAACCTTCCATGTCTTTTGCATATCGATTCGAAAAAAGCTTCCACTTCGGCTTCCTTTTTTTTTATGAATTGCTAATGCAATGCCATCAATCAACCAGCTTCAAAGTTAGTGTGTGTGTGTGTGTGTTTGACTGGTCTGTCCAGTTTATAAAATTAGAAATTTTGCATGTTAATTTGATTTCATTGCTGTGCGCGATCTTTATCGCCGGAGAAGGGGTTTCCCCCTCCCAACCACCAGCACCACCAAAAAGCCCAAAAGCAACATAAATCATTAATGGAATCGCCTAATAGTCACAGCTGCTGCTGCTGCAGGGCTTCAAAAAAGTTACGATATTCGAATTATGACTGCGAACACGACTTTGAGGTGAAAAGTTAAAGACAAAATATGCGCCTGACCCTTAATGGATATTTGGATAATATTTCTTCATGTTATTGTTATTTAAAGTTGCATTTTGTAATTTATCCATTTGTGTTTTTTTTTTTCGTCAGCTCATGCATGTTAATCAATATCAATCAGTCGACAAAACTGATGACTGCATTTAATTATAGATACATACATATGCATATATACATATATGTGTTGGTATGCGCCCTTTTCTACACACATACATATTCGGCACACATTTTGATGTTTTTATGGCTTTTGCGCTATAATTCATGCATTTTGAGTTTTGTGTTGAAAGATTGCGCAAATGCTTTTGTGAGTTTTTTTTGGTTTTTAAGTTTTTGATGTTAAAGGTTTTGGGTTACAAAATGAAAATGAGACAAAGATCAACGAACTTTAACTGTAAAGTCAACATTCCTAGTAGAATTTGATTTGTTTTTTGTTTTTTTTTTGTAGTTTGAGCCAACGAAAGACTTGAGAAACAAACTTGATTTTCATTTCAACACAAGAAGAACTTGGGCAACAAACTTGCTTAACGCACTTTTCAAAAATGAGATTTTCAATTAAATTCTCTACAATGTACTTTTAATCCATATAGAATCCATAGATTTTGATGTCACATACTTGCAGCACTTTTAAAGATTTTTTGAAATATTTTTTTATATATTTAATATTTTAATAACACAAAATTGTCTTTTTTTTTGAAACACTGTTTGTAAGTCCTTTTTGTTAATCCACACAAGTAAATATGTACACTGAATATCCTTGAGAAACGCGAATATTGCCACCTTTTGCTTACCTTTTATTGCTGTATTTCGCTCTAAACCGAAAAACACACACCACACAAAAGTTTCAGTTGCGTTCTCAGTGGGTCCAATAAAGACTCCGAATGTTGCGTCGGAGACCAAAACTAGACGAGACGAGACCAGACGCAAATGTGAATAGCAACGAATATTCAGGCAGCCGTACAGCCGGCTTTTATACGTTCCAATTGCCAAAATGGGCGGCTGCCACGCCCCAAATGTATTGAAAATCATCATCTCCTATATACATTCCAATAGCACTCTAAACGTGCGCGCTGAGCGAATATTTTAGAGCGCCACCTGGAGAGCAAAGCTTGAAAGCTTACGCTCTCGAGCGCTCTCTCTGGTAACTGTTAAGCTTGGCTTCAGTTCCACTCTCACGCTCTCTTCGTATCTTTCGCTCGCTCGCTCTCTCTCTCGCCGCACATTGATTCGCATCTTGGGGGCGAGCGTTTATCATAACTCAGTTAGTTGTTGAAATGATGTGCAACTTTATGGCAGCAAATGTAAATGATCAGTTTTCAAAATGGCGACGCCTTAAAACAAAATCAATTCAACACTTTTAATTCTTTAGTTTGCTCAGCAAAATATTAAAATTAAATGCTTGTTAACCGGATTTTAGTTTCTCTTTGCTTTCGAAAAATATATATAATATATATTTATTAGCAAATTAAGTCGGAATCATCTTGAGACAATCAATTACTTTTGTGTACAGATAATCTATATAGTATCGCCCCTTGATCGTTTTTTGTATTCTAAGAAATTAAGTTATTTACTTTTGTTTGTTTGTTCGCTGAAGTTGAAGCTGTCTAAAAATCTGTAGTAATTTTTCAAAAGCTCTCCTATTGTTGTTTTTATACGCTAAACCCATTGAAAATGGGTAAAAAGGGTATAATGGTTTGGTGCAAGAGTATGTAAGAGGCGGAAGGAAGCATCTCCGACTCTATAAAGTATAGAAATTCTTGATCAGCATCAATATATATTATATATATGTTTGTCGATCTCGGAGTATATAGGAGTTAGAGACTCCAGATTTGGAACATAAGCTCGCCTAATCCCTGGACAGTACAAGTTTGTTTTAAATTTTCGATAACTTTTCCCGTTTCCCATATACACATGTTATCGATAACAACAAAATCTTGAATTTGAAAAACTTTGAGATGCAGTTTGAATTACTAGACGAAATAATGAGAATCTGTGAAATTTGTATTGAAATCGGCCGAGAAACACCGGAGATATGGAGCATTCAAGTTAAGAAAGTATGCTCTATACGCATAAAGTACAGTGTTCAGGGTATCGTCTAGTCGGGAGCCTTCTTACTTGTTGTAGTTGTGGTTTGGATGAATGTGTTGAGTGCCAGGCACTCAAAACAAATGCCATGTATATTTCAAAATTTATGCAAACAGACTGCGGCGCACCTTTAACGCATCATTATTGTATTGATGATGCCCGATTTTGGGCTTTGGCTTTAGGCTTGCTTCATATATATGTACACACATATATATATCAATTTGTCAAGTGTTATTGCTGTTTGCTGTTGTTGTTTGCTAGGCCTTGATCTTGAAAAGCCTTTCGAAATGTCGCCGTAGGCGTCTTTCTAAGTCTTTCAGTTTTGTGGCTTCCGCACGCGCTCAACAAAAGTTTTATTTTCGATTATATTTATTTATAAGACCCCGTTCGAGTGTTGCTTTTTAATTGCCATGTGAATGAACTGGCTAAGGATAAGGCGTTTGATCTTTTTGGGGGCAATTCGCTCTCATAAACATTGGTTAAAAGCTGGTGCTTGGCGGTGCCAGCCGGATCTGTAGAATCGATTCTTAAACAACTTTTATGTTGGCCTCATCAATATGCAAATGTTTGTTTAATTTAAAAGCTGTATTATGTAACTTTTGGGTTCTTTGGGTTGCCAACTTTTGAACTGAACTGATGACACTCGCTTAACAACTGAGCCAACTGACCTTATGGCCACAGCACACAACTGTTGACTTGATTTCTGTTGTCTGCTAATTGACCCTGAAAAAGATACAACTTTTTTGAGTTTTTTTTTGAGTTTTTTTGTTTGGGTGGCGCTATTGTTTGCCATTTAGTAGCATTTAATAGTTAAACTAATTTATTGTGCGGATTCGCAGAGAGGCCTCTCTCGATCTCACGTGATTGTGCCACATTTAAGGCCAGCCAGCCAGACCCAGTTTTTACCTATCCATCCAGCTGTGTTTTACATATATATACATATATCTTTTAATGAGTCTTATTAATATATGTCTCAAGCCCAAGGGAGCACAGCAGGGCTTGACTAAAGCTGTTAATTTCTAAAATATTAACACCAAGCATGTATTAATTAATTTTAGCCAAGCTGTGTTGCGATTCGTGTGAATTGTTTCACAAACTTTGCGATGATTGCGCAAAATTTTTCTTGCATTTTGCGGAAGTTTCAAATATTTGTAGCAAAAAACAAAAAACAAAAAATTATATAAAATAAAAGAATTCCGTTTTAAAGTGTGAAATTTGTTCATTGCTTCAAAAACGGTAGTTTTTGTGAAGGAAGTTTTTGCTTACCCTATAGTTGGATTAAATAGAGGTATGCTTATCAAATACTTATTTGAAGTAACTTACAAAAAAACTTAAAAAGCGAATTTTTCGCGATTTGGTTTCCAATGAAAAGCTATAGTATAAAAAATATATTTTTTCTTTAAAACTTGAAGATTTATGATTTTTCTATATTTGTAATTTTTTTTTATTTATTTGAAGTAAGTTAGAAAAATCTTAAAAAATGAATTTTTCACGATTTAGTTTTCATTGAAAGCTATAATTAGAAAATTATATTTTTTCCATTAAAACTTTATGATTTTTCTATATTTTAAAAGATTTTTTATTTATTTAAAGTAGGTTACAAAAATAAAAAACTATTATTTAAAAAATATATTATTTCCTTTGAAACTTTAAACTTTATTTTTTTCTATATTTTTAAAGATTTTTTATTTATTTGAAGTAAGTTATAAAATAATGCATTTTCGACGATTTTGATTCCAATTAAAAGCTGTGATTTAAAAAACTTTAAACTTTATGATTTTCGTATATTTTTGAAGATTTTTGAAGTAAGTTACAAAAATCTTAAAAAATCAAATTATTATTATTTTGTTTCCAATTAATATCTATAATTTAAAAAAAAGATTTTTTTCATTAAATTTTATGATTTTTATATATTTATAAAGATTTTTTTATTTATTTGAAGTAAGTTACAAAAAAGTTTAAAATTGAATTTTTGACGATTTTGTTTCCAATTAAAATATATAAGAAAAAAAATAATTTTTTTCCTTTAAAACTTTAAGCTTTATGATTTTTCTATATTTGTAAAGATTTGTTCTTATTGTTTTCTTTACAAACCTGCAATTTTTCTCAGTGTTTTTTTAAATTACGACTGCAGTTATATAATAATTAAATAATAATATACATCTTTAATCGGATAATAGACAAAGAACTAATTAAAGAAACTTTATTGGCTTAGGCTTTGTCTTTCAGTCGGGTATTCCCAATTCCAATTCCAACTTCACACTGATTTCTTGCTCTAAAGGAACTAAACTGAAAAACTGGAACTGCAAATCGCATAAAAACAGGTTGCTTTTAAGTCAGTCTGATCACCATCTATCATCTACTTATGCGAATTGCATAATTTCAATAAATTACAAAGTCAAATATTTGCATCTTGCTTTGATTTTATTTTTATACCCTGAACCCATTGAAAATGTTTAAGAAGGGTATAATGGTTTGGTGCAGGAGTATGTAACAGGCAGAAGGAAGCATCTCCGAGCCCATAAAGTATATATATTATTGATCAGCATCAACAGTGGAGTCGATATATATTTCGATAACTTTACAGTTATCGATATACTCATGTTATCGATAACAACAAAATCTTGAATTTAGAAAACTTGAAAGTATATATATTCTTTATCAGCATCGATAGCCGATTCGATATATATTTCGATAACTTTTGAGTTATCGATATGCACATGTTATCGATAACAACAAAATCTTGAATTTGAAAAACTTTTAGACGCAGTTTGAAACATTAGTCGAAATAATGACAAACTGTGAAATTTGTATTGAAATCGGTTGAGAAACACCAATTGTATGGAACATTGAAGCTAAGTCAAGTATCACACACCTACACATACTTACAAGCACAGACTATATGAGGGTTCAGGGTATAGTCTAGTCGGAATTTCTCGCCGAGAGCCTTCTTACTTGTTATACACAACTTAACTCCGATTTAATTACGAATATATATATATATATTCTTGCATACTGGTTAGCATTTTGCAATGCCTTGTTTTTGGTTTTTTACTCAACCCCTTTGGTGGTCTGAGCTCTTGGATCTTGAACACATCCGCAGTTGTACAGTTTTTATATATTTTTTTTTTCGCACTTCGCTTGTTGCATCTGCTGCATAAATCAACATCCGTTGTTGTTGCATGTTATGCATTTTGCATATATGTTTTTTTTTAGTGGCCTTTAATCAATTTCGCCCTAGTAGTCAGTTTTTTCGTTGTTTCGTTTCTTACATGCATTTCCTGCGCTTGTTTCTGTGTTTTCATTTTGAACCTTGACAAGTTCTGAAAACCGATTCCACAAAGCGATTAGTTTGCTTAGTCACTCGATATTCAGTTTATAATAAAGCGTCATCGATTGTGGCTTATTGTTGTCTTTTAAGACAAGTAGCTCACAACATTCTTGATCGATTGATTATACGTGTCGTATACGCATTCTAAGGTATGCAAATTACTCATACACAAAGACAAATATTGTGAATCAAGTTTGAAGAAATGTTTATTCCATTTTGGAACTATATTCTTGGTTTGAGTCAGAGTTATAATGAATGGAAAACCTTGAATTTATTTTGTTGTCTTCTTACTTCTCAAGGATTCGCATTTTGATTTGTGATTGTAGATCTTAACTTCTTCTACAACATCTTCAGCAAGTTTTCCATTCTAGAAAGAAAAGAAAAGCTTACTCCGCATACTTTTTTCTCAGTGTAGGCTGTTGATTGACAGTTTTCTGCGACCTCAGATCTGATGGCAACTTCAACAGGCATCAATGTCTAAATCTTTTTCCTTTTTGCCAACATTTCCATAAACAAATAAGAAATAAAAATGAATATCGAAATGTTTAAAGATTTAAACAAGATCACGCGCTCGAAGCACGGAAGCCCCAAAAACTCAACAACAGCAGCTTCAGCTTCATCTTCAAGTGAAGCTTCCGCGAATGCGTTGTTCAAATTAAAATACAAAAAACAAAAACCGAAAAAGAAAAAGTATAAAAAAAGAAACAACTGAAGTTTAAACAATGAAGTTGTTAATTGACTAGAAACTAATGCAAGAAGAAAAAGCAAAGACCAAAATGTTTTTATAATCAATCTATTTAAGCAAACCGAATCTTAAAGCGATAAATAACAAACGAGCCTGAGAAGAGCATCTGGCTTCGGCTGACCTTAGTTTGAATTATGATATTGCATTGTAAAAAGCCAAACAAATCTAATCGAATTAATGCGTATGGAAATCGAATGGAATCGAATGGATTCGAATTGAATTGAATGAAAATGAAATTGAATGGAATTTGGTTTGAATTTGTTGCGTTTTGTGGTTTTTAATTCACAATCTGCGGTTTCTATCACCTCTTCTTCTTCATTTTCTTCTTCTTTTTGTTGGAGCTAAAAGTTTAATGGGTTGATTTTGAAGTTGTAACTTATTATAAGATGAGAATTTTACTATATTGACAAGAAATTTAACACAAATTTCACTTCAGCTAAGAAATATTTCAATTTTGAGGATTAGAAGCTTGATGTGTATATAGGGTAAGTACTTTTTCATATTTATACTTAAGCTTAAGGTTTGAAATTAAAAAAAAAATAATAATAATATAAAAAAAGTTTTTTTGCTGTAGAAGTTATTAGAAATAAGGTTAATAATCCCAAAATGTATTCCATAATAATTATAATATATTAATTATTATTATTATTCACTTATTTTCATAGCATTCCTTATAATTCCCAACTTGTTTAAGCAATGTTTTCTTGTTGATTCTGTTCGGGAGAAATGTTTATAGCCGAAGAGAAGAGTCAGCACTTCCATTACTCAACAACTGACCCACGTAAAACCGATTTCCTGAAACCGATTTCATATAGGGTAAGTACTTTTTCATATAGAAATTTAAGCTTAAGCTAAAATTAAAAAAAATAATAATAATAATTTTAAAAATAAAAAAAAATGTTTTGCGCAGTAGAATTTATTAGAAATAAGGTTAATAATCCAAAAATATATTCCATAATAATTTTAATATAATAATATTAAAGTTATTCACTTAGTTTCTTTGCCTTTGCTTATAATTCCCAACTTGTTTAAGCAATATTTTCATAGAGATTCCGTTCGGGATACATTTGATGACCAAAAAGATGAGTAAGCACTTCCCATTACTCAGCAACTGACCCACGTGAAACCGATTTGTTAAGGTGCATAGAATTTTATGTGGTTGTTGTTGTTGTTAGCATTAGCATTGAGATGCTGGACGGATTTCGAGGAGACGAAAGATGCAGAAAATCAGCTGGGAATGCGTGAAGGACGCAACAACAACAACAACGACAGGTAATTGCAATTTGTTCGAGTGTACACATGTACATGTGAGTGTGTGTTTTTGTGAGTGTGTATTTGAAGAAGACTCTGTCAGGTTTTATGTGTATTTTTATACCCTGAACCTATTGAAAATGTGTAAAAAGGGTATAATGGTTTGGTGCAAGACGATGTAACGGGCAGAACCAAGCATCTCCGAACCCATAAAGTATATATATTCTTGATCACCATCAACAGTGGACTCGATATATATTTCGATAACTTTCCCGTTTTCGATAAACGCATCTTATCGATAACAACAAAATCTTGAATTTAGAAAACTTGAAAGTATATATATTCTTGATCAGCATCAAAAGCCGAGTCGATGTATATTTCGATAACTTTCCTGTTTTCGATAAACGCATGTTATCGATAACAACAAAATCTTGAATTTGGAAAGCTTGAAAGTATATATATTCTTGATCAGTATCAACTGGCGAGTGGATATACTTTTCGATAACTTTCCCGTTTTCGATATACGCATGTTATCGATAACAAAAAAATGGAAATTTGGAAAACTTTGAGACGCAGTTTGAAACATTAGACGAAATAACGACAATCTGTGAAGTTTTTATTGAAATCAGTTAAGAAACATCGGAGATATGGAGCATTGAAATTAAGTCAAGTATCACCCAGACCCACAGATAGGGTTCAGGGTATCGTCTAGTCTGGACTACTCGACTAGAGCCTTCTTACATGTTTTTTGTTTAAATGCCTTTTTAAATGCGTTGCTGATGATACAAAATGTTGCCAAATGTGACCCCAAGAGGCCGACGTTTTGTTCATTTACACATTAGTTGAAATTTACATTTTTTCTTGTTCGTTTTTTGTAAATATGTGTGTGTGTGTGTGTGTATGATGTGTGTGATTCGTTTATTTGGAGTTTGGCATCGGACTTTTGTCAGCACACAAAAAAAATCACAAAAAGTGATTGGCAACAAATTAATCAAGACCTTGCCAACCAAAAACACAAAACAGCCAAAACATACATACTTATATATATCTATATGATATTGTATATATATATATCCAAGTATTGGGCGCTAGAAGAAGAATCCAAAGAGCTTCAATGCGACTTGCAGCAGCATTTGAAAAGATTACGCAATGACAACAACAAAAAATGATTGATGTCTGCAATTTAGCGCATCTGTGTAAAACTACAACAACAACAACATCAAGCCAATTGATGCAGTTGTTGTTGTTGTTGGTGTGACACAAAAGAATTAAGTGCCCAGGCACATTTTAAATTCGTCACGGAAAACGTGACAAAAATTTTCATATGCGAAAAAAAAAACAAAAAAAAAACAGCAAAAACTTTTCAGATTGAGATGGTTGCAAAATTTGACACACATTTCACACACACACATACACACACAGACAGAAAAACGTCTAGAATGTATCTTTTTAAGTTCGTTTCGTTTTATGAATGAGTTAAGGCAGCTGGATGGGCTTAAGCACAAAGTCGGGCAACAAACAATGCAACATAAACAAGCCGTTGGCTAATTGCATAAGATTTAACTGCAACAATAACAAGACCACTAAGAAGGCTCTCGGCGAGTAATCCCAACTAGACGATACACTGAACTGCAAGTCTGTGTGTGTGTGTGTATACTTGACTTAACTTCAATGTTCTATATCTTTGGTGTTTCTCAACCGATTTTAATACAAATTTCACAGTTTGTCACTATTTCGTCTAATGTTTCAAACTGCGTCTCAAAGTTTTTCAAATTCAAGATTTTGTTGTTATCGATAACATGTGTATATGAAATGGGAAGTTATCGAAATATATATCGACTCGGCTGTTGATGCTGATCTAGAATATATATACTTTCAAGTTTTCCAAATTCAAGATTTGGTTGTTATCGATAACATGCGTTTATCGAAAACGGGAAAGTTATCGAAATATATATCGACTCGACTATTGATGCTGATCAAGAATATATATACTTTCAAGTTTTCCAAATTCAAGATTTGGTTGTTATCGATAACATGCGTATATCGAAAACGGGAAAGTTCGAAATATATATCGACTCGACTATTGATGCTGATCAAGAATATATATACTTTCAAGTTTTCCAAATTCAAGATTTTGTTGTTATCGAGAACATGTGCATATCGATAACTCAAAAGTTATCGAAATATATATCGACTCGGCTATCGATGCTGATAAAGAATATATAAACTTTCAAGTTTTCCAAATTCAATATTTTGTTGTTATCGATAACATATGTATATCGAAAACGTGAAAGTTATCGAAATATATATCGACTCGGCTGCTGATGCTGATCTAGAATATAAATACTTTATGGGGTCGGAGATGCTTCCTTCTGCCCGTTACATACTCTTGCACCAAACCATTATATCCTTTTTACTCATTTTTAATGGGTTCAGGGTATAACAACTGCAACTGCAACTATGCATCATCAGCATTTAGAATGAGTAGTTATTGTGTGTGTTTTTCTCTAATCGTTGGCTATAAATCTGACAAATTACTTATATAACTATAGAGCAATAACAACAACAACAAAAAGTAGGTGTGTGCAGGCCGAAGTTCAGTTAAGGGGCAGATGCGGATGTGGCAAGAACAAGTCATCCCATATCTAAAAATAAATATAAACATCTTTATAGAATGCAACAACACACAATGCTCAGTGTTCAATGCTCAACTCAGCTGTTAAGTTGTGAATATATATGCAATAGACTTAACTTAATTTTTTGCATAATTTACATTAATTTTTTTATTATTTTTGTTGTTGTATTTTTAGCAACATTGTCTAGTCAGTGTGTCAGTGTGTTTGTACACATTGTCGTGGAGGAAGTTGCATATTTATAAGCCACTTTTCGAATATCTCATATATATATATATATGAAATTATATATTGCTTTTGCTTTTGCTTTTGCTGCTGCTGCTTCTTGGGCGTTGGGGCGTATGCGCGATGTCATGATTATGAAATCAATTTCGAACATATGTTTGAAACGCCTGCCTTTGTCAGACATAAATCAGAAGCGCTTATTCACACACACAAACAAACACACACACACACACACTAATGCATACATGTGTACTTTACTTACCTTTCGATGAGAACGAAACAAAAGACTTAGGCAACAAACGCGAGTCTTGTGCTCCCAATTACGTTCGTGTGGTTTCATTATTCTTAAAAATGGCTAAAAAGGGTATAATGGTTTTGTGCCAGAGTATGTAACGGGCAGAAGGAAGTATCTGCGAACCCATAAAGTATATATATGCTTGATCAGCATCAACAGTCGAGTCGATATAGTCAAGTCCGTCTGATGATCTCAGAGACTATAAGAGCTAGAGACTCCAGATTTGAAACAAAAGCTCGCCTAATGCCTAGGCACTACAGGATTGTTTTTAATTTTCGATAACTTTCCCCGTTTTCGATATACACATGTTATCGATAACATCAAAATCCTGAATTTGGAAAACTTGGAGATGCAGTTTGAAACATTAGACGAAATAATGACAAACTGTGAAATTTGTATTGAAATCGGTTGAGAAACACCGGAGTTATGGAGCTTTGAAGTTAAGTCAAGTACACACACACTTACAAGCACTGACTTTACGCTTAAAGTATAGTGTTCAGTGTATCTTCTAGTAATGATTTCTCGCCGCGAGCCTTCTTACTTGTTAACTATTCCAGATTCAACCATTTTGTTGTATTTTATTGCTGCTCTCCTTTTAGCTAATTTTAAATCAAATTTATGCCTAATTTCAAAGATTTTAATGGAACAAGTTTTTTTCATCCAATTTGTGACGCAAGAATTCAATTTTTTTTAACATTTCTACTTTCAGAACAACTTTTAAAAAGGTTTTACGTTCACGTTGATGTGTTAAAGATCCATTTAAGAATTAGTATCTCGAAAAGTCAAGCTCTTGGATTAGGTATACGTTATGTATATATCTTTTTATGATGCTTCCCACACTTGAGATGCGTTTGCTGAGATGGAGACCAATGACCTGTTGCCTGACCCAGCAGCCTTGGGTCATTAACTCAAACTCAGAAAAACCAAAAAAAGAAAACCCAAAAAAAGAACCCAAAAAATAAACGTACATATATGAGAATGCTGCAAGAACTGCATGTGCAACAGCAAGCTTTATGGTTGCAACGCACTTGTTGCACTCAACTTGCGCGCCTCCCCGCCCCGCAGAGCAGTGTTGTAAAGTTCATGGGTCGTTGCCGTTGTGGTTGCAGTGCGCTTAAGCTTAACCGTTTCAGGGTTGCCAGGTTTTTTACTCATCAAGCGACTGCGTCACACGTTGGCGTTTTGGCGACCTCATCTGTCAACACAATTAGAAGCGACAACAACAACAACAAATACATATATATATATATATATATATATATAACCACAGATCAGTTCGAGTTGGTCGCACCGGGAGTTGAGTAAGAAGAAGAGCAGCAAATCTTAGAGGAGAATCAAGTTTAAAGTGTATGTAAGCCAAAACTCGAATTGTTATTATTATTACATTGTTGTTTAAAAGCAACACAACAGCAACAACAGCAACACAACAGCAACAACAGCAACAACAGCAACAACAACAGCAACAACAACAGCAACAACAACAACAGCAACAGCAGCAACAACAACAACAGCAACAACAACGACCTGTCCAACATGTTGTAGCACGCGGTCAAACAAGTGCACTTTAGAAATTGTTCATAAATCATAAAAAAAATTATTTTCAAAAAAAAAAATGCTGAAAAATGTTAAAACGTTCGAGTTAAAGAAGTGCTAAGTGCAGACGAACATTGTAGTCTCGTTGTCATTATCAACATGTAGATAAATATAATTTTAAGTTTTTTATTGCACACATACTCTACTTACTCTATACTATATACGAATATCGTTCTTAAGTTAACTGAGTCTTTAAAAACTTAGTTAAAAACCTTTAAAAATGATGAACTTAGTTCAAATTCAAACTTAAAATCAATCTTGAACTTAGTATAAACCTTGCAAATTCTGAACTTAGGCTAAATTACAACTTAAAATCAATCTTGAACTAAGTTAAAAACCTTTAAAAATGCTGAACTTAGGCCAAATTCAAACTTAAAATCAATCTTGAACTTAGTTTAGACCTTTAAAAATGCTGAAATTGCGAAAATTAAAACTTGAAATCAATCTTGATCTTAGTTTAAAGATGTAGAGTTTTTCTAAACCTTTAAACATTCTGAACTTCAGCAAAATTCTAACTTAAGAATAATCTTGAACTAAGTTTAATGATGAAGGAGTTTTTTTTAAACCTTGTTGAACCAAATTCAAACTTAAAATTAAACTTGAACTTAGTTTAAAGCTGAAGAAGTTTTTCTAAAGCTTTAAAAATGCTGAACTTAGGTCAAATTGAAACTTAAAATCAATCTTGAAATAAGTTGAAACATCTAAAAATGCTGAACTTAGGCAAAAGTCAAACTTAAAATCAATCTTGAACATAGTTTAAACCTTCAAAAACTATTGAACTTGGGATAATTAAAATTTTAAATCAATCTGCAACTTAGTTTAAACGTTTAAAAATACTGAAATTTGGAAAATTAAAACTTAAAATCAATCTTGAACTTAGTTTAATGATGAAGGAGTTTTTCTGAACCTTTAAAAATGCTGAACTTAAGCCAAATTCGCACTTAAAATCAATCTTGAACTAAGTTTAAAGTTTACGAAGTGTTTTTCTGAACCTTTTAAACCTTTTTTTTAATGTATTTGTTCAGCAAAATAGGTACTTTAAGACTTCAATGTCGTACGAATCTAGCTTTAAAAAGCTTTTCAGTATATTTCTCATTACTTCCCATTAGAACGTACTGCATTTTTCTTCAAGTGTATAAGTTGCAGCTATATATCACACTTAGAACGGCCTCATCACTTGAAGGGCAAAAAAAAATTTTAGTTTTTTTTCAGCTTTGCACAAGCGAAAGGCTTCTAATTTGCAGCAAAAAACAGAAACGTCGTCAACTTCATTAAAATGGATATGGATATGGTTATTAATTAATGCATAGAGACTCGTGCCAACAAGAAACAAAAACAAATAACACACTAAATACTACTACAGCTTTATTGCGATTATGTCTTGGATTTTATTTTATTTATTTTTTGTTTATTAACAGCTTCGGCGTTGAATGCTCTTAACAGTTTAGCGGTGTTGTTGATGATACCAGTTTGCCTCAACCTTGGGAAACAACAACAAGATTTTCGTACCACAGGTACCACAGAGATGGCAGTACCAGTACCAGTACCAGTACCAGTACCTGTGTACCAGTGAAGAGCACTTCTTCAGTCCGTCCAAACGTCCATCGGCCTGTTCATCGGTAGCACAACAAGATACGCGGATGCGAACAAAATCCAAAAAAAAAAAAAACTATAAAAGTGAATGTAAAACAAAAAACCACTCGATGACGTTGTCCGCTTGTCCAAGCGCGTGACAGAACCATAAACTAGATATAGTTATATATATAGTTATAGTGAAGAAGAGCAGCAGCATATGTGACTTGTGGTATTTGGATCGGTTTCTTGGGGGGATTCCACAGCATTGCATGCGGCCGTGACTTTGATGGACTTGTGAGTGAGCATAACAGAGAGGTACAGTACACAGTTCGAATTTCGAACTTCGAAATGGTGAATAACTTGTAATGTGCACTAACTGTATTAAAAGCTTTCTTGCACACCAAAGCAGCGAGACACATTGCAGAATTTCCTAATAAACATGCAAGTCAACTGCATAAACCTGTTTCTAGATCTTACATAATGTTTTAATTAGTCGATAATGTATCTGAACACGAGTCAAATTAAGCATTTCCGCCGCCCCCCTCGTGCGCACTTCTAATTTCTAGTTACGAGTGGGGCGGGAATAACTCAATCGAATGTTTGTCAGCGACCTTAGCACATTCAAGTATTTAGTTTCATTTGGAAATGTGTTAAATATTTGCGGTTGTCAATTTGTGTGACCTCTCTTTCGTGGCTGATAAACAAATATAAATATTAACTTTGAATTTGTCTGCACAAGCAGCGTTGCAAACAAAAGCTCACCGCTGCAAAACTCTCCGTTTAGCCAAGACTTTAACCACCGCAAAGCTCACCACTGCAAAGCTCACCGCTGCAAAACTCTCCCTTTTGCCACGACACAAACCACGGCAGAGCTCACCACTGCAAAGCTCTCAGTTTAGCCAATACAACAACCACTACAAATCTCTCCATTTAGCCAACACACCAACTATCGCAAAGCTCACCACTGCAAAGCCAAGACACCAACCAACACAACGCTCACCACTGCAAAGCTCTCCCTTTAGCCAAGATACCAACCACCGCAAAACTCGCATGTAACTATAGTTGGCTCACTTTCACACACACAGCACATAAAGTGTGCACTATAGCCGGCCCGCTCTATAGCCGGTTGAAAATTCACAGAAAGCAGCTGCCTAAAATTGCTGCGTGCCTGTTAAATGACGCGCGATACAACAAATCGCACTACACAAATTTACTGTCATTGTTTGAAAAAAAAAATAAACACAAAACGCGCACATATCGCGCGAGCTGTTTTGTGTGTGTGCATGTGTGTGTGCGGGTTTGCTTGTGTCGTTGCATTATGTTAGCCGTTGCTCGTTTCCCAGTGCGATGGAATCGAGGCGCCCACTTGTTGGATTCGCTATTGGATTGCTCTGCTTCTTGCCCGCGGAGCCCTTGATGGGAAAGAGAGACAAAAGGCCAATTACAAAATACCGAACTGCCAATTTAAGCCAGCGCCAATAGGCCCGTGTGAGTTGGCCCTATCATCGAATGAAACGGTACGGAGGCAGGTAAAGGAGGCACTGTTAATGGCCAATGCGATATGATTTCCAACTCCACCCACATAATTGGCAGCCCTGATTTGCACACAGATAGCACACGCACACACACACACACATAATGCATGTGCAATTTGTGAAGGTCATTGGAAAGGCGAGCGAACAAATTTCCAGCTTGTCATTAATTAGGCAGGAAGTTAAGGGGAAATATAAATGCATGCATAAGTAAAACCTTTGAGTAACGTAATTGCTTTTTGTATCGTAAGGGAAATTGATTTACGATTATTTTACGATACAGGCATTTTTAAGCAGCTTCCATAATTGATTTACGATAATTTTACGATACAGAAATTTTTAAGCAGCTTCCATAATTGATTTACGATCATTTTACGATACAGAAATTTTTTAAGCAGTTTCCATCAATCTTAATTTTTTATATTATAAAACGTTACGCATCAGTTTGGATATATAAATATATTCAAAACAGGTTGGAAGCAGATTTTCGTGTTACTTATAAAAGGAAGTTTAAATAAGTAATAACTTTCACTTGCAAAACAAAGTAGAATGCAATTTAAAATTCAACTCCACCCACAAAAAAATACCTTAAAGAGCCTTTAACAGGGCCAACAGTATTGAAGAACTACAAAAACCAGTCTCTAAAATTGCAAAAACGTCAAAGAAACAAGTCAAGGGTGCGGGGGAATTGGTGGTGTAATGCAATTGTTGGCCCTTCCAACAGTATCCAATGTGTATGGGCTAGTTTGTGTTGAGCTGATTACTGGCCATTGGGCCGGTCTTTATCCCTCTTTAAAGCATTTCTGGTTGGTCTGCGCCTGTCGCACCAGTCACAGTAACAGTAACAGCTGACTAGCTGCCTGGCCGCTATCATTTAAAAACAATACAGCAGCACACACACACACACCGACACGTACACACGGAACGTATTGCGGCTGTGTGCGAGCAACAGCATTAAACGCGCCAAGCGACAGCAGCTGAGACGGCAGCCAATAAGAGTTGCCATCCAACTATATCATGGCGAACACCAGTATGTATTGCTGGGCGCCTGATGTTCGGTTTGTGCAATTCGACAACACAAAATTTTCGAAGTTCCACTGGGCGACGGCTCACCAACCAATAAAGCGATATTCTCAGGCGCGTAGTCAATTAAATTGTGGCGGGGGCCTTTCAAGAATTCGGCTGGAAGTGTGGGAAAAGAAATGTATTATTTTAGTAAACAGAAATATAGAAAAAAAAAAAAATTAAATAATAGGATCTGCGGTTAGAAAATATTTACGAAAATTATAAATTGTTTAACATGGTAATCAATAAATTTTTAAATACTCATAATAAATATGAACAGTAAAAGAAAATCGCTTAGTTTATTTATTGAACGAAAGTGTTTCGTTAAGTTTTCTTGAAGCTCTATAATTCCACACACAACACATTCCAACTCCATTTATTATATATTTCTCCCCTTGCACTTACTCTGTGGTATATAAGTTGAATCCCCCTTGGCATACGCCGCTGTATTTTCGTATAGAAACAGCGCTGCAACCAACCACCAACCAAAGCAGCGGCAGCAGAAGGCAAACGACGCAAACTGACTCAGCATGGAATTTTCGTTTCTGCATGTACATGTGCATGTGTGTGTGTGTGTGTGTGTGCTTGTGCTTGTGCTTGTTTTTCGTTCTGTGCAAAACACTGTCTCCCTCTCGCTTCACGCTCGACGCTTGATGTGTGTGTGTGTGTATGCCTGTAGCAGCTGCCGGCCTTCGAGTATTGCTTTGTCGTTCGACCGTTCGATAGAGCATCGTCGTGCGTCTACTGATTTCTGTTCGCCTGGCTAAAATATCGGTAGTTTTGCTCGCCGCGTGACGATGGCGCGTGACTTTGAGACATCGCCGGTGCCGGTGATTGGAATCGGTATCGATAACGTGATGCGGCATCATTTACAACTTTACATAAGACTCGAATTTGTTTGTAAACATCAATTAAGTGATATACTGCAATGCATTTCGGCCGGCAAGTTGTTGCTTTAAACATTTTGTGAGGCAATTTCGCTGAGTCATCCCGTGACTTGATAAAGATCGACACAAGAACAACAATTTGCAAGGTTGTTTAAGTAGCTTAATTAGTCGGAGGTGTAAGAGTTATAGAAATATAACGTTGGATCTATATCTAGGGCTACCAGCTTATCAAAGGATTTGTATATCGTTTATTCTGACTGTCACTTGTATTCATTGAGTGTGTAAGCATGATTGTTAAAGTTTCTTGGTTTAAGTTAAGTCCACAATCCGTGAATGTAGAGTTCATCTTCACGCTTCTAACGTTCCACGGTACTTGCCCGTGTTAATTCCAAGTTAATTCCTGAGGAAATTATATGCTAGCGCTAAATGAGTTTCAATATCGTTTAATTTTTTTATTCTTATCTTTTAAAGAAAGAGCCTAAAATTATGCTAGCCCTTGGCTGAACTAGCAGAACCAAAATGATCGAAACTGCTAAAATTAATGTGGGGCACAGAAGATCAAATCTATGAAGAGGTCGGGGTGAGCACACTGTTGTAGAACTCTAAAAATACAAAAAGCTAATAAAATCTTTACAAAAAGCCAAAAGGGCCTAAAAATGAGTAAAGGCAGTTATTCCAAGAATTCGTTTTAACTAAAATCATTGCATACTTCCAGGCGGTATATTAAAGTCAATATTTGTGCCTAAATTTGTCACTTTCCACAGAATCAATTTTCTTTTGTGGCCCATGATTCCATGTTTTCAGCCCGTTAACCGTTTTGAGTGAACAAAAATAATTTCTAATTTGTTTATTTCTTCACATATGTATAATTTATGTTAATGTTCTTTTGTTTACTTTTATTCATATCGGTTGCATTTTGTCATATGTATATGTGTGTGTTGGTTACCACCATTTGCAATTTTGGTAGTGTTGCCATCATCATCATCATATTTATTCTTTGTTATCATAAAACTTATGTATTAAATATCCATCAAATCTTAAATTCAATTGCTTTTTACTCTTTAAGTTTATTTTGTATTTTTGTGAAATAGAAAACTATTATATTTGTTGTTGTTGTTAATTGAAATAGTTGTTGAGTTCAATATTCATATGTATATATATATATATATTATTGGCTATCAATATTTTGGCTTGTTTGGATCGTAAGTATGTATGTATGTATGTATATGGATGCTTGGACATATGAAACTTAAAGTTGTATTTTGTTTTTGTTTGTTGTTGTTGTTGGTTCAGTGAGTGTTTTTTTTTGCATAAATATATATATATATATATTTTTGTTTTCGATTTGCAAAAAGGGACGGTAAAATTACAATAAAATCATTTAGAAATTTATGTATATGTAACGTTTTACAAATTCTCATAAATAATTACGTTAGACAAACAGTTGAACTCTGTTGCTTTCTTATCCTTTTGTATGTGTGAGTGGACGATGTGAGAATGTGTGTGGGTGTGTGTAAGTGTATGTGTGTGTTTGTGTCTTAGATATAAATTCAATTTAATGGCTCGGTAAATTTACACAATATACGTAATTGTATATATATTTAAATTTTCTTTCTTTCATTTTTTCTTTTTGTTGAAACTTTTTCTTACGAAACAAAACTTAATTTCAAAAACAATTTGAAGCAAAAACAATTTTTAGCAATATTTGTTTTTGTTTTTTTAGGGTAGAGTAAAACTGCTACTTTTGGAGGGTAATTTGTGATTAAAATGTGCTTTTTGTTTTTGTAGTTACTACTTAGCATTTGCATGTGTATGCGTGTGTGTTAATTAGCTACTTTAATGATAAGTTAATAATAATATTAGTTTAAACTTTAACGCTTTGTTTTTTTTTTTACTATTTGTTGGTTAAGCTGCTTGTTAGTCATAATAGAGTATTTTCTATTTGTTAAAGGCTGTGTATAATATTTTTTTAAGCAAAAACATAAACTGCAAACAAAAAGAAATCAAAAACATTTCGCACACATTTGTTTTTATTCATTAAGTTAAATAATAATGCACAAATCATTTGTTAATGCTGCAACAAAACCAAAAAAACTATGTTTTTTGTGATTGCAAAACAAAGAATGAATTAATTAACTACAAATTTCAATTGAATAAACAAAATTGTTGAATTCGTCTTTAAGACGCAGCCGATCGTACAATAGTTTCATTTTACATATATCAATATTTATACATATATATATATATGTATATGTGTATTTGTATATAATTTACATTCAATTTGGGTTCAGCTGTCATTAGTTTGACAGTTTGTTTCCTCTCTTGTTCTTCTCTTTACGTACACATTGAAAAATACTAACTGTTTTTTTTTAACATATTATGCCAATATTAATACATAACTTTCTTTGCCAAAATACTTTCCTTTCCTTTTCCTTTTCATCATATCAAAATTAGTTGTATATCGTTTTAGTTTTAGGTTTTAGATCAGTTTCGCTTGCGTACAGCGTTGATAACAAAAATCAAAAAAACAATCAACGAAACTAAAACATAAATCAAAACTAAAACGTTACATACATACATACATATATATGAACGTATCATGTAGAAAATTACAATTACATTATGTTCTAATTAGATTTGCATCATGCTCAAAACTTTTGTTAATTAAATTATTTGGACGTTTAAGTAACTAACCGTTAATAACTGTTTGTTGTTGTTGCGTCTAAGCACAAAACTTTCATCTAACTAAACTCTCAATAAATACAAAACAGAAACAGTTACAAATTGTGTTTATCATTAATTAATTAGGGATCTGGATCAAACACACATATGTGCAGAGTATTCTCCAGATCTTCGCTCTCGTGGTGAGGTGAGTTGAGGTGAGTTTCTGCTGCTGCTTGTTGTTGTTCTGCTGCGTGTGTTCCTCCAGAAACGAATTTATAACTTAAGCAAAGTATAAACCAAAGCCAAAAGCCTTCGCTGCACGCTGATCTTATGTTAGAATGGATTGGCATTGCCGCTCGCCGGATTTCTGCTGGAGGGACGTGTACTGAACGATGTCTTGCCGCTGGTGCCGCGCTGCGGCGGCATCGGACGACGCACATGACGTATTTCGCTGTGGGAAGGCAATCGATTAGTTGTTAGTTAAAACAAACAGCATGAGAGTTAGTTGAGGTAGCAGTTAAACGGGGTTAAAATCGATTGAACAACAACAACTTATTACAAGCAAAGTCTCCACAATTCGTATTAGGCGTTTTTGGGTTTGAAGCAAGGTTTTAGCCAGCAAGCATGCGAGCACACAAAACGTTTGCTTACCAAGTGCTGATTGCTCAAGTTTTGGTTTGGGATATTGTACAAGGGTTTAAACTAAAGACTTGTGGTATGAGGATTTGGTTTTGTTGTGTGTGTGATTTGTGTGTGTGTGAGTTTTTAGCGACCCAAATGCACCCACCGATCCATTTCCATTTCCTCCAAACGTTGAGTCAAGGCCAGCTTTTGCTGGACAGCCAAACGCAACAGCTGATTGAGCGTTTTCTTCTCCTCCTCGGCAGCCTCCAGCTGGCGATTAAGATCATCCACCTGGGTAACATACTCCTCGCAGCGGGCAGCGAACATGGCGCGCAGACCTGCAACACAAATTATAATCAGTACATATATATATTTTCGATTTCGATTGGTTTTTGCTCACTTGAGAACGTGGCTGCATCCTCTTTGAGCAGTCGCAGCTCGTTGCGCAGCTTGGACATGGTGTCGCTAACAATGATCTTTTCGTTCTCGTATTTGGACTTGAGATTGGTGAGTGCCACCTCGGCGGTTTGTTTGTTTGACTTGAGCACATTGCGCAGCGTGATAATTTGTTCGCGCTTCACGGACAACAGACTCTTGAGCTTGACAATTTGCTCCTGCAGCTCCTCCACCTCCTCGGCGTTGCCCTTCTCCACAGCTGCAAAAAGAAGACATTTGTGATTAAGTTTCAATCTCATTTGGATTTCTGTTTAACTTACATTCTCCACCCTCGGCACGAACTTTGTGCTTGTTCAGATCGATTGTGTGCTCGACGGCTGTCTTCAGATGCTTTATCTGATCGCTGACCGTATCGACGTACTTCTTAATCTCCACGGAATCGGCCAGGCCCTGCAGATCCTCAACAATCTGCGGACGAGCGGTGAAGACATCTGACTTGAACTGCGACTGAATGGCAGTTAGGGAATCGTTCTCGAAACTGCAAAGGAAGAAAGAATGATTATGAGAAACAAAAATGAGATTGAATTTGATTGGAAGACGCACCTCATATCCTCACTCTTGTGATCGAGCAGGACACGCGACGGCGTCTCGCCGTTGACCGTGCAGACCAAATGATACAGCTGGGCGAGATCATCGCTGAGCGCAACCAAAGTGCTGCGTGCCGAACCCAGACTCTGGCCAGCATTCTGCGAGATGTGTGTCAGGGTCTGGACATCGCTCTGCAGATCCAATGACTTCTGTTCGGTGGAGAGCAACTTGTTCTTCAGATTGGTCACCTCGTTCCGGAGCGTCGTGGTGGCGTCCGAAAAGTTGAGACCCTTCTGCAGCTCGGCAATGTCAGTCTTGAGGCCATCGATTTCCTTGGCGGAGAGCGTAAACCAGTTGGCATATTGAGTAAGAATCGTTTGCAGCTGCTGTTGCAATTGTTCATCCTTCTCATCGCCGCCACCACTCTTCTGATCCTTGACATCGATCTGTTTCTTTAGCTGCACCAGAGCATCGACATGAGCGGCCAACAGAGCCAGGCGCGACATAAAGTTTTGCATCTCGTTCTGGGATTTATCCAAACTCGTTTGCGCCTCACGCAAATTGGTCGTCAGATGGGCCTTCTCGTTCTCGATGCTCTCCAGCTGTTTCTCCAGCTTCTTGAGCTCGTTGAGATGGATTTCGGAGAAGAGATCGCATTTGGTGCCATCGGGCGACTTGAGTTCGGTGCTTAGGTCCGCCTCGAGACGTTTCAGTGCCAGGTTCTCCTCCTCGCCATCCGAATTATTGCTGGCATTGTCCTCCATATTGCTGCGTATGCTATAAGCCAGGTTGCTAATGTGATACATGGACTCGCGATTCAAGTGTCCATCCAGCTCCTTTTTCAGCGCATACTTGGCCTCACGCTCGCCCTAGAAGCAAGGGAAAGGGAAGTGAATTAAAGGAGTTTCGTTATGGCTGGTTTCCTGTCTTACCTGGAGTGCCTCGAGCGCCTCTTCCATTTGCTTTTCGGCAATCTTTTTGAGATTCGCCAGCTCATCAACCTGCTGATTCAGCAGCTCCACCTCCTCGGTCAGACGTCGAATCTCATGTTTGGCACCCTCGAACTCCACCTGTTCATAGAAGAGATAACTTTTAGTGGAAGTTCTGGGAAATTAGGGTATTCATAGACCTGACCTGCGAGCTTCGCAAGCTGGACACTTGCTTCTGCAACGATATGTTCTCCTCCTCCAGTTCCGAGTACTCGCTCAGCATGCGCGTCTCCCGAAACTTCAGATCCTTCAGCTCGGACTTGAGTCGCAAACGATCGGCTTCATTGTCGCTCTTGTCGCGTCCGATGTCCGAGTTCTCCTGCAGCATGCGATCCCGTTCGTTGCGCACTCGTTCCAGTTCATGACGCAGCTGCTTGGCCTCGTTCTCCAGGTCGAGTATTTGCAGATTGAGCGATGTTTCGCGTGCGGCGGATTCATTGAGCAGCGTCTCCTCCTGCTCAATGCCGGTCTTGTTGGTGACCTTTTGTGAGGTTTGGAATTTGGTGAGAGCCTGCAAAGGAAGGTAAAGGATGGCAAGGAGAGTTAGGAAGTGTTGTAAACATGTTGGAATATACTACTCCCTCGCCTCTTACTACCCAATCCCATATACCCTATTCCCCAAATTCCCTGAAACGGTACAACGCAATCATAAAAGTTTTGCCTGCCTGCCGTTTTTATTGCACTCATTTTGCATGTGTAAGTTGAACTGTGTGGAGGATGTGTAGGAGGAGCAGCAGCAGCTTGGGGGGCTGCCAATGGGGGGCGTTAGTCACTGGGGAGCTTTGCCTGCTGCTGCTGACGGGAGACGCCCCTCGTTTCACTTTGTTACATTTTTCATTAAATGCCGCACAGATATCTTTTTCTTTCTTTCTCTTTTCCTATCTGTTTTTTTTTTCATTTATATTGCAGATCTCCCCAGTGGAGATGAGCAAGTGCATCCCAGAGTGGGCATATATATTGGATTTTGTGCTTGTTGTTGTTGCTTAATTGAGCTGCGCCAGTGTTGCAAAATGCGTTATAGAGGCGCACGTGCTCGTAAACGACACACCCTGTATATATACAGCTTAAGGTAAATATGTATTTATAGTCATAAACTACCTGGCATGGTAATACACTGCGAGAATGCGAGTATTGGACACATATAAGGAAGGCTCTGGTCGAGAAATCCCGACTAGACGATACCCTGAACCCTATACTTTACGCATGCAGTCAGTGCTTGCAAGTATGTGTGAGTGTGTGTATGTACACGTATAGTGCATACTTTCTTAACTTCATATCTCCAGTGTTTCTCAAACGATTTCAATAAAATTTTCACAGATTGTCATTATTTAGTCTAATCTTTCAAACTGCATCAAAAAGTTTTCCAAATACAAGATTTTGTTGTTATCGATAACATGTGTATATCGAAAACGGGGAAGTTATCGAAATATATATCGACTCGGCTGTTGATGCTGATCAAGAGAATATATACTTTTCCAAATTCAAGATTTGGTTGTTATCGATAACATGTGTATATCGAAAACGGGGAAGTTATCGAAATATATATCGACTCGGCTGTTGATGCTGATCAAGATTATATATACTTTCAAGTTTTCCAAATTCAAGATTTTGTTTTTATCGATAACATGTGTATATCGGAAATGGGAAAGTTATCGAAATATATATCGACTCGGCTGTTGATGCTGATCAAGAATATATATACTTTCAAGTTTTCCAAATTCAAGATTTTGTTGTTATCGATAACATGCTTATATCGAAAATGGGAAAGTTATCGAAAATTTAAAACAAACTTGTACTGCCTAAGGATTAGGCCTTTTTACCCATTTTCAAGGGGTTCAGGGTATAAAAAGATATTTTATGTCATTCGTTTAGTGTATATTCTATATATATATATGAATGGATATACAATAGGGAATGGGCGAGAATGCCAAGCCTCTTGTCTATGCAGCCATAAAAGCCGCTGATTGAAGGCATGCGACGTGTCCATATGGTCAGGACAAACCTGGCCAACAGGGCGTGCCAGTCCTCCCCAAACTATAATCGTATTTGTGTGTGTGTGTGGGACTTTAATTGAAATCTCAACGGGCAGTCGTTAGTTTTTCTATGGGCCATTTGAAGTACGTGCTTGACACACAACAGCAGAAAGGTTCATGAGTGCTTGGCAAAAAAAAGAGTCCGTTGGGAATGAACGGGAAAGTTGGAGAGATTGAGTGGGTGAGTGAGGGAGATAGATAGTGTAGAGAAATGACCACAAAGCTGTCAGCAGATTTAGTGGATTAATGTTGTTGCAGTTTTAACTGTAGTTCATTTCAAATGCTGCACTTGCTATCTCCCTCTCTCTCGCCATCACTCTCTTTGTGCTGCTCGTTTTGTCCCTCTCCCGCTCTGTTCATCTAATTAGCAGGCGGTTGGTAATAATATTTCGTTAGTGAAAACGGAAATAGCTTGAAACTGCAGCGTCATTTTTTTTGGCTACTTTACCCTTCACTTTTTTTCTTTTTACCCTCCGTCATAATAATTATTGTCAATGGCTGCGGGCGACGTCAATGCTTTTTTTTCATTTCGTTTCGTTTCGAAACTCAAGCTCCTTTGGGGCACAAATAAACTGAGGCAAGTGCATTTCGTTAATTAGTGTGGAATGAAAGTCGAAATGGTTGAGGAAGGGAACGGGAAAAAGGGTGAACTACAAACAAAAGGCCTGAGTTAGCTGGAAATTTGAGACCCTTCCATTGCTGACTGCAGTGGCGCCATCTAGTAGCAGCGAAGTGTCAACAGCGGGAATGTGGGTGCGGGATCAGAAAATCAAACAAAAGAATAAAAATGTCTACACAAAAACGACGACGACAAGAACAAGAACAACAACAACAAATACTGTTTCGGACGTAGGAGGTTCAAATGAAATTTAATCTGCTATTCTGCTGTTTCAATGCTAAAAATGCTGTTGTTGTGGATGTTGAGCAACTTGTTTGTTTTCTTTTGAGATGTTTGCTATACAGAAAAGTGGTATAAGTGCATATAAAACTAAGTGGCGCCATCTATATGCACATAAATAGAAACTTTTTATAGCTTTGTGTATTTTTAATTGGGGTTGATTTTAAGAGTTGACAAATGGTTATGAGAACTATGGAAAAATAAAGCAAAACTTGTAAGATAATTTAAAATCAAACATAATGCTAGATTCAAGAGAGAAATTAACTTTGAAACTTTAAACTGTTTAACTTTAAATTGTTTAATAAGAGCTCAAGGTTTATAACAGAAAGTTACTGAAAAATAAGTTTCTAAAATTAAATTGGTTTTATTTTTAAGCCTTATGCTAATTTAAAGTTAGTTTCTTATCGAAGTCGTCAACCAGTAAGAGAAAGTAGTATTTGTAACTAGGCTTAGAAAGAAGAAAATTTTACGAAAAAAATCTTATACATTATCATTTACATAAAAACTCGCATAAAATCAATATCCAACAACAAATATCAGCAAATACATTTAAATTTAAGCTTTTAAAACATTTTTCCATGACCTTAAAACTAAATATTTAACCCAAACACCTTTTACTATTTCACTCCCTTTAGTTTTACCATTCTCCCCCCTCTAACATGCGTATAATTCCCATCAGTATACACAGTGGCGCCATCTAACGAACACAAAGTGGCAACAAATGTGTTAGTCGGAGCATAACAAAACCGCAATAAATGACACCATGACATGAACTTTATGCAAATTAGCAAAGATTTTTAATTAAGTCGAGCAAATATTAACACACTGGATAAAAGGAGCAGCAACATAGACACAGACACAGTGGCAAGCAAGACTTGCAACCGTATCGGCGACTCGACAACACACAACTTTAGGTGTGTCTGACTCATATTTCCCTTCAATTTCCCCTCGCGCTGTTTGTTTGTGGTTTAGCTGTGTGTGTGTGTGAGGCAGCCATTTAAAAGGGCCTAAATGAAGCTGGCCCCGGGCGCACAGAGACAGTCGAACAGACAGGTTTCTGGCCCGCAGCAGCATTGACGTGGCAACAGCTGTCTCGTTGCAATATGCTATCCCCCTACCGACTCCCATCCCCCCACTCTCACAACCAGCTATTTGCCGGCTACTAAAAATAGAGCAGATTGCCCACATTATTTCAAACCGGGCGCAGCAGCAGCAAACGATTTTGGAGGCGCTACGTGCGCAGTTGGCAGACAAAACGGAGCAACGTGCAACGCCAATGGTCGACTCATAACAATTTCCCTAACTACCGCAACCCTCCCCTCCCGCATTTACCATTACACAACCACCCACAATGTTCATAAGGTATGCCATGAATGACCGAGCAGTTCTGTCTGCTTTCGTTAGGGCGGGGGGCAGTGGTAAGGGGGGACAAATGACAAGCGACAATGACGACCGCATCAGCAGTAACACCAACAACAATTGAGAATGCGACAGAAATTAGCGTGATTGACTTACAAATACCCTGTAAAACTAAGAATTATAAAGCTTGTTAACTTTTCACAATAGTAAAAAAAATGTTATTGAATATTTAATATTATTATTATTAATTGTTAACAAAAACTATGTAAAGAGCTAAAGATACCTTTAACAACATCTAACATATATTCCACCAACATCATCCCATACAAATTCTAACCATTTAACGTGTACAGGGTATTCTGTACGTACATACACACTAAAAATCTTATTCTTGAAATAATAATCAGTAGCAGCGGGCAGAGTAACGGGATAACAGTGTGAATGCAAAAACAAACAAGAACATTACAACGGTTGCTGTTGTTGTTTGTTTTGGGCTTGTCGTGTAATTTCTTAAAACACACTCATACATACACGTGACATAACGCATTAACGCACACACACACACACGCACACACATGTGTGTGCCTGGTCCATGTCAATGCACGCATTTGACACTCTCTGAATTTAAAATGTCGCCAAAATGAAAATAAGCAAAAAAGCGTGCAATGAATGAAAGCAAAATGTGTGTAGAATAATTATTTAGCATGAAAACTGTGCAAAAAACAACAAAAACAAAAGCGTTCATAAATTATGCTCTTAACTAAATGGGAAAGGCAGCTTAACAGTTGAAAGCCTACTCAAGATTGATGACGATATTTAAAATGCTCTCGAAAAATGTTTAACTGATTTTAAGATTTGAAAAAAGTTAGGTTAACTTAAAAAAGAGAATTTTAAATTAATATATATATATAAAATGTTTAACTGATTTTAGGATTCGAAAAAAGTTAGGTTAACTTAAAAAAGGAATTTAAAATTATTATATTAGAGGAAAAATTAAAAAAAATATATTAAAAGAGAATAAAAACTAAGAAGAAGATTATATTGTCAGCCCGATAATTGTGATGGTTGATATATATATATATATATATATATCATATTGTTTCAAGTAAAAAAAAAGAGTTCTTTCGATAAAATGTGATCTTTAAGCAAAAATATGATTAACTGTTATAATTAAATATTTCCAAGTTTTTTTTTTATAATAGTTTTCACTTTCCCATATCACCAGTTCCATATGTCACCAGTTCCATTTGTCACTAGTTCCATTTGTCTTTAGTTTCATATGTCACCAGTTCTATATGTCACTAGTTCCATTTGCCACTAGTTCCCTTTCCATTTGTCACTAGTTCCATTTGTCACCAGTTCTATATTTCACTAGATCCATTTGTCACTAGTTCCCTTTCCATTTGTCACTAGTTCCATTTGCCACTAGTTCTATATGTCACCAGTTCTATATGTCACTATTTCTATGTCACTAGTTCCATTTGTCGCTAGTTCTATATGTCACCAGTTCTATATGTCACTAGTTCTATATGTCACTAGTTCTATATGTCACTAGTTCCATTTGTCACTAGTTCCATTTGCCACTAGTTCTATATGTCACCAGTTCTATATGCTAAGAATCCAACCTTTTATTTGTGCTCTTAGCAAAATGAATATGTGAAAATGTTGGAAATGCAAATTGAAAATTCTTTTGAGCAGTGAGACAATAAAAGACGTTGTGTGGCATGTGCATGACGCACAGGTTGCAACAACAGAACTGTCGTTGAGAGCAGTAAAAATCATTTTCACTTAACAGCCAATCAGCAGCAGTCGTAATCATGTGTGCAACTTCAAGGCAAACAGTTGCAACATACCATTTGCATATATAAAGATAAACTGGGGCAGCAACTGTTGTGTGTGTGTGTGTGTTGCGGTTGCTGCAAGTTTGTGGCTGGCAGCATTCCAACGAAGGGTCATAAAAAAGTGTCTATAAGACGAGTCGAGTCGAGTCGGATGCCAATCAGGGTCCAAATGTGTTTGCTGCAAATAAATTGTGATGGTCCTTCTTGATGGCCATGGCCAGCAAATAAAACCGAGCCAACAAAAATTTGAGTTGGAATGTTGCAACTGTTTGTCGTGTTGCCGCATGCTTACCGCCAGCTGCGAGCGATATGCTCATCAGTGGCGCCTCCCCAAACCTCTCCCTCGCCCTTCTGTTGCGACAGCTGCTTTTACATTTTCATTGCAGGCCCAAGTGTGGGTGGTTTTGGGGGGAGGGGGGTTCGCGTGGCGGCATTGTCGCACTTGCAACAATTTTTCCTGCTCATTTCCCATGCAGCAACTAAACTCAGACAATAGGCAACAACAACATAGTGATAATGTCTAGAAATATCCTGTAAATTACTTTTTCCTTTTTTTTTTTAGCACTTTATAACACTGATTTTTAAATAAGTTCAGTATCTTATTTCTAATACTTTTGCAAATTATGGTTAATTTATATACGGGATTCGAATTGGTAATAAAAAAAATTATATTCAATCAAAATTTAAAGTTCTGAGCTTAAAAAGAGTTTAAGATAAAAAAATTTCCCCCTTTTAATACTTTACAACACTAATTTTCAAACAACTTCTATACTTTACACCCAACTTGAAAATATATATAAAAAGAAGATATTTCATAGTTCTTAGTTATAACAGTGTTAGAAATCAAAACATTTACCTTGTCTAACACTGATTTTCAAACAACTTCTGTGCTTTACAGCCAATATTTATATAAATTTCAGTGTTTAGTTCTCCAAATCTCGAAAATATGTAAGCTCGTTCGATTGAAATCTTTTGTTCTGAGTTATAAAAGTGTTAAAACACTTTACAACACTGATTTTTAAACAACTTCTGTACTTTACACCCAATATTTATACAAATTTCACTGTTAAAGTCACCAAAGCTCGAAAATATATAAATATAAAGCAAATATTTAATAGTTCTTAGTTATAAAAGTGTTAAAAATATTAACATTTACCTTTTTAATACTTTACAATACTGATTTTCAAATAAGTTCCGAACTTTACACCCAATATTTAGGTTTCCAAATCTCGAAAATATGTAAAAAAAGGATATTTAATGCACGTTATAAGTTATAGGTTATAACAGTGCTAAAAATTAAAAGATTTACCCCTTTTAATACTTTACAACACTGATTTTTAAACTACTTCTGTACTTTATAACCAATATTTATAAAAATTTCAGTGTTTAGATCTCCAAAAAACGAAAAAATATATATTTAAAAAAATATTTAATAGTTATTAGTGATAACACTGTTAAAAATCAAAAAATGTACACCTTTTAACACCTTACAACACTGATTTTTAAACAACTTCTGTACTTTACACCCAATATTTATACAAATTCGAGTGTTTAGGTCTCCAAAAAACTAATATATATATATATAAAAACATATTTAATAGTTCTTAGTTACAACAGTGTTGAAAATCAAAACATTTACCTTGTCTAACACTGTTTTTCAAACAACTTCATACTTTACACCCAATATTTATACAAATTTCACTGTCAAAGTCACCAAAACTCGAAAGTATGTAAGCTGATTCGCTTGGAATCCGTCGAACTGTTTCCAACACTTGCCCAAAAACCACAAAATACCCTTTTTTGGGGGCATATAAGAGGTATGGAATGACAAGTGCGACTGCAACAAAGTCGGAAACATGTTTTGTCAGCGCTCAAGCGCCGCAGTTAACCTCATCGCCACACTGCCGCCCTTAACCCCAACTTGACAGTCAGGCCAGAAGCAACCCCCCCAACACTCCTCCCCCTTGCCACGCCCAATTGTCTGTGATGTCCTTGTTGTTGTTGCTGTTGCTGGTTGCTGCTGCCGGATTTGATTGCCGTAGAATTGCAATTTGCGCCAACAGAACAGAACATCAGCGTCAAATCATTATAATTTCTTCGTCGGGATTTTATTCTCTCTTTTTTTGTCGTTCCTTCGTTCGTCTCCTCGTTTAGTTGTCGCTTTGATGTTGCTGTTGCATTTGTTGTTATTGCAAAGTGTCTGCCAAGGATTTGTTAAACGACTTTTGCCAGCATTATATACATATATATATAAATGTGTGTGTGTGTGTTTTTGGTGTTTGCCAACTGAATTTTCTGTGCGCTTGGATTATGGTCTAAGTGGATTTTTATTTTGCTTGTTGAGTTTATTTCGCATAAATATGTTCATAATTTGTATAATAGTTGGGCTTAAGCTTGTTAACTGTGTATTTTTATAATTGTGTAGGGCGGTAGATCCTTTTATGGGGCTTTGTCTTTGTAATCCTCTTAAACTATACTCATTGTAGAACATATTCTTAGGGTACTAATATATATATATATATATATATATATTTGTGTGTAATACGTGTTCTTATAAGCCTGAAGTATATTTTTAGGTTTTTGTATTCATTTAAAAGTGAAAAACTTTGCATTTGGTTTCAAAATCAATTTAGTTAGTGAGTTGGAATACAGTTTCCTGCTTTTACAACATGAAGAAAGCTTTTCTTAATCAAATATTCCTTGAGTTTCCAGATTCCTTTAACTTACTTTCCTTCAGTTTCTTGACCAGTTTCGGAGATGGAATACAGTTTAGGAAGTTTTCCCACTTCTACAACATGAAGATAACATTCCTTAATCAAACATTCCTTTAGTTTCCAGATTCTCTTAAGTAAATGAAGTAGAAAACAATCCTTTAACTTTAACTTTCCTTCAGTTTCTTGAGTTCGAATACATTTTACGAAGTTTTCCCACTTCTACAAGATGAAGAAAGCACGCCTTAATCAAACATTCGTTAAGTTTCCGAGATTGACTAAGTTTCAATAGGCCCTATGCTGTCCAACTCTAGTTTCCATTAAAGTATAAAGGATTGTTATCCTTTAACTTACTTTTCTTCAATTGCTTGACCAGTTTCTGAGTTTAAATACAGTTTAGGAAGTTTTCTTAATCAAAAATTCTTTAAGTTTCCAAATTCTCTTACGTAAATGAAGTAGAAAACAATCCTTGAACTTACTTTCCTTCAGTTTCTTCAGAAGTTTGTGAGTTTGAATACAGTATAGGAAGTTTTCCTGCTTCTACAACGTAAAGAAACATTTTCTTAATCAAACATTCTTTGAGTTTCCGAGCTTTTCAGTAAGTTTCAATAGGCCCTATGCATTCGAACTCTAGTTTCAATTGAACTACATAGATAGTAATCGTTTAACTTACTATTCTTTAGTTTCTTGACCAGATTCTGAGTTGGAATACACATTTATAGGTTTTCCTACTTTTTTCGTTTGTTTTCCTACCTAAGAAAACATTCCTTAATCAAACATTTCTTGAGTTTCCAGATTCTCTTACGTTAATGAAGTAGAAAACAATTCTTAAACTTACTTTCCTTCACTTTCTTGAACAGTTTCTGAGTTTCAATAGAGTTTGGGCAGTTTTGTAACTTCTACAACAGGAAGAAAAGATTCCTTAATCAAAAATTCCTTGAGTTTCCAGATTCTCTTACGTAAATGAAGTAGTAAACAATCCTTAAACTTAGTTTCCTTCAGTTTCTTGAGTTCGAATATAGTTCAGGAAGTTTTCAATTCTACAACATGAAGAAAACATTCCTTAATTAAACATTCCTTAAGTTTCCAGATTCTCTTACGTAAATGAAGTAGTAAACAATCCTTAAGCATAGTTTCCTTTAGTTTCTTGACCAGTTTTTGAGTTGGAATACAGTTTTCCTGCTTCTACAAGATGAAGAAAGCACTCCTTAATCAAAAATTTCTTGAGTTTTCGGGCTTTTCAGTAAGTTTCAGTAAGCTCTATGCATTTAAAATCTAGTTTCCATCGAAGTATATAGATAGTAATCCTTAAACTTACTTTCCTTCACTTTCTTGATCAGTTTGTCAGTTTAAATACAGCTTAGGAAGTTTTCCCACGAATAAAACTTTTCTTAATCAAACATTCCTTAAGTTTCCAGGCTCCTCAAGTAAGTTTCATAACACAATAGGCCTTCTGCACCCAAACTCTATTTTACATTGAAGTATATAGATAACTATCTTTAAATATGCTCTCCTTCACTTTCTTGATTAGTTTGTGAGTTTGAACACAGTTTAGGAAGTTTTCCTACTTCTACAACATGAAGAAAACATTCCTTAAGTTTCTAGATTCTCTTACGTAAATGAAGTTGTAAACAATCCTTAAACATAGTTTCATTTAGTTTCTTGACCAGTTTTTGAGTTGGAATACAGTTTTCCTGCTTCTACAAGATGAAGAAAGCACTCCTTAATCAAAAATTTCTTGAGTTTTCGGGCTTTTCAGTAAGTTTCAATAAGCTCTATGCATTTAAAATCTAGTTTGCATCGAAGTATATAGATAGTAATTCTTAAACATAGTTTCCTTCACTTTCTTGATCAGTTTGTCAGTTTGAATACAGTTTACGAAGTTTTCCCACGAAGAAAACTTTTCTTAATCAAACATTCCTTAAGTTTCCCGACTTTTGAAGTAAGTTTCCTAACACAATAGTCCTGCTGCATTCAAACTCCAGTTTCCATGCCTGAATTTCTCCAATTTCCAAAACAATTTCGCGTTTCCTCGACTTTCCAGCCAATGCATTGTTGAGTTCACTTAAAAATTCTTCAATTTGCATAGCTAAAGCCCCCCCGCGCAACCCCCACCTCTCCGCCCAAACCGCTTGCCTTTTGGGAGTTTATGTCGTGCAAATATAATGTGCATTAATTATTTAAGTTTGTATTAAAAACTTTGTTGGCTTTGTCAAAGTAACCAAGTTAACAACTCACACGACAAAACCGCACACACACACACACACACACTCCCCCTACACTCCCTCTCTTTGACTGCATTGTCCCTGAGGCGTAATGTCCTTGTTTCGTGTTGTTGTCCATGCGAGCCATAAAATATGGTCGAATGCCAACTGTTTGCGTTTTATGGCTGCAACGGGGAGTTGGGGGGAGGGGAGTGCCTCTTAATTGCCACAGTTACAATATATGTACTATATCTGTCCAGAACAACATGTGTAACGGAACACGCCTCGTTACGCCCACCATTCGGCTACTAAATAAATGTCCAACACTGTACAAATATTTGGCTTTTTATTTATGTGTGTGTGTGTGTGTGTGTGTGTGTGTGTGTTTGTGTATCGATTGCAATTGGCTGTGTTTGCAAATTTTTCAATTTATTTCGTTAGCCTTGTGAAAATTCGAAAATTTCCGCCGCCGGCAGCTTCACACAAATTATATTCGATTAACTTTTGCCTGGCTAATTTTGGTCCACCCACACACACACACACAAACACAAATTGAAACTGCTTCTTCTTCTTCTTCTTCGTCTTGGCTGTCTCACTTGATTTATGTCATTTCAGGTTGGTTGAGCGCCCAACGGGCTGATATCTTGATTATATACTACGTAAGTGCAAGTGGAAATATGTCGCCCATTCCCTCCTTCCCACCTTTCTCTTCATCTCTTCTTCTTCTTTTTACACAACCTGCACAAATTGCACGCACACAAGCAGAAGACACAAAATTGCCCGCAGCACAAAAATTCTCTTTTAATTTTAATTTTAAGCATGCATTAATCTGTCCGTATATGTCTGTGTGTGTTTGTGTGTGAATGAGAGAGTGTCGTTTGTGTGTTAGTGAGTGGGTTGTGTTTTTTTGCCGACGGCGCTCTCATAAAAGTTCAGTTGAGTTCAAAGCTAACAAGCTGGAAACTATCAAGCTGGGTGGACTAATGGGCAGGCGGGCGCCACCTGTCGGCCAATTAATCAGCTGTTGGCTATGCGAAGCAAATGTCTAAAATTGAATTTTGGGAACTGCATAAAAAAAGAGCTCATGTGACACCTATAGATTATTGAAGCTATTTATAGAGTTTGAAAATTCTAGGAACTTAAGCGAGATTACCATAAAACTTGACAGATTTATAGCAAATCCCACAGATTTGATATTTTAAACGCTAAACAATTGTGCATAAAATACAATAATAATTATTTACTTATTCACACTTCGATTATTAATCCATATATATATATATTTATATATAACCTTTCTCTTATGCAAACAAAAAATCTAATTAGATACAAAACAGTTTGCCATTCTCATTTCCAAACAATCGATTCAGTGTTTTGGCAACGAAGTAGAGTAATTAATGCCAAAGGCCAAAAGCAACATAACATTAATGAAGTGGTGTAAAAAAGAAATGATAATTAGCCGACAAGCAAAAGTTACTTATATTTTCTTTTACAACCGAAAACTTCTTTTCTCTCTACCCCTCCCTCTCTCACTTTAGAAGGACAAACTTTATTTATTGGCCTTTTTCCGCATTGCACGTTGAAATTCCAGCGGAAATGCCAAAACAATTGCCATTTCTAATTGCCAGTCAGACGGACACTTGCCAAAAGTCTCGTGCTGTGCCATAAAAAAAACACACACACACATACATACACATAGGTGCAAAATGGAATGGCAAGAAAAAAAAAGCAATTCAAGGCAATTGGACTCTCTCGTTGTAATAAAAAGAGCAACAACAACAACAGCAACAAAACTGAATGGTGATTATAAAGCGCAAACCAAATTGACCGTGATCAGACAGAGATAGAGAGAGAGAGGGAGACGAAGCGGAGTGGAGACTATTCACTCAGGCGGCGCCGAGTACCGCAAAAGCCCAGTTTACAAATACAAAAACAAAAAAAAAAAAAAGTATACTAAACTTGTGACCAGACGAAACGATTAAATCATTCGTGATTATCAGAGCCGGACAGTCAAGATAAAGAGAGAACGGAGTAAAAAAGAGAGCAGTGAGAGCGAGCAAACAATATGGTGAATGGGATTTGGAGAGAATGCACAGTTTGTATGATCGCTTTTAACTTCATGAAAAAAAACGTTATATATATTATCTAGTCATATCTTTACATATAAAAATCACTATATGAAAATTCTCCACGCTTTATTTCATACTTTATCTAAAGGTTGCACTGTTTTGTGCCAACAAGACAAGTTGGAAACTGATTGCAAAACTTTTTTGGTCTAACTAGAAGTTTCTTGTGTGTGTGTGTGTTGGTGCGTGTTTGAGTGAGTGTGTCAATAAGAGTCTGTATGTATGTAAGCGTGTGTGTGTGTGTGCAAATAAATAAACGGCAATTGGCAACAGTCAAAGGAAACTAAACACAGCTGTTGAGCTTTCTTGTTGTTATATTTAATTGTATTTGCTTTTTTTTTCTTCTGGCTTACCTCTTGCGTGATGTCCAGCTCGTGCCGTGTGTTATCATACAAGGTTTCGAGCTCCTCGCACTTTTGTTCCAGCGCTGATTTTTCTTCCAGCAGAGAGAGACCATATTGAGCGGATTGGGCGCTGGCGCTGGAGACTTGATCGAGTTCGCGTGTCAGACGCTCCACTTCCATGCGCAGATCCCCAACAACCGAGTCTGCCATGATGTGTGGATGGGGGAGGGAATGTGTGTGTATGTGTGTGTGTGTGTGTGCGTTTAGAGCTTTAGGACGGCACCACGGTCTTCGCGTAGGCGTGGCAAGTGCAGCTGCTCCTGTTTCGTTGGGCGGAATTGTCGTCAATTTATGTTGTTTTCTCTTCTTTTTGGAGGGAAATCAATCAAAATGTATGTTGCTTCGTTTTTTTTTTGTTGTTTTATTCTTTTGTTGTTTTCGAGTGCCTCCAGTAAAACACAAAACTCACTCCACACACATATGCACGCGCAAAAGTGGTGCGTGCGTGTGTGTGTGTGTGTGTGTTTGGCTCGTTTCACCTTTTCTCTTTTGTGCTGCTATTCACGGGCACCACACATTTGTTGGAGCTGGTAACTTAGCATGAAAATTGAAATTCTTTCAATTTATTATTTTAACTGTTCACTATTGTCACGGGATGCACGTTTAGTGGGGATATTGCGTTTGCCGTAAACAGAAGGCGGCTTAATTCAACGAGCCAGAGTGGGAGTGTGCGGGGGAGCGGGAACCAGGAAGTTTCAATTCACAAGAACGGTCGACGTCGCTGCTGCTGCTGCCGTCGTTGTCGTCGACATGACATCACACGATTTCCACTTTCATTTCAGTTAATTGTTGCTGACCACTTCTTTTTGTTTTATTATATAAACTACGTATTTTCGTTGCACAATAGACGGAATATTTGTGTTTAAAGCAATTGCAGTAATTGCTAATTAAATAAGTTAAAAATCGAACTTTTTTTTTTACTAAGAATGCAAAAACAAAAACTCCGCAATCACGGTCCGTGCGTGCCTGTCTTCTTCTTTGCACACACTGTTTGTGACGGAATGTGAATTAGTGATGGTCCAACCAAAAACCATCGCTGCATTGCGATGCTCTGCAAATAGTACACATCTGTCGCGAATATTGGTACCATATGATGAAACCAATAAGATTAATATTATTATTAGTAGTGTACGTAGTATTAACATTACTGCAGAATTATAAAAAAACATGAATTATGAACCACAAACAAAAATGGGAATTTAAATTCTTAGCGATTCGGACTGTGTATCGATATCTAAATATGGCGATAGTTTGACTTGGCGATACTTGGTGCGACATAAATAATATCGCATTGCAGTTATCGACCGTGCTTAATTGTGTACACACTGTTCGATTAACAGACGGGCATCAGAACAGCTGACTGACTGGCATGCAATTCTAGTTTGTGCTGCGCTCTAAAATTTATTTTTAGTTTATATTAAAAACACCTGCACGTAACAGCAATAACAACAACAACAACAACTGCCAAACTGACATTCGAAAACATTCGGCCGAGTTGCCTATGTGTGTCTGGTTAAAAAGTACAGAGCGTGTGTAAAGCGCTAAAATGTTACTAGCTGCCATTGCGAAATTTTCAGCAGCGGCAGACACAACGGCAACAACAACAGCAACAACAAGCCAAGCAGCAGCCGTTAAAAGACAATAAAAAAAAACCAATCAACACGAAGAGGAGTGCATTAAATTGTAACGAAATCAATTAAAATTAAACAAATAGTTATAGTTTTGTGCATGAAAAACGAGCAGCTGTGAAATTTGAACACAATTTATTATTGGAAAGACGCTGCGTGAACAGCTGCGTTGCGACGTCGACGTAGGCGTAGGCGTGGGCAGCGACAGCGACAGCAACTGAGACAGCGAACAAAAAACAAAAACAACAAGCAAAACAACGTCAACGAGATGGAGATGCGCGAGGTGCTGAGTCGTGAGGGGCGGGAGGCAAAAAATTTGCTTGTCTACCAGTTTTGCGATGAGACAAGCGCAGGAGGAGGAGGAGGCGGTGGAGGAGGAGGGGGAGACGCCGTCGATGTGTTAGTAAATGGTGACTGTAAGTGGAAAGAAGAAGAAGAAGAATGCTGTAGAGTTCGTTACTAATACTCTGCCCATTTTAGGTTATTCGCCGCCCACATGCCGCAAGCCGCCCGTGGCACCACCAAAATCACCAAATGGCCTACAAACGCCCACCAAACACTGCCAATCGCCCACAACAACAACAACAACAATGCTGCGCTCCAAGCAGACCAATATGGGTGGCGGCGACGGCGACGGCGGCGGAGGAGGAGGAGGCAACAGTGGTCCACGTGTGCGTAGCGCCTCCACGGGCCGGGACAAGAAGTCGGAGCTGCAGGCACGCTATTGGGCGCTGCTCTTTGGCAATCTGCAGCGTGCGGTGAATGAGATCTACCAGACGGTGGAATGCTATGAGAATATATCCAGTTGCCAGGAGGCCATCCTGGTGCTGGAGAACTATGTGCGTGACTTCAAGGCGCTCAGCGAATGGTTTAAGGTTAGCTGGGACTATGAATCCCGGCCGCTCCAACAACGGCCCCATAGCCTCGCCTGGGAGGTGCGCAAATCGAATCCCACGCCCCGCGTGCGCACCAAGAGCTTGTGCAGCCCCACGCCCTCGGGCAAATCCAGTCCCGCTCTGTTTCCCTGCAACTCATCGGGCAAGACGTCGCCCTGCTGTGATGGTCATGTGACGCCCAAGAAGCTGCTCCGTGCCTACGAGCAGATGCCACGCGGCGCCATGCGCGTCAATGTGCGGGAACTGTTTGCGGCCAATAAACGTGGTGCTGGTGGCGCCACACGTGGTTCACCCAGCTCGGATGGCGTGGAGCAGCCATCCCAGCCAGCGGCACCACCACCACCGATGACCACAACGCCAACCACTGTGGATTTGAACGTGGAGAAGCCATTCGTGCAGCTGAGCACCCAATACTCCCAGACAGATCTCGAGGATCCGCATCTGACGCTAGCGGATGTGCGCGAAAAGATGAGACGCGAGGCGGCGGAGAAGGAGGCAGCCGAGGGAGAGCCAGGTGAGTATTCTCTTATACCTTATATAGATCCATATATATAGTTTATGTGTATATTCACAGTTGTGGAGATTCAAGTGGAGGAAACAGTTATGGAAAAAGAGAACACCAATACTGAACCACAAACCGGAACGACTGTTCCGGCACCAACTCCAGCTCTGGTTGAACCCACAGCCTTGGAGCTAACCGTCAACCGTTTGGATGCCATGGAGAACCTGCTGCTGGCGGCACAGGCCAACAAGGAGCCAACGCCGCCGAGCACCTTGCTCAAACCGGTTCCAACACTGCCGGAGAAGAAACCACTACCTTTGAGCTCCGGCAGCAATATGCAAAATAGTCCACTTAAGTATTCCAGTGTGCTGAATCGACCAGCTGCCACACGTGGCAGCAATCAGAAGTTGCAACAAGGAGCAGCTGCCGGAGCAACAGGAACAGGAGCAACAGGAACAGGAGCAACTGGAACGGGAGCATCTGGTACAGGAGCAACTGGAACAGGAGCAACAGGAACAGGAGCAACTGGAACTGGAACAGGAGCAACTGGAACAGGAGCAACTGGAACCGGAGCAACTGGAGCAGGAGCAACTGGAACAGCAGCAACAGGAACAGGAGCTACTGGAACCGGAGCTACTGGAACCGGAGCAACTGGAACAGGAGCCAAGTTGGCCAACAGCAAAACAGTTGTAACCAAAACAACGGTAAATGGCTTGCGACGCACCAACAACAACAACAACAACAACAATGTGAAACCCTTTGCGGCACGTCGTGCTCCACCCCCGCCACGTCCCTCCAGCAAAACCGAGTGCTATGGTCCGCCCAGCAATGTTGCCTCACGCCTCTCCGCACGTTCCCGCACCATGCTCGACATGAACGGCAACAGTGTGGCAGCAACGAGTGTGGCAACATCCAAACCGTTGACGAAACGCTCCACGAATCCTGTTCTGCTGCGCGGCAAGCGGGTGAGCCTGCCCAGCGTTAAGCGCAGTTCGCGCGAGGACATTGCCAGCTCCACGTCCACGCTCAAGGCGAGCAACGAGCAGCTGAGCAGCTCCAGGAGCACCTTGAAACTGGACGAACGTCATTCGGAGCCGAACAATGATGGCTGGCTGACGGTGAAGAATCGTCGCAGGACGAGCATGCATTGGTCGAATCGTTTCAATCAGCCGACAGGATATGCCAGTCTGCCCACGCTGGCGCTGCTCAACGAACAGAAGGAGGAGAAGGAGAAGGCGAACAATACGAAGAGCACAATGGCAGCCAAAGCAGCGGAAAGTAAAGCCAAGGCAGCTAATAAAACGGCTAAAATGCTGGCGAATCCTGCATCCCGGCCGGAGATCAAGAATGCCAAGGCGAAGGTCAACTCCTTTCCAACACAGCGACCAGCTGTCAATGCCATCAAGAAGCAGGAGAAGGAGAAGGATAAGGAAAGGGATAAGGAGAAGGATAAGGACAAGGATAAGGACAACGATAATGAGCCCAAGGAGAAGCCTAAGGACATCGAGAAGTCAAAGCCAGTCGGTTTAATGCGCAGCAACAGCAACTGCATAACGGGTTGCAGTGTGGCACCAACGTTGCATGAACGCACCTCGATCATCAAGCGCCAGAAATCGGATCTCACAGGACTCAAGATGACCTCCTTGCACAAGGAGTACATGCGCAGCGAGAAGAATGCGTTGCGCAAACAGCAAAAGGAGCAGAAGGAGCAAAACAACAGCAACAGTTCCACACCGGACGAGTACATGGAGGGTGAGTATATATATGTATAAGTTGTAGTTGAAGTTTTTGTTCTAACCCTTCCTTTCCTTTCCCCCACAGCCGATCACAATAAGATTGACATCAAGATACAAACCAACTGCGAGTTCTCCAAGACGATTGGCGAGCTCTACGAGAGCATTGCCCGCTGCAAGCTGCCCAATGGTTGTGTGAAGCCGAATGCAACCCTGTTGAGTGCCTGCGACGAGATCGAGGAACAGAATGCCGAGGATGTCGAGGAGGAACGCAACGAACGCATACTCGTCGAGGTCCAGGAATCGCTGGAGCGTCAGATACGTGAACTCGAGAGCACAGAGATCGATGTCGATACCGAAACGGATGAGACGGATGGCGAGGTGCAGCTCGAGGAGCAGGATGACAATGCGGAGCATACGCTGGACGATGCCGTCGTCTTTGTGACGATGAGCGACGATGAGAACGCCAGCCTGGAGCTGCGCTATCAGGCTCTGCTCTCCGATATGTCCTGGAACGAACGGGCCGAGGCTCTGGCCACACTCCAGGCCTATGTGGCACGTCATCCTGGCCGGGCGCAGGAGTTGCATCAGAAGTTGTCCTCACCATCGCGACGTCGCTCGCTGCAGGAAACCCTGAAGAAGTATCAGGCCAAGCAGGCTCGAGCTCATCAGAAGCGCATACTGTTGCAACAGGAGAAGGCGGCCAAGTTGCAGCAACTGTTCATACGCGTCGAGGATGTCAAGGCGGTCAAGAAGCAGCTGATCGAGGACAAGCGGCTGAAGATGGAGGGACGGCTGCAACGTGCGGCAGAGAACCGGGAGCTCTATCTGCGTCAGATCATTGAGAAGGCTCACGATGAGGACAAGAAGCTGAAGGAGATCAATTTCATCAAGAACATCGAGGCGCAGAACAAGCGTTTGGATCTGCTTGAATCCTTCAAGGATGCGGAGGGTCGTCTGCAGGATCTGGAGCAGGAGCGCCAGAAACGCGTCGAGGAGAAGCTAGCCAAGGAGGCGGCGGTGGAGCGACGTCGCCAGGCCTTGGAAAAGGAACGTCTGCTCAAGCTGGAGAAGATGAACGAGACGCGGCTGGAGAAGGAGCAGCGCATTGGCAAAATGCAGGAGCAGAAGGAGCGACAGCGTCAGGCTCTCGCACGCGAAAAGGCCCGCGATCGCGAGGAGCGTCTCCTGGCGCTCCAGGTGCAACAGCAGCAGACCACCGAGGAGCTGCAGCGCAAGATCCTCCAAAAGCAACTCGAATCGGCACGTCGCCATGAGGAGAACATTGAGCATATACGTCAACGTGCCGTCGAACTCACCATGCCCAGTCAGCGTCAACAGGACGAGTCACCGGAGGATCAGGATGAGGATGAGCTGCTTTGTGGCGGCAATGCCACCAGCACCACCAACGAGGATTGCGATCTCTCCTCCACGCTGTCCGATCTGGGTGGCGCCACCGGCAGTCGCGAACACTCGCGCAGCTACAAGAAGAAGATGAAGAAACTCAAGCAACGGATGAGTCAATGGTACGTAACCCCAATATCCAATCACTTCCTGATTTAGTTCGATAATATCCTTTCTTAGTGTTTACTTACGTTCCATAAGCTATCATTATACCCTGAACCCATTGAAAATGGGTATAATGGTTTTGTGCAAAAGTATGTAACAGGCAGAAGGAAGCATCAGACGAGTGGATATAGCCATGTCCGTCTGTCCTTCCGTCCGTATGTATGAGCGACTATATGTATATATGAGAGACTATAAGAGCTAGAGACTCCAGATTTGGTACATAAGATCGCCTAATCCCTAGGCAGTACAAGTTTGTTTTAAATTTTCGATAGCTCTTCCCGTTTCCGATATACACATGTTATCGATAACAACAAAATCTTGAATTTGGAAAAGTATATATATTCTTGATCAGCATCAACAGCCGAGTAGATATATATTTCGATAACTTCCCCGTTTTCGATATACACATGTTATCGATAACAACAAAATCTTGAATTTGGAACAGTATATATATTCTTGATCAGCATCAACAGCCGAGTCGATATATATTTCGATAACTTCCCCGTTTTCGATATACACATGTTATCGATAACAACAACCCTTTGAATTTGCAAATCTTTTTGATGCAGTTTGAAAGATTAGACTAAATATTGACAATCTGTAAAAACTTTATTGAAATCGGTTGAGAAACACCGGAGATATGGAACATTGTATGCGTAAAGTATAGGGTTCAGGGTATAGTCTAGTCGGGATTTCTCGACTAGAGCCTTCTTACCTGTTTTTTTTTTATCTTGCGAGCTTTACTAACATATAACTCTTTGTAATTCACAGTGCTGCCGACTATCTGGCCACACTGGATGCTCTGCCCGCTCATCTGAAGCGCGATAGCATCGTGCCAAAGCTCCTGAACCTGGTGATTAAGGGTGGCGGTGCCCAGGGCTTGGATCGTACGCTGGGCAACCTGTTGCGTGTGATACCCAAGGCGCAAACCGGCGACTTTCAGGCATTCCTCAGCATGGATGGCCTGGGCATCCTGGCTAGCCACGTCATCAGCAAGGGCATGGAGGACAATGCAGAGATCTCAAAGAAGTGAGTTGGAGCAAGAAGGTTCCTCAATAGTTATACTAATCCTAGCTCCTGTTTCCCGCCTTGCAGATCCGTCACCTTGGCCGTGCAACTGTACCGGAACTCTTGCTCCGTTTGTCCACAGATCGCACGTCATGCCCTTCTGGGCAATTCCATTGCGACTCTATTCGATGCCATCGTCAAGAGCTTCCAGGTGAGCAATAAAAGTGTCGCCAGTTTGTCGCCATTGGAACGCATCCAAAAAAAAAGAAGAAGAAGTTTATTCCCTCAAGTGTGTCATATGCGCTTAAACTTGGCTCGCTTTTTTGCATCCTAGCCATGAATCCTTCTTTCCCGCTTCCCTTCTCCCTTTTGCCTTGCTTTCTTGTCTCCTTGCCACTTAACACTTGGCTGCGTTGATTTTGTTTTTTCTCTCTCTGTTTTATATTCTTTTTACCTATAAAAAGTATATTTTCCTGTTTGTGCGGAAGGGTATTTGGGTTCTTTAATGAGCTTTGTCAGGGTTGGCAATAATCCATTTTCCTTAAATATTTTTTTGTTAGAGTAAAAGAAGTTCGTAGACGAAATAAGCTTAGTTTTTGTTTTTAACATTTGTTTTTTATTATTATTATTTTTTTACATTACAATTTTCGAGTTTTTTGCTATAACATCTTAATTGATTTAATATTTTTGAATTTTTATGATAAAAAAAACTATAAATATTTAATTTTTATCAAAACACAGTTTTAAATGTTTTTTTTACATTAAAATTTTTGAATCTTAGAGTTTTTTGCTAAAAAAGCCTAATCGATTTAATATTTTTGACTTTTTATGATAAAAAAAAAAAATAATTATAAATATTTAATTTGATTGAAAAAACAGTTTTAAATATTTTTTTACATTAAAATTTTTGAATATTAGATTTTTTTGCTATAAAAGCTCAATCGATTTATTATTTTGAAATTTTCATGAGAAAAAAATAATTATAAATATTTAATTTGAATCAAAAAACAGTTTTAAATATTTTATTTTTTAAAGTTATTTTATAACCATAAAAAATATTTTTTAATATATTATATATATTATATATATTACTAATACGATGTTATTAGTTTTTTGTAGCGCATCCCAAAGTCGACCTGATTATTTTTCCACACCAATTTTTTTTTTTCGTTGCCAAGTTTAAAGTTTATTGTTTTCTTATTTGGCTCGCTTGTTTATTTGCCATTTCTTTGACGCTTTTATTTGGCGCATTTGCCTTTTGTTTTTTGTTATGTGTGGCATTTTTATTTGAATTTTATTTACTGGACGCCATCGTTGACGGCTTGGCCTATAAATTCGAGAGCACATACACACATCGCTCCGTCCCCGCCTCCTCCTCTTTTTGCCATGCCTTAGTTCTTTATTTTCCCAAAGCGCCCTGCCTGACAATTTGTCAGCATTTGCCTGTCAAGTTTCGCGTGCGAGCTTATTGTATGCGTTGTACTCCTTCAACATGATTAGCGAGGGTATATTAGAGTTCTAGAAAGAAAGAGACAGCTGTATGCATGATCAGGAGCTGTCACTAAGCAACTGTAAAAGTTAAATATAAGAGCTTGATCTTATACTAAGAAAAAGTATAAGTGCATACTGCTTACAACAGGGTGTTTCCAAGCTTAATATAAGAGCTGCATCTTATACTAAAACTACGTATAAGTGCATACTGCTTAACACAGGGTGTTTCCAAGCTTAATATAAGAGCTTGATCTTATACTGAAACTACGTATAAGTTTATACTGCTTACAACAGGGTGTTTCCAAGCTTAATATAAGAGCTTGTTCTTATACTAAAACTGCGTATAAGTGCATACTGCTTACAACAGGGTGTTTCCAAGCTTGATCTTATACTAAAACTACGTATAAGTGCATACTGCTTACAACAGAATGTTTCCAAGCTTAATATAAGAGCTTGGTCTTATACCAAAACTACATATAAGTGTATACTGCTTACTGCTTACAACAGGGTGTTTCCAAGCTTAATATAAGAGCTTGATCTTATACTAAAACTGCGTATTAGTGCATAGTGCTTACAACAGGGTTTTTCCTTGATCTTATACTAAAACTGCGTATAAGTGCATACTGCTTACAACAGGGTGTTTCCAAGCTTAATATAAGAGCTTGTTCTTATACTAAAACTGCGTATAAGTGAATACTGCTTACAACAGGGTGTTTCCAAGCTTAATATAAGAGCTTGATCTTATACTGAAACTACGTATAAGTGCATACTGCTTACAACAGGGTGTTTCCAAGCTTAATATAAGAGCTTGATCTTATACTAAAACTGCTTACATCAGGGTTTTACCAAGCTTAATATAAGAGCTTGATCTTATACTAAAAAAAACGTATAAGTGCACACTGCTTACAGGGTGTTTCCAAGTCGACTCTGCTCTTTAGGCTTTCATTGTTATTATTATTTTTTATATATGCACAATGCATAAATGTTTATGGTATGTGATATATACATTTATATATTTATATGACCAGTGCTTTTAAATTAATCGTTAAAACGCGTAAAAAGCCACTCTTCTTCTGCTTATGCGTTGTTGTTATTGTTTTTGGTCACCCTTTAAGTTCTTTATGTAAAAAATATATTTTTAACTGCGTCTCGCTCGCACTTTCATTGGTCATACTGTAGGTGTTGTTGTTGTCGTTTGGCTCGTGTTTATTGTTGTGCTTTGTCTTCTGTCTACCTACCTTGCTCCCCCCACCACCCGCTCTTCACTTCCCGCACTTTATAAAACATATTTCTCATCGCCTTTTTGGCTGATGGATCAGCGCGCACGCCGCTTGTCATGTAATCAAGAAGAAGAAACAGTCAGAGGTGGTGTGGAAGGTGTGTGGGGGGGGGGGAGACCGAGTGAAATAAATAAAAAGATAAAGAGCGTTGCGTGAAAAAAACATCAATTAACATTTTGATTGATGTGAGTGGTTCGCTGTTATTATTGTTGTTGCTGTTAACGTTTTTTTATAATTAATTTGAATACACACACACGAAAAAAATTTCGCTTAACGCCGCAAAGCATGCAACAATTGTGCACCGACAACGAAAAACAACAACAATTTATATATATATTTTTTTTTTCGAGTACACGTTGACACGTTTGACTGTGTGTGTTCCGTTACAATTACAGTTATGCTTATTATTTTGTTTCGCTTATTTGCAGTTACCCGAAGAAAAATCACCACAACATCCGGTCGAGTTATCCACAGAGCTAATGCTGGCATGCACCGAGGCGCTATCATCGAGCTATGTGAAGAAAAACACCCACCCCAAAGTACCGGAACGCCTACCGGACATGATAAAGTGAGTACAACAAAAAAAAAGAGAGCACACAAACTAACTGCACACAGTTAAAACAATGCGAGAGGGGAAATGATTTGAGTTCGAAACAAGCAGTTCGAAAAATGCGTGCGTTAGAGCGAGACAGCGCACACCAACTGTGTGTGTGTGTGTGTGCGTGGGGCGTGTTCAACGCTGTGCGAGTGAGACAACTAGTGTAGTGCTAGAGTGACCGTCAAACTGTGCCGAACTGCATGTTTATCAATTTTCGGACCAGTGCTGCTCAAACTGCACGGTATGAGCAAGTGCAGCAGCCATTGTTATTGCTGTTGCTATTGTTGTTGTTGCTGTTGTAGCTTTCAACACTCACTTCTTTTGTTGTTGTTGTTGTTGTTGTGCTTCTTGCGTGCACGTTTTTATGACTGCGCCGTTTTACAGTTTCAATTTTTTTTGTTTTTGTTGCTTTTTGGGGCACAAAAACTTTAATGCTGCCCGCGTCGCTGCTTGTTTTTCTTTAATTTGCGCTTATTTCGCTCATGTGTGTGTGTTGGTGTTTGTGTATTTGTGTGTGTGTGTTTGTGCGTGTGTGTGTTTGTGTTTTTGGGCAGTGCAAAAGTTTTAATCGAATTTCTGGCTGTTGTTATTACACACACACACACACAGACGCCATTTTGTTTATTTTTGTACAAATTGAATTTTCATATACATTTGTTTATTGTTCTTTTGTTGTTATTGTTGTCTATGCTTTTCATTGTTGTATAAAAAACTTTTGTTATTGTTATTCATTTTTTTTTTCGTTCAGTTTTTTCGTTTGCTTTTTCTTTTATTTTGTTGTTGTTTTTGTCATTTTAGTTAGCTTTTGTTTTACTGAATAGTAAAAACCATTTTGTTTATCCTTTTGTGTGTGTAGGGTGGCTACTCCCCCCCGCACCCTTCGCTTTTGTCCATTGACTTTTTCTAGTTGTGGCAACAAATTTTTTTATGTTGTTCAATTTTGGTTTGTTTATGTTTTCAATTTGCTTACAAAAGCTTTTCGTTTATTTTATTAGCAACCGCCGCCATTGTTCCCCCCCACACTCTCCCCGTCTCTATCTCTTGCTACTCGCTTCCTTTTGTGGTTGTTGGCTTTTTTTTGGCTTCTTTTCCTTATTTTCTTGTATACTTTTTTAGCGCTTTTTCGGCGCTCAATTCAATTACAAAGCGTTCTATAGGGTTCCTCTCCCCCTCCCTCTCTCTCGCTCCCTCTCTCTATCTCCCTTCCCCTCCCTTTCCTCACCTTGTGTCTATCTGCTTACCATTTTTGCCATTTTACTGCAAAATCAAATTTCTTCTTTGACTCTAATTTCCTTAACCCCCTCACCAACAACCTTCCCCCCTACTCACCTCACCCTCCCCTTAACAGCCGCAGCGCACAATACGCTGCGCCATTTTACCAAAAAAAAAGAAGAAGCAGAAACAAATTTCAATAAAATACTAAAAAGAAGAAGTTGTTGTGGAGAAAAGTAGATGCAAATAGAGGTTGTGATGTGCTTGCAAATACCCTGTAATAACAGATTTCAAAGGCTAAATTGGGTTTTCTTCTTTATTATGTTATTGCAGGGTATCAAGATATAAACAAGAAATAAAGTCTTATGTAAATATTGTACAAGTACTTGCACATACCCTGTAATAACAGAATAAACTGGATTTTCTTCTTTTGAAAACTTCATTATATTATTACAGGGTATTAAAATATATCCAAGGCATAAAGTACTATGTAAATATGGTAAAAAAAAACATTAACAAAAATTAACAAATATTTTTTTCTTTAAAACTATCTATAAAACCGAAGGAATAACGTAATATTTAAATATTGTAAAATAAACATAAAAAAAATTTTTAAATATTTTTTTTCACTCAAACTATGTATAAAAAACAAGGAATAACGGTATTATAGTTTCAAAGAAAAAAATATTTTTAAATTTATTTTTAAATATTTGGAAATAAACTTTAAAATAAATTTCAAAATATTTTTTTCTCTCAAAGTATTTTTAAAAAACAACACAACCTTATTTAAATATATATAAGTACCCAAAAAAAACCCTTAACATTCCTTAACTTCACTAAGGTATACCCCTTATACCCATAACAACTCGATACAGGGTATTTCTGTAAACACAAATTCAATTGAATGCAGGGTTGCCACCTTTTTAGCTGTTTTCTGGCCACAGCAAACTATGCTCTGCTCTTCCTCTTCCCCCTCTTCTTCTACACCTTCTTCTGCAACGTCTCTTCTTCTTTTTTATCTACTGCTAGTTTCTAATTCAATTGAAGAGCTTCTTTTTGGAGCGAATCTTTTTGGCAGTTCTACGTGCAGCTTTTGTAGCTGCATAATTTAATTTTTGTTTACATTTAATTGCTCGAGCGGGGCACATGAAAGGCATGAGAGGGGGAGAAGGGGGAGGGAAGGGGTGGCAAGTAAGAGAGAGAGAGAATTGTAACACAAATTTGATTTTAATTAGGAAACTTTTCAGTTTTTTTTTATTCGTTTTTCGTTTCGTGTTTGCTTTTTGTAAACTTTTATTTCAATTAATTATGTAGAATTTTACTTTAACGGGAAGTTAGAAAAGTGAGAGAAAGAGAGAGAAAGAAAGTAGGGAGTGAGTGGGAGAGAAAAAGAGAGGGAGAAAGAGAGAGGGAGATAGTGAGGGAGATAGTGAGGGAGATAGAGAGGGAGATAGAGTGGGAGAAAGAGTGGGAGAAAGAGAGGGAGAAAGAGAGGGAGATAGAGAGGGAGATAGAGAGGGAGAGAGTGAGAGAGAAAGAGAGGGAGATAGAGAGGGAGAGAGAGAAGGAGAAAGAGAGGGAGATAGAGAGGGAGATAGAGAGCACGAATGTCAAATAAATATTTATATTTATATTTTATATTATATTTATATTTATTTACTTAATCCTTAAAATCAACTCTAAGCTTTAAATCTTTGATTCAACTTTCTAAATGTTTGAGCTTAAACTGAACTAGTTCCATCCCCCACCCCCCTTCAACCCTCCCCTCTACGTACTTAGCCTTGAAGCAGAACAAATTTGATTTCAAGGCGAATCATTTTTTATGCTTTTTTTTATTGTATTCAATATTTCAGATTTTACAACGTAATTGATTCATAATTAATCAACATAATCATTAGGCAGATAATACACACAGAAGCGCTCATTCCCCGCCTCACACCCCCACCCCACTACTACCCGCTTCCCGTTAGTTCAAACACATTTTAATCATCATTTGATCATCAATTTCGAAAAGGCGTCCTTCGGGTGTTAAACAAATGATGCAGAATACATAAAAAAATATATATATATATATATATGGAGAAGTGTGTGGAATGATAATCATAATGATGATTTGACACGCGATAAGGCGGTAGCATCCTTGCTACCTTCCCTCCCCATCCCTCTCCCTTTTGCCTAGCAACCCTTCGCCCCTTTTATGCCCTGTCTTTTGGCTGTCATAATGAAATATGCATACGGCAAGAAGTTGCTAACTGGTTAACTGCAAGGGAGGAGTGGTGAGGGACGGCGGCAGGATATGCTCCTGTGTCTGTGCCGCGTGTCCTTTTGTTGCTTTTGGATGTCAGCGGCAGCAGCAGCAGCAGCCGCAGCGTGTGTTATTGTTGTTGCTTTTGCTGCTGCTGCACATTTAATTTAATTACCCTTTAAGTAACCATATCGAATGGCCATTTGGAGTTATGGCTCGTCCTCGATCCGGACGTACAGGTCGTCCTGTCGGTTGTCCTGCCTGCACTTTGCACTCGAACCCTTCTTTTACTGCTCCTTCTTGCCCCCCAACACTGTGAATTCCAGCTGCCTGGCAAAGCAAACACATACACAAACAAACACACATATACATGCACACTCACACACACACACTTGTACAAATATACACACACATACACGTGCTGTTGGTTTCATTTTACCATTTTGCCAACGTCATGGACATATTAGTGCAAATATTTAGTTGCCACCACAGCATTTATTCACCTACCCTACCCCCTCTACCCACTACCCTCTGCGCCAGGCACCCAAAACTGCGCTAGTTAGCACTATTACACTGTGAGAAATCGAAAGAACTTGTTAGATCTTTAAGAGAAACTTAATGCGAAAACTTTGAAGTCCAAGAAATGAATATTTTGAAGAGAACTAAGGTTTAAGAAATGTGAATATAATGATATAGGTATTTTAAAGTTACAATATCATATATAATCCTTATCCTGAAGGGTATATTCTATGTAATCCTTATTTTTAAAGGTATTTAATATAAAAAGGTATCTGAGTATTATAATATATATGAAAAAGAATCTAAAAATTATCTTAAAGTATTTTAAAGTTACAAAATTATATGTATTCCTTATCCTAAAAGGTATTTGCTATAAAAAGTTATCTGAAAATGATCTTTAGTTACAATACTATATGTAATGCTCATCCTTAAAGGTATTTAGTATAAAGAAAAGTCACTAAACTTAAAATATAGGTTGATTTTGAAGCATATTTTGTTTTTAAACAAGTTTTCAGAAATTTTTAGACTTAAAAATATTATAAAATATGACAATAGTAGATAATATTGAAGCTAGCTTTGATATTTTATTATATATGATTTATTTTTAAGTTATTTTCGAATTTTTAAGTTTTATTTTCCAATTTTGAAGTTTTATTTTTCATTTTCTGTTCAGATTCTTAGCACTTTTTATATATCCTAATACCCATTCAACTTATCATGGGAATATATATCAGATTCAGATATATATATATTAGTTAACATCGTCTAGTGTTTATCATTCTCTAGTGAACTCTTTTTGTCTCAGTGTATCGCGAGTGTTTAACACTCATGCTCATGCGGCGTTGCCTTTTTCTTAGTACTTTTTATATATCCTAATCCTCATTCAACTTAACATGAGAAAATATATTACATTCAGGATATAGTTAACATCATAAACTGTATATGATTCTCTAGTAAACTTTTTTTTCTCAGTGTATCGCACTATTAAACACTCCTGCACAACCGCTGCAGCGGCGTTGCCTTTTTCTCTTGCCCATATACATTTCAAGCATTTTGCCTTTTGTTCCTTTCCTTTCGTTTCGTTTCTAGTTTGCTTTGTTGTTGTTGCTTTTCTTTGTTGTTGTTGTTGTTGTTTTGTGCTGTTTGTTGTGCATTTAATATCCGATTTCAGCTTTTTGTTGATTCTTTTTGACAATGGGCGCAGGCATTGAACACTTCTTTTGCTTTCTCTCCGTTCGCTTCTCCTTCCTCCGTCTCCGTTTTCCCAAAAACTTCGCTCTATTGTCCTTGTGAAAGTTTTCTATTTGCTTAGTGCTCCGGTTTTTAGTCGTTGTCCCTTTTGTTTCCACGTTCTGGCGACGACAACGTCGTTCAAAATCAAAATATTGACTCTTAACGGCGTGTCTATATTGATCCATTGCCTTTTGTTCCAAACCCTAAGCAAACCCTCAATATCAACGTTTTTCATAGCATTCAGCTTTTTGTCAGCTGCAGCTCTCAAATATAACAATATTCCCTCCCCCGTTAAACTGCAACTGGACGAATTTATTTTTTGGCTCAATCTGCATGTTATAATTGAATTCAAATCACGAAACTGTCACAAAACTAATCAGAGTTGTCATTTTTGTAACAGTAACCGGAGAGGGCGAGGGAGTGGGACAGGGTTGCCCCCACCTCCTACAAACCAAACACCTCTCTCTATCTCCCTCTCTCTCACTCGCTTTGCGTTCGCTTCGACATTCAAACTGTCAAAAAGTCAGCATCAATTACAGTTACAGAGACATCATAGCAACTACACCAAACACACACACACACACACACATACACACAGACGGAATACCAAAGAACAGTTGCAAAACGATAAACAGAAAAAGAGAATGAGTTCGTAGATTGTGGAGTGGTGGGGGGGGAGGGGCGTAGGTAGTGTTAGTATGGGTCAATGCTCAAAAGAAGTGCGACACAAACTTCGCTTCAGATTTTGCATCAAAATGCATTTGGACATCGAGCCAAGGAAAAACCAAAAACAAAAAACAAAGAGAGAGACAGAGACGGAGAGAGAGAGAGCGGGTTAAACTCATAGCTGGCAATGCCGGCGAGAGTTTATTAAAGAAGTTTTGTTGACAGACGAAGTGAGAAGAAGTTTAGAGTAACTATAAACTAAGTAATAAATTAAAAAATAATATAAAAAAGAAAAGATAAACAGGAATGAAACAAAGAAGTACATAAGCATATATATTATTAAATATAAAATATTATTAAATATTTAATGTTATTAAATATTAAATATTATTATATTATTATTAAATATTAAATTATATAATATAAATATTAAATATTAAATATTATGAAATATTAAATATTATAAAATATAAACATTTATTTTGGTAAAAGAAACGAAGTATAAACAGAAAAAAACTAAGAAATAATGCAAAAATAATAATTACTTTAAGATTTTAATATATTTTATAACTTTTCCAATATATTAAGTACATTTTTACTAGGCATATAAGTTTTTCACTCATTCGGAGATCTAGAAACTTTAAATCTTTTAATTTGTAGACCTGTTATAAAAGTTAAGTTAAGTTAACTTCAACTTTTTATTATCTTTCACTTACATTAAGATTTCATTTTTACTTCTTCGACTTTCCAGCAAACTTTCTTTACTTAAACCTTTACTTTCTATGAAACTTTCTTCACTTAAATCTTTAATTTCTACCAATATTTTTTTTTTTACCTTTAATTTCTATAAAATTTTCTTTCCTTAAACTTTTACTGCATATTACCTAAACTATTCTAGTATTCCACCGTTAAAAACTCATCCTTCCCATTAAAGTACTTAATTACAATCCTTCCCACTTAACTACATAATTACAATGTTAAGTTGCTTTAAGCCCAATTCAATTCAATATTCACACAATACGCTAGCACTATATATGTTCTTTTATAGCTTCAATATGTCATGATATTCAAATCATATCAAATATTATGAACATCTAGATTAAACTAGAAATGCAACAGACAGCCCTCGCTGCAGGCTGGTTGGGAGGGGGGAAGGGGGAGTAAGGTAGAGAAGAGTGCGGTAAAGTCATATGCAAAAGTCTGGCATATGCGCTGACATTTTGCATGCAAAAAGGCGCAGCAACTCCCCCCACCCCCCTCTGTCGTTTACATGCTACCCTCACCTCAAACCATCGTCCATTGAATGAGCTGAGCTGCATGTCAAAAGTTTGATGAGTGCCTGTCCAGAGTGTGCCGCATGTCAAAGGCATAAAAGTAAGGCAACAAGGATGAGGCGATGAGGCTGAAGGTTCAGGGAGGGATTCTGCTTTTAGGCTATTGAATTACGTACAGATCTTTTGAGAGCGAGCATTGCAACGCTTTGATTTCTGGCTTCTACTTGATTCTTTTTTGTGTTTCCACTCTCGCCAGGGAATACTATTAACCAAGCAAAAAACAAGTGAGAAGGCTCTAGTCGAGAAATCCCGACTAGACGATACCCTGAAGCCCATACTTTAAGTGTACAGTCAGTGCTTGCAAGTATGTGTATATATACGCGTATAGTGCATACTTGACTTAGCTTCATTGTTTCATATCTCCGGTGTTTCTAAACCGATTTCATAAAAAAAATCACAGAATATTTTATTTTGTCTTATGTTTCAAACTGCATCAAAAAAGTTTTCCAAATTCAAGATTTTGTTGTTATCGATAACATGTATATCGAAAAAGGAAAAGTTATCGAAATATATATCGACTCCACTGCTGATGCTGATCAAGAATATATATGCTTTTCCAAATTCAAGATCTTTTTGTTATCGATAACATGTATATCGAAAACGGAAAAGTTATCGAAATATATATCGACTCGGCTGTTGATGCTGATCAAGAATATATATACTTTATGGGTTCGAAATTGCTTCCTTCTGCCAGTTACATACCCTTGTACCATACCATTATACCCTTTGTACCCATTTTCAATGGGTTCAGGGTATAAAAAGAGTATCAACCACCCACCCAAAAGTTGAGTCCAGATTCTTGGGCGACATATGTAAAATGTGTAAAGTGCAGCTAGACCGGTGCCAGTTACAGTTAATTTAATGCTCGTCAAGCAGCAGGCCGTTGATAATGATGTTAATGATTATTGTTGTAGTTGTTGTTGTTGTTGGGTGTTGCACCCTCTCTCGAACTGTTCCGAACTGACAATAGTGCGCATCACTCAATCAAATGGCAATTGTGAGGGCTTACGAACAAGCCGAAGCCGAACTCTGCGCCTAAGGCCAGAGACAATAGACAACAGTCAACAGTGACCGAGTGAATCAACCCCTCTTCAACCCCCTTTTCATATACATAGACTTCAGAACTGGTGCAAATTAACACGCTAAGCACTTGAATGCGCCAAATGTGGCGTGAGTAATGCCCTCAAGTGGCCGACAGATGGCGCACATTACAAGCCACTAATCCACTGCAGCCTAGAAGTATGCAACCCCAAAACCAACCACGTTGGGCGCCAGCTTATAAAAAATTCTTTGCACTTTCAATTTGTGCTTTTAGCTTATAGAAAATCAACGATAACAACTTAAAATCTTTCCTGTTCCACTCCATAATCTTTGTATGGCTCATTTAAACAGTTTTCTCTCGCTCTCTCTCTCCCACTTTTTCCCTACTCTACTTATATGGTTATGATTATTCAATGCTTCGGCGCCATTTATGATTGCCAACTTAACATAAATTCTAATTTGATTTTACCACTAAAGTGCCATAAGAACGCAATTTGATCACAATTCTCCTTCCAAGCATTTCCATTTTCTGTTTTTCTCTTTTTTTCCCCCATTTTTATGTGTTCTCATATGAGTTCTTCTCCACCTATCCCCACTTCTCTGGAGGCCTTACGTTTGAGGCATAAATTTTTACGATGCTCGGCGACATTTTCGCCATTTTCTACTTTCCACTTTTCACAAAAGCCAAATCACAGGCGCCCATTTCATATCCCCTCTTCTAAACTCCAACCCTCGTCTTTCTGACACCCTGAATGTCTTTTTATGCGACCTTGCTCCGTGTTTAAGTGGGGTATGTTGAATTCCTTGTTAAGTTGGGGTTTAGAACGAAAGATAGTGAGTGAAATCTTAAGAAATCAGTATGTATTCGGAGATTTGGAGTTTTAAAAGGAAAAAAGGAACCTTACAATGAAAATTCTTTTAAAATTATTCATTAAAATTCCTAAAAAAAATAATCATTATCAGTATGTTTCAAGACTAAGTATGCTTAAAAATAGTGAAGTCAGTTCCAACTGAATATTTTTTAAATTATATATATTTTTTTTTTGCATAACGTTTGGATTTTTAATAAATGTTCATTGACTAGAGAATGCGAAAATAGTTTAAAAATAGTAATAAAATAATATAACAATCAAAAATATATTTTAAGATTGCTTATCAAGAAACTGAAACCTAATCCAGATCAAAAACTATATATACCTTTATAGAACATTCAAAATTCGTCTTCTCCTTTTTCTAAGTTTCTATTTTACTACGGTTTTTAATGCTGTTTTTGCTTTGATGATGGTATTGTGTGTATATATATATATATGTGTGTGTATATATGTATTTATGTGTGTATATGTATGTGTGTGTCTATATATATGTGTGTTGTGTGTGTAGTTGTTCGCTACTGTTGCTTTTTTGTTGCTCGCTTGCTGTTTTATATTATTATTATTATTATATGCACTTTTCTTTTACAAAATGGCGGCAAACGTCGTCAACAACAACACGCTGATCCCTGCGCTTGCTCCTGGGGCTGCTTGTTATCGTTGTTGTTGTTGTTTTTGCCGTTATGTTTGCGGTTATTTGGCGCCATGTTTTTTTACTTTTGCTCGCCTCGTTTGAGTTTTACGAGCGGCTTTACTTTTCGCAGCTATTTGGCGCTGCCTTTTTAACGGCGTCATCAAGAACATCATCATCATCATCTCTACTAACATCATCATCATCAGCTACATCTATGTTGTGGTTGTTGTTGTTTTTTGGTGGGCCCCACGTGCGTTGTCCACTTTTTGTTGATTTTTGTGCTGTGTTGTCAACGTTGTCTGCGGTAGGCAAAACTCTTGATTTACCTCCCAACCCGTCGTGCCCCTCCTGTTACCCCTCCTCTCCCCTCCCACCACGTTCAACACACATATCTTGTCTTTGCCTTAACCAAGTGACATTTCCCATATGGCAAAACTGGGCGGTGGAACGGCTGAAATTTTATTTTCAACGCTCGTGTCGTAATTGAAGACGCACTAGTGCACCCCTCCCCTCTGTACCCCCTTGCCACATTACATTTAGAGCTGCCAACTGTCTGTCAAAATATATATGCATGTGTGTGTGTGTGTGTGTGTTAAAACCGGAGGCGACACCAAAAACGTTTACCCCGTTGATGTGTAATTTTATTTTTTTTTCTGCTTCAGCAAATGGGAAAACGCTTTGGGTGGCGTTCGCGTTACTAAGAAAACAACGGCCCAGACTTTAAGAATCAGTCGGAATAGAACGAACGAACGAAGAAGAAGAATCTGTGGCAGCGGTGGCATCAGATTTGTGTCTTCGTCTTTTGCATCAAGACATTGATGACATGCTGATGAATTTTCATTGAAAACCGCTCGACAGGATTTCTTTTTCTCTCTTTTCGGTTCTGTTCGGTTCTGTGATTGCCACATCCGTATTTTTGTATGCCCTTTATAGTGAGAGGGGGAGGGGAAAGGGGTGTTTTGATTGTGTAGTCAAATGTGTGACGCATAACGAAAGGGGGATAATGTTCAGTATGCTTTATCTCTATATAAGATTTGGGTAGATATGATAAGAAGCTATTGGCTAAAGGTAATTTGTCTTAGGAACCAGGAGACTAGAAAGATGGATAAAGAAACGATAGGATGCTATTTGATAAGGGATATGATAGAATAGGAAACTTTTGCATAGGTTTGGATAGGATAGGATATGAATGGATGGGATATGATATATAATATAATATATAATATACGATAGAACACTATTTGGTAAAGGTAAGGATGTGATTGAATCAGAAAGGTAGGGTTGTATAGGATAGGTTATTGGATAGGATTGGATAGGATAGGATAAAATAGGAAAGGAAAGGATCGGATAGGATAGGATAGGGTAGGATATGATTGAATAGGTTACGATATGATTGAATAGGAAAGTGGATTAGGATAGGATTAGATAGAAAAGGATAGGATAGGATAGGATAGGATAGGATAGGATAGAATTGAATAAGATAGGATAGGCTATAATAGGATACGATAGATATAAAAAACCTAACCTAACTACAATAATTATATTTAACCTCGACATTTGATGATTTTTGTACCTAAACCTAAAGTTTTCAACATTTTAATCACCACTTTCAATATTTTTCAACATCATATTCCATTTTCTATACTCCCCTATAACATATAAGTATTTTTTAACTTACTATCTTAACATTTCTAGATAAACACCCAAATATTATAACTCTACAAGTGTATTAAATCTTCGTCAAGTAAACTCAAACTTTTCTTGCCTGTTTCGTTGACTTTTCCTTAGTATTTCCGTATTTCCTTCCACTATGTTCAGCTTTAGTTTTAACCTACCGCATAAACATATATATAACATATATATCATCTCATAATATATCACATGACACTCAACTTCCAAGTTCCACAACTCAAATATCATTTTCACTCACACTTTTTTTCACTTGAATTTTTTGCAAATTTTCTGACAACTTAAAATTTTTGAGTTGCATGAATAAACAGCAAAATAGCCACTTGGATGGGCTTTGCAGTCACACCCCACCCCGCCCCTCTCCCCTGCGCAACACACACCCCTCTCTAATGCCAATTTAATAGATGGGCAACACAGGCAAAAAATTCAAAATGAGCAGCAAAACAAATGTCTTAATTTATTCATACATGTTTATTAGACTGTATAGAGATTGGGTGAAATTGAAAAAAACAGCCAAACCAGAAGCCAACCCCTATTCAGATTCAGTTGCAGATTGAGATATAACAACAACAGCAACAACAGCTTCGCGTTGCATGTGCCTCAAACAATTTCCATGTTGTGATTTATGAATGATAATGCGCTGTGACACATCCCGACATCCCATTCATATAGTCTGAGTCCTTTTTGGGCATATGTCCGCATTGCGTTTTAATTTGCATTAATGGGCGTGGTAATAGGCCGCCACAGTCTAACGGTTTTCTGTACCCATAACCTTGCCACGAGCTCAACAATGTTCAGATTTTCACATTTTGTGGCGTTTAATGAGGCGCAACGCTTTAAAAATCATACAAAAACGAGTAAGAATGCCGACTAGACTATACCCTGAACCCTATACTTTACGCATACAGTCAGTGCTTGCAAGTATGTGTGAGTGTGTGTATGTATACGCGTATAGTGCATACTTTGTTAGGTTCAATACTTTATATCTCCGATGTTTCTCAACCGATTTCAATAAAATTTCACAGTTTGTCATTATTTAGTCTAATCTTTCAAACTGCATCACAAAGTTTTCTGAATTCAAGATTTTGTTGTTATCGATTCCATGTGTATATCGGAAACGGGAAGAGTTATCAAAAATTTGAAACAAACTGGTACTGGCTAGGGATTAGACGAGTTTATGTTCCCAATCTGGAGTCTGTAGCTCTTATAGTCTCTGAGATCGACGTTATATCGACTCGGCTGTTGATGCAGATCAAGAATATATATACTTTATAGGGTCAGAGATGCTTCCTTCTGCCTGTTACATGCTTTTGCACAAAACCAGTATACCCTTTTTAGCCATTTTCAGTGGATTCAGGGTATAAAAAAGAGGGTTAAGGGGGGAGTGAGTGTCTGAGTGTGTGTGTGTGTGCAGTATTGACAACTGTCGCGAAATTTGTATTTGCATTTGCCCTTTTTGACTAAGGGGCGTGGCATTTGGGCCATAAGTCAATAACTTAAAATAATTGTCATATAAATAACCCTTCATTTCAACTTAATTCCAACATATGGGATGGGATTAATGTTAATCCTTTATAGTATGTTATTACTGTACGCTAAGAAGGGTTTGAGTGTGAGTTTGTAGAGGATTTTTTCCAGAATAAAGTAAATTTCCTTTGCAAAAGTAAAAATTATTCACGCATTATTGCTTCAAATCATTAATTCAACGCAAAGTTTGCGAGTTTATCATTATTATTATGCATTTTTATTATTATTCTTATTATCATTATTCAATTCCATTATGTACGCACCTTTTTCTACTCAATTTTTCAAGCTTAGTTTATTCGCATTCCATTGCGCTTCTTCTTCTTTACTGATAAGCGCTGGGGCTTCATGTCACCTTTGGGCACATTATTTATGATGTGACCAAAACGCAAAAGAAAAAAAAAACGTAGAAGAGTACACAAATACACAAGCATAGCGCTCTCCTACTCTGCCGCTCTCACTCTCTTATACACAAGCATAAGCCTTTGGCTGTGGCTTCTCTGCTGCCGTCGTTGCGGTCAACTGTTGCGGCTGCTGTGCTGTATCGCTCTCTCTCGCTCACTCTACTACTTCTTTCGCTACCTGTGTAGAACATCTGTATCATTAGCATGCCTATGGCGTTGCCAGCATTAAATAATTTTTGTTTTGCATGCAAAATTTTCATTTGCAGAGGTTTAATTAACAGTGTAACTTTTTGTTGTTGTGGTTATACTTCACTCTTGATTAAGAGCAAAATCGTTACACGCAGATAAATTAAAGTTACTCAATTAAACCATGAATAAAGCGCTTTCTGCCCTTAAGATTTCTAGCCTTTCCCCTTTTCCCATGTGCTTCTTCTTTCGCAACGCTTCTCACTTTGATTTGTTTTTTGAAGTTTACAACATTTCAAATTGTACACATTTCTCTTTAAATCTCTCAAAACTATTCAGTTGACAGCTGTCAGAATTCTTTTTTATTTGCACCCATAGCTAATTAATTGATTTTTGAACGCTGAGGGATTTGTTTTCGATTGGAATTTTTCACTTTCGTTATGGCAAAAAGCATTTTAATTTGTGCAAAAAAAGAAAAAAACTCGTTTGTGGTCAATTTGATTGCAATTGTTGAGCGCTTACAACACGCCACGCCCCCCGTTTCGGACGCCTCCCGCTTCCCCGCTGTGTATTTATATAAGTAATACTCGCATAATGCACGTAATTGATGGCCTGTCAGAAAGTACAGCAACAGCATCATCATCGAGGACAAAGGGATAACTATAAGTAAGTGGGTTATTAGCGCCGCAGGATGCCCAAGGATTCGACCGCCTGCGGCTCAAAATGCAGGACATACAGGACACACGAGAGCGTCTTGCTGTGAATTAGGGAGACGCACGTACTTTTGCTGCCTTACAATTGTTGTTGTTGTTGTTTGTTGCTGCTGTTGTAAGTAGCACGGCGGCAATTGTTGTTGTTGTTGTTTGTTGCTGCTGCGTTGGGCGTTTCATATTTGTAATGCAAACACATACACAAACAAACAGAGAGACTCCCATTAAGTCAGTAGAGCAGGGCTTTATTGCAGGACTCGAAGATGCCCTTTGAAAGTAAATTTTTCCATATACAAAATTTTTTTAAAAATATTGTGTTAATGCAGAATCAATTTTGAAACCCTAAAGTATCCAAAATGGGCTTGGTTTTGAAAATCGGTTGACTTTTGACAAAGTTATCACAGTTTAAAGTTTACATGCAATTTTTTTCATCTTTATTTTTGAGTAAAAATTTGGCTTTAACTTTTGTTTTAGACTTCAAATCATCTAAAATATTGTGTTAATGCAGAATCAATCCAGAAGACTTATAGTATCCAAAATGCGTCCGGTTTTGAAAATCGGTTGAGCTTTGACAAAGTTATGACAGTTTAAAGTTTACATGCAATTTTTTCATCATTATTTTTGAGTACAAATTCGTTTTAACTTTTGTTTTAGACTTCGAATCATATAAAATAGTGAACTGAGCTAACTTTGAATCACGAAATAGATATAATTGAAACAGGAATCTTATCTTGTAGCAATCTCAACCTTACAGGCTATTCCAGGGTGATAACAACTGCGTTGCGTGCCACCGATTCGTGTTGTAAGCCAATTGAAATTCATATGAAGAGCCACTTTTTGTTGTAGTTATTGCCCAACCTAACTCCATTAGACGGAATGCTGAGATCTTAACTCAAATCTGACTTTAGTTCCTTCTTACTCTCTCTTTCTCCCTCTCTCTTTCCCTCTCTGTCTCTTTGTGTCTCTTCTGAGCTCTTTGACATGACGAATTGTCGTAAGTCGGATTGTGAACATTGTCTGAGTTATAAGTATGTGAAAAAAGGAACATTCAGTCAGTCTTAGCTACTTATATTTTTTAAAGGATTTGCGAAATACGTGATGTTGCCTTAAGAAGCAGTATTCTCTTCGCCTATCCCTCTCCCTCCTCTCTCCCTCTCTCGCCCTCCCTATACCTATATGTATAAATCTCTCGCCCTCTCTGCTACACGCACTAATAAACCAGATAATTGTGATGATAAAATGATAAAATGATGATGATGATGTTGTATTCTGGGTTAATGTTGTTGTTTTGTCGCGCCTTCTGATAATGATAAGGTTGTTGATAATGTTTATGCTCATTGTTAACGTTACTTAACTGCACATGCTAACATTTTTTGGTGTTGTGCCCATTAAAAAAGTGGGTTGCATCCTCTTCTCGCCGCCTGCCTGCCTCCTCGTTTCGTTTTGGGCCAATGGCAACTTAATGGCCCTAAAGAGAACAACTCCCAACAAAAACAACGACAACGAATCGCGGGACTGCAGATATATATATATATATATATATATATATACGTTTTGACACGTCTAATGCATAAACGTGGCCAAAAAAAAAGTTTGTACTTGCTGGGAGAAGTCAGCTGGTGAAGTCAGACTCAGTTGCCAGGTGTGCCAGCAGGCAGACAGCATCAACATCATCATCATCATTGTCATTGTCATCATTGTCATCATTGTCATCATTGTCATCATTGTCATCATTGTCATCATTGTCATCATTGTCATCAACATCATCATCATCATCATCATCATCATCATCATCATCATCATCATCATCATCATCATCATCATCATCATCATCATCATCATCATCATCATCATCAACATCATCAACATCATCATCATCAATGTCATCATCATTGTCATATCATCATCTTCATATTCATTGTCATCATCATCATTATATAGAATCGCTTCATCTTCATTGTCATCATCATCATCATCATCATCATCATCATCATCATCATCATCATCATCATCATCATCATCATCATCATCTTCATATTCATTGTCATCATCATCATTATATAGAATCGCTTCATCTTCATTGTCAGCATCATTATCATCATCATCATCATCATCATCATCACTATCATTATCATCATCATCATCATCATCATCATCATCATCATCATCATCATTGTCATTGTAATTGTCATCATCATCATCATCATCATCATCTTCTTCATTTCACGTTTGTGGCGCTTATTCAAATTGCATTAACAACCCCTTTTTCGGGGCTCGCGTTGCATTTGTTTTGACATGACACCCAAGCGGAACGCGACAGTTACAGATTCCCTCTGTCCCTCTGTCCCCTCTGCAACTGTTTGTTGCAACCCTCGACGAGTGCTGCTGCCGGCTGCTCTTAATCAAGTGTTGACAACCAAGCAACAACAACAATTGCATTTTAATAAACTATCCTTGTTTTCCATACTCAATACCCTAACCCTCACCCCATCCCACACCCCTCACCCCTTGGAAAACACTACGTCTCCTCTTTGGTTTAGTTTTCATTTAACACCTTTTTCTTTTTTTTGGTTTTGGTTTTGCTTTTGTTGTTACAATTTTTGTCGCTTGTGTTATTTTAGGCGCAACCGCAAGGCTCAAAACTGAGTTTCGGGCTCAAAACTCAAGCTAGTTGATGAATCCAGTTGCAACTGTATCTAAATTTGATTCCTATTTTGTGTGTTTCGGTTTCGGTTTCGGTTTTTGGGTCCGGCTTTGGTTTCGGCTTACAGCTGCCGCATTTTTGTCCTTTTTTCAGGTCATTTGTTGACTTTGCTGAGTGACTGATTTTTAATGATTTTGTTATTTTTGTATTCTGTATGGAATGAAGGGTTCTTCGTTCAGTTAATCGAATTGCGGTTTTGACTTGCGAAATGGGATTTTTTTAATGATATGTAAATAAGAGCGTGTTGGGAAAAGATTTATAGAATTATTATTGTTTTATAATTGCAAAGTCCATGAATTCTCAATTGAAAATGAACACAGTAGAGTTTATAGCTGTATTATCTTATATTTCTGAGTTCGTTTACACATTGGTAATAGTGAATTTAATGATTTATCGATTATAATCGCTGGAAAAATTCCTTTAAAGAGTGTGTAAAATTAACACAGCAGATTTTAAAGTTATGTTATTATAGATTTCTTTTTTATATATTGATAATAGGGAGTTTATCGAATTATCGATTATAATCGTTAGAAAAATCGTTGGAAAAATTCTTATAAAAAATAAAAAAAGTTATATGTTGACAATAGAGAGTTTATCGAATTATCGATTATAATCGTTAGAAAAATCAGTGGAAAAATTGTTATAAAAAATGTGTAAAAATTAACCAGAGGACTTAAGAGTTATATTATCTTACATTTCTTGTTTACATATTGATAATAGATAGTTTATCGAATTATCGATTATAATCGTTAGAAAAATCGTTGGAAAAATTGCTTAAAAAAAGTGTTTAAAATTAACACATAATATTTTAGAGTTATATTATTATAGATTTCTTATTTACATATTGATAATAGAGAGTTTATCGAATTATCCATTATAATCGTTAGAAAAATCGTTGGAAAAATCTTGGAAAAGGTGTGCTTTCCAATTTAATTGTTGAATATTTTAATTATATTTGAAGTAGTATTACTTGTATCGTTTTAAACTATCAGACTGTATGGAATCGCTTAGTCACATATAATAACTTATCGATAAATTCGTTTTAGTTATCCCAAATATGTTATCGATCGTATTTAATCTTCGTTAAGTTAATTTTTGAGTTTGTTTATACATTTGTAATAGTGTATATATCGAATTATCGATAAAAATCTATGGAAAATCTTAGCCATAACTTATCGATAAATTTGTTATACTTATCTCAAGCTTGTTGTCGATTGTATTTAATCTTCTTTAAGGTTTACAATAGTTTTTAATACTTTCTAACATCTGTTTCGAGAGTTTAATCCCATTCTCCAATTCGAACTTCAACTTTTAATCATTATAAGCATACCCCTTTTGTAACCCCCGCTCCCCTCCCCCTCTCTTTCGTTCCTTGTGCGGTCAGCCATTTTGTTTAGTTTTAGTTGTGGCATATGTTGCAAGGATTTGCATGCGCCTCGGCACTTGTTAAGCCCTGCCTCAAGGCCAAAAACACAAACCCCCACCCCCTCATTCGATTTAAGCCTTACCCCTTGCTCCCTGCCACTGCCCCTGCCCCCTGAACCTTTTGCTTGTTGCCTCGTAATCAATGTGAAATGACATTTTGAGTTTTGTTGCTCTCGCGCGCCTTGTACATGTCAGTTGTAGTGTGCGAGTGTGAGTGTGTGTGTGTATGTGTGTGTGTGCGCGAGTGTGTATATGTGTGTGTGTGTGTGTGTGTGTGTGTGTGTGTGTGTGTGTCAAGGTGTTTCGTTTCACATATCAACAACTTGTTTCTGACGCTGTCGCCGTTGCCGTTTCAAACTGGCCAGGACATTAACATGTCCTTGCTGCCTGCCTGCCTGCTGTTGCTTGTTGTCATTGTCAACGCAAATCTGTTTTGATTTTAATCCTGCTTATGCGCCGTGAAGCCGACTCGCATGCCATTGCTGCAACATGCTTTGTTGCTGTTGCTGTTGTTGTTGTGCAGCGATCCGTAGACACAAATCCGCTGATGATGTCCTGCTCCTGGTTGCAGCTTCCGTCGATGACGATGATGATGATGATTATGCGCCTTAAGTGCCGAAATCAATGCACACAAATGCCCAAAATTACACGCTTAGCGGGAGGGTTGCAAGAGGGTGAGGAGAATGTGTTGCAAGTGTTGCTATTTTGTTTATTAATCAATTGAGTTCAACTACTCCCACTCTCCCCCCTCTCTCTGTGTGAAGTGTTGCACGTGAATCCTAACAAAATATAGAAGGAAGAAAAAAAAGGCAAGCGAAAATAGAAATCGTCCTGGCTGTAAGTTGGTTAAGTAGCGTGTGCATTTGACACTTGTTAAAATATTTGCGCCTGTGTCTGAAAAACACATTCGCCCAACAACACTTGAGTGTCCTTTGTGTCCTGGCTGCGCTGGCTGCTGGCTGGCTGCTCACTGGGAGGGAGGGTTTGCGCTCAGCGCCTGTCGCGTATTTAGCGAACGTGTTTTCACAACTAACAAGGATGTTAATTTTGTTGCACGTCCTTTCGCTCCTTGTTGCGGCCACTATTTTTATTTTTCTTACTTCGTTTTTTTTTGAAGCTTTTGCTGCAAATGCCTTTTCACACCCAGCCAAAATGTTCTCATGTCCAAAGCGCCCAGAGGGTCTCGTATTTTATTTTATACACACTTATACACTGCACTTGGGTCCTATTAACTTTGATGTGCAACATGAACTTACTTGCACAACTTTGAAGACACTTTATGTATGAGGGAATAAAGTCTTTTATGACTAATTGAGAAAAATATTAACTTAACGAATTATTTTATTTTGGTTTTTTTTTTTCTCAAAAAGATAAAAAGTAGAAAAAGGAATTATTACAAAAATAATGATTAATTGGTTTCAATTTTTAACTAATTGGGATTTGCTTTGAGAAAAATATTAAGTTAAAGAATTATTTTATAGTTTTTTTTTCTCAAAAAAATTAAAAAATTAATTAGAAAAATAATAATTATAAAAATAATAAGGGAATAATTATTAATTGGTATAATAATTGGGGTTGAGAAAAATATTAAGTTAAAGGGAATATTTTATAGATCTTTTCTCAAATAGATAAAAATAGAAAAAGGAATAATTATAAAAATAAAATTATTCAAATGTTAAGTTAAAGAATTATTTTAGAAATCTTTTCTCCAAATGATAAAAATATAAAAAAAAAACTAAATATAAAAATAATAATAATAATATAATAAGTTAAAGAATTACTTCATAATTTTTTTCTCAAAAATATTTATCATTCAGAAATAGGAATAATTATAAAAATAAAATTATGAAGTTATAGAATTTTTATAGATTTTTTTTTTAAATAGATAAAAATAGAAAAATTAAAAGAAATATAAAAATAATTATTTTAAAGAATTTCTCATTAACTTCCCATTGCCTAGTCTCAAAACTATAAAAATAATATAATTTTATCCAAATAAATATGATTTGAACATTATTTTTTCAATTTAATAAGTTACAAAATTTAGAAAAATTATTTTCTTAGTTTTTTTTAACAAAATAAAATACAAATATGATAAAAAAGTTATTTAAATACTTTCTTCTCTTGCTTTAAATGTTTTTGAAATATTTTTAATACACATGTTTTCGGCAAATAAATATGATTTGAAGATTTATGTTTAAATTTAATTATTTTAAAAGAAATTAGAAATTTTTTTTCTTAGTTTATGATTATTTATTTATTTACTTATTTGCTTGCTTTAAATATTTTTTAAGAATGTGAAATTCGTATATTTAGGCTTTTTAGTGTTTATTAATTTTATCAGATTTTTTTTTACAATGTTAGTGTAACTTCTAAGTCGTTGTCAGGATAAGAAATTGTGTTGTTGGTCGTATTTTATTTTTATTTTGTCGCCATCATCAGCTGCTGCTTCTGTTGCTGTTTATTTTACGGGCAGTGACGATTATGTGGCTCCCGGAATATGCGGCGAAAAGAGAGGAGAAGGAGGAGGAGTGGGAGAAGGAGGACGAAAAGGAAACCTCAGCCACATCCGATACTCGACGTTGGCGTTGGCCATTTTGTGTGTGTGTGTGTTTGGATTGATGCGCCCCGGCGATGCGAACTAAATACTTTGCACAAGCGATGTCCTCGCCACAAACACACACACACACACACACATAGAGAAAGAGAGACACATGACAAACGATGACACTACAAAGTGGGGGTAGGGATTGACAAAGAGGGGTTTGCGGGGGGTTGGATAGCTCTGCTGTTGACTGGGTAAAAGCATCCTTCACACACACATAGAGAAAGCTTTGTGCTTGTTGGTTTAAGAAAATTATTAAGGATATTTTTGTGGTGCTGATGAGTTTGCCGAGTACTTTTTTCTTCTTCTTTTTTTTGGATTCAGGAGCTGACCAACCAACCCAAGCAAACATCAGTGTACGAGTGTATGAGTGTGTGTGTGTGTGTTGGTTAAGTGTACGTCCAGCGTTGCCTGAGAAGTGGGTAGGGGAGAGGGGGGATTGCACAAATAGCAAAACAGGAAGCTCAAGTATGTTTACAGTTGACAACGCCAGAGAGCATCAGTTTACCCCCCGTAAACCTCCCCTTCCCACCCCTCCCTTCATTACCCTTCACCCCTACGAATCCAATTCGCAGTTTCCATTCAGTTGGACAAGGAGAGTCCGTTTGGTCGCAACCAGGACACGTATCCTGGCTGGGTGTGTAGCCTTTTGTTTGCCAACAACCAAGTGGGGAAACGTGTGTGTGTGTGTGTGTGTGAGTTTGAGTAATGGACGCTTTTATTTGAACGCCACACACACACACTCGCATACACACACACACACTTACATGTTTGCCCAGTCAAGGCTCTGTGTCAAAAGGGGTCAAATGCTATATTTCCCTTTTTGGTTGTGGTTATTGTTGTTGTTGTCGGCCATATTTGTTTGCTTTGGGGCCAGCATTTGGCTTGGTTATTACTCGAACATTGTCACGACGGTATCAATCACTCATATAATAGTATGTGTTTATATTCGGATATAAATATATGTATTTATACAGTGAAACCTTGCTAGTTGTCGAAATTATTTCAATACTGTTTAGAGTTTTTAGTTTCTGGGGTATATTTATGGGACCTTAAACAAGAATGTCCATTCCTAAAAAGGTTTTCGTTTGAACTCTTTTTAAGAACCGGAAAAAACAGTTCTAAGTACTTTTATTGAATGAAAAGCTTCTACATATAGTTATTATAATTAGAGTTTTAATATTCTAGGGTATATTTATATGACCTGAAAGAGTTTCTACATTCCAGAATATTCATTCTTAAAATCGTTTTGCTCTAAACTCTTTCTAAGAACCCAAAAAATCACTTCCTATAACATATATCGAGTGAAATGCTTCCACTTTATCTATTATACTTAGAGTTTTTATATTCTAGACAATATTTATATGATCTTAAGCCTTTGGTGACATTCCAGAATATTCATTCTTAAAAAGTTTTTCCTCTAAACTAAGAACCCATAAAATCACTTCCAAATATGTTTATTGAATGAAAAGCTTCCCACAACTTGCTCACCAAGCCTTTTTTCACATAGCGAGTGCCAACTGTAGCCCAACCAATATATTTATGCAGCATCCGTTGTTATTTGTATTGGGGTTAAGTCGATTGCCTGATGAATTCAGCACTTAAATAGTAAAAATTTGTATGCCATTCATTTAGTTTGTACACAAAACCCAACAACCGACGATTGACAACTGAATGGAACGAGTTGAAACTGGCGAGAGAGAGAGAGAGAGAGAGTGGAAGGAGTGGAAGGAGAGTGTAAAGAACGATTCGATTGTGTTGTGTCGAGTGCAAATCAACGATTGCTCTTTACACAATCGTCTCGCTTTCTTTGTAATTGATGATGATTTGTGTTTGCTCTCCGAACCATTTATGCTTATTATGATAAATCACACACACACGAAAGCTCTTTTGCCTTTTGATATTTTTAGTGTTTGTAATCATCGACTAGCTCTAATTGAGAGCAACAACAACAAACATGCCTGTGTGAAATATATTTGAACAAAATCAGTTGCAAAAACAAATCACACATCATTTCCACTTCTCTCTCCCACTCTCTCTGTCTCTCTCTCTTTAACTGTTGAGCTCTTCAATGCATGCAGTGTCACACAGTCAGTCGTCCTGATTGTGTGTGTGTGTGTGTGTGAGGGTTTTAGTCCTTATTTGCTTACAAACATTTAGCAACATTTTATGTTCAACTCAACATTGCTAATCGTTTTTGCATTTCGAGAGCACGCCTAATGCCAAACGCGTGCCACTGATTACCATATGCAGGATATTGCAGGATATTAGCTCCTTACTCTACTCGATTTCATATATATAAAAAAACTCTTACTAAATGCATATTAAAAAGTATGTCGCAATTGCATTTGTATTTCAATATTGGCGGTTGAATATATTACAATTTTAATGTGTTCAGCTTTGCGAATGCAAAAATGGAAGAAAGATTGTTGGGAATCGATGTTGGAAAATAAAAATTATTGTATATTTTTTAACTACTTTGCTTTTAACACCAATCCATTTATCGGTTAGTAAGTTAGCTCGTTGTGGAATAAGTCAAAACAATCTGTTTAATGGCAATAATCCTGCTAAATTGCATGCCTGTAAGATGCCCTTTCAAAGTAAAATTTCCGAAAGACAAAATTTTTTTAAAAATATTGTGTTAATGCAGAATCAATCTTAAAGACTTATAGTATCCAAAATGGATTTGGTTTTGAAATTCGGTTGGGTTTGGAAAAAGTTATGCCAGTTTAAAGTTTACATCAATTTTTTTAAACCTTTCTTTCAAGCCAAAATTTCGTTTTAACTTTGAATATAGTTCTCAAAACTCTGCTATTTCTTTCCAAACATCTTACTCACACATACACCTTCTTCTCTTTCTCCTCCTTACTTTGCAGCTATGCCGTGATCACAGGACTAATTGGAATGCTGTCGCGTCGCTGCATGAAGGTGCGCGAGTCCATTGAGCAGAACCAGAGCGTCATGTTGAGCCTGCTGACCACGTTGGGCTTCCTCACCCGCTTCATTGATGTCTGCCCGCCAGGTGAGTTCGCACCTTTGACCGATAAAGTAAACAGTCTTACTGCTTCCTCATTTTATGTATGTTCCTTTTTTTGGGCAGGTCCTGCTGATCATACACGTTTGTTGAGCGCTGCCAAATCCACAGAGCTCTTCGGCACTGTCTCAATGCTGGCTGGCTGTTTGGTGCCCATTGGTAAGTTTTATAACGCATAAACACAGTAGCCGGATGATGTCAGTGTTAGAGAGAGGGGGTGAGCGGGGTGCGGGTGCTAATTGCATTTGTATGCGAGCGCAATACGTGAGTTTTAAACGTTGGCGGAAATTAGATTTTTTTCTTTCGATTTTTTCTGTGCAAAGATTGTAAAAGTTGCCGCTGTTGTTGTTGTTGTTTATGGCATATATATCTATCAATATCCGCTTACTGACTACTGCTTCTTCTTCTTTAAGTTTTCCTAATCTTATTGTTTTCTTTTTTTGTTGTTATTGCAGGTGAATGCATTCCGCCTCGCACGACCGCCTTGGCGGCATCGACTTTTAATCTTTACGTGTCGCTGGCTTCGCTGGATGTGAACAGTTTTCAGGTAAGTTACAGCTTCCTCTCCCTCGCCCTCTCTCTCTCTTTCTCTTTCTCTCTCTCTCCACCCCTCTCTCTCTTTCCCTTTTCCCTGTGTCATTCTACAAGTGCGCCGCTTAAACAAATCACAAAGTCAGCCGTTGAAAATTTCATTATGTCGAAAGTTTTTCACTTACGAAATACTCTTGTAAAAAGTATTCGAATCTTCGCACAATGCGTGCGGAAGAAAGTTTTCAAGTCCTTATAGTATATTATAAAGTAGACTAGGATATGGAGAACACTTTGATATACTTAACGCTTCGATTGATTGAAAACCTTTATCTTAGGCACGAAACTTTTTCTTCATATATTTTCGAGCTTAAGTAATTTCTTGGGAAAGATTAGTTTACTATATCCTGATAATTCTGACTTAATATTAGATGAAATCTTAAGAATCTTTGCTATATATAGTTTACTTTTTCTTCACGTAATGTTATCTGAAACCTTCTGAATCCAAGCTATAGCTATTTTACTATATCAAGACATATTGTTAGCTGGAACCTTATGAATCCAAGCTATATCTAGTTCACTATATCAAGATATGATATTAGCTGAAATCTTATGAATCTTATGAATTTATCCAAGCTATATCGTCACCTAATGTGTGCTGAAACCTTATGATTCCATGTTATATCTAGTTTACTATATCTTCACATAATGTTATATGAAATCTTATGAATCCAAGCTATAGCTAGTTAACTATATTAAGACATGATATAAGCTGAATTCTCTTGAATCCAAGATATAGCTAGTTTACTATATTAAGATATGATATAGTTGAAATCTTATGAATCCATGCTATATCTAGTTTCTATATCTTCACATAATGTTCCCCGAGATCTTATGAATCCAAGCTATATATACTTTACTATATCAAGATAGGATATGAGCTGAAATCTCATGAATCCCTTCGAAGAGTATTTAATTTTCCACAAACTTTCAAACTTTTTGCCTTTTCTTATATTCGATTTATTTATTTCTTTTTGTCTCGAACTTTTTGTCCTGCTTGCCTTGCACTTGAGAAGTTTGTCGCACGTGAAATCGCTGTCGAGAAAATTGAGAATTGCGTGGCGACAAAACTGTGTGTGTGGCGAAAAAGTTAGAAATACAGTTTAGGAGCGAACAAAAGTTATTTTGCCGCAGCGAAACGAAATTTGCATATTGGCAAAATGTCATGAGAGTGAAATTGTCAGCAGTCACAGGTGACATCAGTTGTCATCAGTCTAAAGGGGTGGGTTGGGGGTGGGGACTGCTGTTTGGGGGTTGCTTTTTGGGGCTGTGTTGCACAAATGACAAACAACATCAGCGCCATTGAACCGCAATGGCGGCATTTGGCTGCTGACATTTGTCTATAACTACTTGAGCAGTTGCGGCTGTGGTTGCCCAAAGGGGGCGAACGCAAGGGGGGATGGTTTTGAGTGCCGCGGCGTGCAAATATTTTGACACTTTAGCTTGGCAGGAGAACACAACGCATTTGAAATTTATGTGTGTGCAAGCAACGTGGCCGAGAGGTTAGCTGCAAGTTGAGGTTGACTTGACTGATGATGAAACGGCATATGTAAACAGCAAATGACTGACTGATTGAATGACTATTTCACTAACTCACTCTTTCACTCACTGACTAACTGACTGACTGGCGAACTATGTGTATTGCCTTTTGTCTACAATTCATTTCCTGCTGTGTTGTGTCAATATTTGTGGCACAGCTTCAAACTTCTCGTTGCAACTACACTGACAAATATCAATTTGCAGAAAACCAATCAACAATTTAGGCAGAAGTTTTAAAAAGAAAAACCATCAAAAAAGGTTTTCAAACACTCTCAGAATTGTACTTTAAACACAATTTTCAAGATTTAATTGAATTTAAAATTTTATTTTTCTTTTTTAAAATAAAATTTTTTTCAATTAAAAAATCTAGTTAAATGTCATTCAAAATTGTCAAATGGATTTTGAAATCTTTAGGCACAGATTTTAGAAAGGAAAACCATCATATTTGTACTTTAAACACAATTTACAAAACTCTTTTGAGCTTAAAAAACCTTTCTTTTTTAGTTAAACTTTTTTTTTAATTGAAAAATCTAGTTCAATCTCATTTTAAGTTGTGATGGATTGAGATAGATTTTGGAATTATTAGGCAGAGGTTTCAAAAAGAAAAATAATAAAAAAAGGTTTTCAAGCACTTTAACCTGTCAAAATTAGCGTTAAACACAATTTTCAAAACTTTTATGAATTTAACAATTTTTTAGTTTAATTTTTTTTTAACTGATAAGTTTGGTTAAGTCTCATTCTAAGAAACACAAACCATAAAAAAAATATTGAAATAGTTCGATATTTATATTTTTGTACTTTAAAAACCATTTTTAAAACTCTTTTGAATTTACAAAAAAAAAAAAAAATCATTTTTTTTTTAATTGATAATTTTAGTTAAATCGCATTCCAAGTTGTGAAGTGGATTTTTAAATTTTGAAGCAGAGGTTTTAGAAAGAAAAACCCATCAAGAAAGATTTTGGTAAAATTTGATTTGTCATATTTTTACTTTAAACAAAAGGTTCAAAACTTTTTTGAGTATAAAATTATTTTATTTAGCTTAACTTTTTTTTTTATTAATAAGTATGGTTAAATCTCATTCTAAGTTGTAAGTTGGATTTTGAAAGATTTTAAGTACACAAATCTAAGTTTAATCCCACAAACTTTTCACTGTGTACCTTTTCGCCTACTCCTAACCCCCTTATTCTCCCTCTCCCTCTCCTGCAGTAGAAACGCACTTGACAAACTAATTTGTTGGGCAAACAGCGAAACTGGCAAATGCAGCCAAGCATCATTTTGCGTTCGGGGGGGATTAGGCCAAGTTAAGCAAAAACTTGCACAGCCCAGAGTTTATTTGCTTTAAATTACCACAAAAATAGATAAAGTCCACAAAGCAACTCATTTCTCTCTCATCTTTCTTGCGCCCCTTTGCTACTAGTATTATTATTATTATTATTGCTTATGTATGTGTGTTCGTATAACTCTTGGTCTGGCAAATAATTTGATTTGGTTTTAATCAGCGAGAGACGCACACACACAAACACACACACGCACAACCACAGAGCTAGCTCAATGTTCAAGTACTTGCCTCTCTCTGCCCGCCTTGTGCCTTGCCTTGTGCCTTGCAAATATTGACTTTGTAAAATGAAATTTTCAAGTTTAACCCAAGCACAAGGCAGAAACTCAAAAACACACACACACACACATACACGTACACAGTGATAAACTGGTAGCCTGATTGTGTTTTTTTTGTTTTTGAAGGATGCCGCCGCGCATCGCGTTTCGCTCATCGTTTGTGTTCTGAGCCATGCAACAAATCCTCGCTCATATCCTGCCCACTACATCCTGGCACGACCCTTTGCCCCCTGCTGCCACTGGTTCGTGCTTCATGCCAGCCAGGCACGTCAATTGTTTGGCTAAATATTTGCTCAATGCTCGTACAAGTTGCCAGTTTCAGTTTTAGTTGTTTGGGTTTTTTTTTTTCGTTGGGACTTATTGGACTTTTGCGTGTTTTATTGGCACACTGTACAAAACGAGGGTTGTTCGAGCTGTGCGTGTTTTACGGCTTAAAGGTGGTTGTTTAATTATTTTCTACCAAAATTGTGTTTTAAGCATGCGTGATTTGCATAAAGTTTAGTGTACTTAAGTGATAAACAAGAAAGAAAAGTCATTAGAAAAATTATTTAAAAACTTTATTGAAATGATAAATATTCTTCCAGTATACAAGTTTGTAGTAAAAATATGAAAGAAAAATTATTAGAAGAATTATTTAAAATATAAAAACTTTATAGAAACCCTAAATATACCTCCAGCATTCAAGTTTTTATTAAAAAACAGCAAGATAAATCATTAGAAAAATTATTTAAAATATACAAACTTGATAAATTATACCTCTAGTATTCAAGTTGTTAGTAAAAATAAGAAAGAAAAATAATTAGAAAAATTATTTAAAATATAAAAACTTTATTGAAATGATAAATATACCTCTAGTATTCAATTTTTTTTATTAAAAATATGAATGAAAAGTCATTATTTCTAATGATAATCATATAAAATATGAAAACTTTATAATAATGATACATTATACCTTTAGTATTCAAGTTTTAAGTAAAAATAAGAAAGAAAAATTATTAAAAATTATTGAAATGATAATTATACTTCCAGTATTCCAGTTCTAAGTAAAAACAAGAAAAAACATAATTCGAAAAATTATTTAGAATATAAAAACTTTATAAAAATCATTAATCTCAAGTTATAGTAAAAATAAATACATTTCATATAAAGTTCTTAACGAAGTAACTTGAGTATAAAATGACTGTTTTCTAATAAGAAATCGCAAGAAAAATGTTGAAAACTTTTTAAAACATTTTTAAACATTTTTAAATTTTAAAATTTCTAACAAGATCCTAAATACAAACCTAATGCAACTAAGTTTTATATTCTTTTTCATAAAAAACCACTTGTAAATAGTAACATTTTTAACAAGACACTAAAAAAATCCTAATTAAACTAAGTTTTATAATCTTTTTCATAAAAAAAACTCTAGAATCTTTTAAAAAATAAGTATAAGTAGTATTTATAATGTTTTTCATAAAAAAATCCCTAGAGTCTTTTAAAAATAAGTAAAATAATAATCCTTACTCAAAGATTATATTCAATTGCAGGGTATCTCAAAGTGTACACACTCTTACTTAGCCTGCAATTTTCATTTCTTCTCGTTGTTTTTTCTGATTTCGTCCTTCGCACGACTGCGCCAATGTAAACAAATTAGAAGCGAGAGCTCATTGTCTGTTGTCCATTGGTCCTCAACCCTTCTCATCCCTCTGCTCATCCGTTCCGTTCCGCTATGCAAATAAATGTATACCACACACACACACACACACTCGCACACACGCACAACAAACAATTGAGCACTTCACTTGCTGCTGGTCTAAACAAGTGCCACTCTTTGATATTTGCTTTGACTTAATTAAAACATTTGCACAGTGATTCCAAACACACACAAAAAAAATATAAAATTTGTTTAGTGTGTTGCCTTTTTTTCCGGTATGTTGCCAATTAACTCTAACTCCGCTCTCTCTTTCGTTGCAGGAGGTGCTTACCGTCGAGGGTCCTTTGTCAGTGAAGCTGCTCGATGTGATTACAGTGATACTCAGCTATAGCGCCAACTCAACAATTGGCACCAAGAACGGCGAGAGCTCCACAATGTTAATCGATTTGATCGCATCGCTGGCATTCTTCAGCGTTAACAATCGTCGGCATCAGGATCTGCTCATATCGGAAACGTTTGCGACCATCTTCAAGAGTTTGGCCAAGCTGTCGGCCGAATTTAATCCGGTGATTTATCCATTTTTGGTCACCATGTGCTTCAACAATGCCCCAGCCAGGCAGCTCATATCACAGGACTTTGATCTAGGGGTGAGTCTTCATTCTATATATCCTAACGATCCTCATTATCATGTTTACACTCCTTTCTTTACAGTTTCTGGATGAGTACAGCAAATCGGAGGCAGCCAAGCGAAATCGTTTGATTCAAATCATGCACAAAAACACCAACAATAAGAATAACAGTAACAATAACAACCAGCAAAACTAGAGCTAAATATATTGCCATCACGCTCTCGCTGCCAGTGTGCTTATATATATGTATCTCTCTCTCCCACAAAAGTGATATTATTTTCAAAGAAAATCAAAAAAGGAAGAACAAAAAAAAACAGATGAAAACAAAACTCAAAACATTCGCAATTGCAAAATGGATTTACAACTATTTTATACAATAATTTATAATCAATTTATATATATACTATATAGTAAATAACACGCATAATTCATTAACTCACACATTCACAAAACAAACAAAACAACAAAAACTCGCATTAGTTTTATTTCTTGTCACATTTTTTGCATCGTAATTTATTAGTTAGTATTTTTTGTGAACAAAAAAAAAGTATTAACACATTCATATTTCTACTAATAATTCAATTCTTCACACAAATTCTCAGTTCATTGCATTAATTTAATTTCCCAACACTTACTCCGAATTTTTGTACCACCTAAAAATAATTTATTAAAGGCAAGCTAATGTACTTTTTACTTCTTTTATTTTATAGTGTCTTTAACCCATTTTTTCTGTCAAACAAACATTTTATTATTGATATATAATAAATAAAAATGTGAAAAAATACTTTTCGATACGCAGTTTGTATTTTCTTGGGCGTTGGGGATAAGCAGTTTTTCTTTCAGAGCTTTCAGGATATTACTTACTTGCTCTATTTTACTCGCAGTCAAATTTATTTTCCTCGATGGCCATTTTCTTAAATATTTTGCTATTTCACTTGCGTTTTTATGCCATAACTTGGTCATTTTCGTAAGGACATCGGCAGGACATATATTTTTGAGATCGTATGATCAAGGATTATCGATTTGCATTTAAAGTTTTTCAAAATTCGTCAAAAAAATTTCCTGAAAAAAAGACAAGGGGGTAGTCAGAAATTTTGATGATTTTTGAAAAAACGGTTGTATTTCAGTTGTTTTAAGGACTATTCGCATGTCCTTTGGAACATAGATAGTCCTTGGGCTGCCAATTCGAATAAAGCAATAAAAAGGACGAAAGTCCTTAAAACAGCCAAGATATAAGGACTTTTTTAAAAAACAGAAAAATGCTTCTGAATTGGACAAATCCTTTCGGATCCTTGCGAGTCCTGCGTCAAATATTAGGTTTTGACTAGAGCTACAAACTGGCCAAAGGACATTCCAATTGACCTTGTACTTTTCGAGCAAACAGCGATTTTGTGACTTTTTAGCCATTCCCATTCGACCTGGGCTCAATTTTTTCAAGTATAGGAATCTTAGATAACCCCCTATTTTTTATATGCCGTTTGCTAGAGTTGGTCCTTACGATTCAAACGCACCAGGTCCTGCGAAAATCTGCAAGGATTTGGCCGAGTTAGAGCTGTTTTAGTATGGAAAGGATTATGTGTGCCCCTAAAAGTATGCACAATTTTTTTTAGATGTCTGTGAAATACCAGGCGAACAGAATCCAGCAGCAGGTAACTCTTAAAAGTAAGAAACCACTCAGAACTCACGTACAGAGCTCAAGGTCAAATTGATCTTTGAGTTTTCACTCAGTCGCTCATTCTGTTCACGGCTCAGCTGCTGTTAGCTAACATTTTAAATTACAGATCAGCCTACTGCTCAATGAGAATGTAATAATATATTCTCATTGTATTAACGTATTAATTATTGTAATTGTAAAAGACTTAGATATACAATATTGTATGGTATATATATTCTTGATCAGCATCAACAGCCATGTCCGTCTGTCCATCTGTATGTATGATCTAGTCGATCTCAGAGACTATAAGAGCTAGAGACTACAGATTTGGATCATAAGCTCGCCTAAACCCTAGGGGAGAGTAAAAATGATTTTTGTTCATAAGTAGCTACAGGTAAATACTTCATGTGAAGAGTCTAAGTAATAAGGAACACTCTCACCATTGTCAAACTCTATAAATCCCAGTTTCCACCTCTTAAATGTGTAAGTGTGTATGTATTGCAATCTGTCTCGACTCTCGTCAAGTATTATTTATTAACGTTTGAAGTGTTGCAAACAATGGATTCGGGGCACTGTTTTGCCATTTCTTTATTTTTGGGGGCATACAAATTAAAAACGACAATAATAATGATGATGATGCCTTGGCAATTTGTGGGCGTGTCCTTGCGCAGAAGAAAGAGAGAAGCGACAAAAACTCATCAGGCGACAACATTCGTCGTTTTGTGGAGCGTCTTTTGTCTACTTGCTTGTATGTGTATGTGTGTGTGTGTGGGCGGGTGAGCTGTCCATTGTCTCATTGTCCACGTCGTTGCACCTAGCCTGAATTATATGTCACACGATGAGCGGGCTGAGCAGGGGGAGAGGAACAGCGACAACATCTAATTTCTTTGGACATTGTACGTGTGGGTTTTTTAATGCTGCCATATGCACAACCCCCAGCCAAAAAGCCGGGGGTTGGCGAATTGTTAACAACAACAAAAAAACACAGAGGCTGAAAATTGAAAGGCGGCTCGCGCACAATAACAATCAAAATAATAAGGATAAAGGACCTCAAGAAACTCACTCTTTCGCTGAGTCTCTGGCGACAGATTGAAGTCACTCAACTTGAAATGAAATGCGACAGCGTTGAACAGTTGAACAGTTGCACAATCAAACATCGCAATATGCGAAGTCAGTGCAAAAAACTGAGTAGACAATTGATGGCTGCGAGTACATCAGCTATGTGGTAAGGTGTGTACCAAAGCAATTAAGAATGTTGAACTAGAATAATATAGTAAGTATGTTTGTAAAGTTGTTAATCACTTTAGATTCACTTCACTAAATAATAATTTCAAGGCAAAAAACAATTCCAAAAGTATTTAATATATATTTGCCACGTTTTTTCAATATATTTTTAGATTCACTTCATTACATAATAATTTGATGCAGAAAACATTGCCTAAAAAGATTTCGCTGTTTAAGAAAATTTAATTATCTATAGTTTTCCCGATTTTCAATTCTTTAATTCATTAAAAATAATTTAGAAGCTTAAAATGTATTTAAAAAAAATAATATGTATATATTTTCTTCTATATATAAAAATTCTTAAATGTAAAAATATATATTTTTTTTAACAAAAAATATAATAAAAATACTTAATTATTCTGTTCATAATTTGTATAAATAATTCTACTGAAAGGGTATTCTATCTGTAATTTTTCTCACGTTTTTTTCAATATTTTGAATCCATTTATAGAACTCAATTCATTAAAAATAATCTAAAAGCTTAAAGTGTATTTAAAAAAAATATATAGATATATTTTCTGCTATATATAAAAATATTTAAAGGTAAAATATATATTTAGAGATCTCAAATTATTAAAAATAATTAATAAGCTTGAAATATATTTTTAAAAAATATAATAATATATAATATATTAAAAATATCCATTATCTTCTATATAAAAAATAATTAAATGTAAAAATATATATTCTAACAATAATTTAAAAAAAAAATACTTATTCAATAAATAATTTCTAAAACTGAAAGGGTATTCTATTAAAATATATATATATATTCTTCTATATATAAAAATATATATTTTAACAAAAAATTTAATAAAAATACTTAAATATTCAATAAATAATTTAAAAAAAAAGAAAGAGTATTCTATTTGTCGTTCTTGTCACACCTTTAGAGCACTTCTCTTTTGTTGATACATTATTTTTAATTTGTAGCGCAAAATCAATGAACAAATTGGTGTTAGCAGAAGCCAAGTGCTTGAAGCCAACGGCAGGGGGACCCGGAATATATATAGATATATCCATATATCTAAGTACTTTGTATGATTATTAGAGAGAAGGCCCAACCGGGGGGGAAAAGTGTGTAGTGCAAGGACAAATGACAAATGCGTCAAACAACCCTTCCGATCAGATCCATAAAACCATAATTGCTATGTAGATGTGTTCGTTGGGCGGGGGGAGCGAGGAGGGGCAGGGGCAGAAACACTAATTGCCGAGCAACAACAACAAAACAGAAAATGAATAAAAAAAAAGAGAATAAAGTTGAAACGTGGAGTGACTAAGCAGGCGAGACAGTTCAGCGACCAAAGTCAATATATCACAAAATACCAATTTGGGCCGCGTTGGCTCCTCAATCAAAATTATGACAATACACAACAATAGAGAGAGTACAGCACCAACAACAACGAACGAATACTAAATACTAGCAACCCCCTTGGGGAGCTGCGTTTTGTGTTATAGATTAGTTAAACGTAGAGCTGCGAATGCCAATTATAATGAAAAAGTGACTCGAACGTGCAACGTTTTCTGGTTGCGTGCAACAAGCGCATAAGCATAAGGTTTACAGCTTTCGTTGTTTCGTGGTTTCAGGTTCGGGTTCGGGTCAGCTTTAAGCCACATGAAGTTAATTGCAGCTTAAAGAGCCAGTCCAGAACAAACTGATTTTTAAGGTGTGACCCAAACAAGTAACAAAAAGTGAACAACAGTTAGACAAACAAATTTCGCGCCTTTTCCGCAAGGCAAATATTGACCAAAGCAACAAAGTAAAAGTAGAAACATAATGAAGTGTAGAAAGATTTTCTTGGCGATTGATATAGCGAATAGTTAGATACACTTGCAGTTAATATTCCTGGAGAGGAATATATTATTTTCATTGCATTTTCAAACTATAATCATAGTTTTCATTACCCTTAATATTATATTCGGGTTGGAAAATTGTTAAAAATTATATCTGAATACTTTGAGACCTGAAATTTTAAGACACTTTGAGTTAAAGAATATATTCATTATCATATTTTAAAATTATAGTTACTTAAAAGTTAATATGTTTCTTTTAATTTGTATCTTCAATCATAATTTTCATTCTCCTGAAGTTTGGGTTTGAAAATTCCTTTAAATTATATCTGAATAAATTGAAATCTGAATTTTTGAGACACGTTGAATTAAAGAATATTATCATCTTTTAAAGTTATCCTCAATTATTTTTGTTGAAAATTAATAATTTTCTTTTTATTTATATCTTCAATTATAGTTTTCAGTCTCTTGAAGATTATGTTCGGGTAGGAAAATTGTTTTTAAATTATATCTGAATATATTAAGGGTTCAAGAATGTAGAATAGGCTTCATTATTTTATTTTGAAGTTGGCTTCAATCCTTTTAGTTAGAAGTTAATATGTTTCTTTTAATGTCTTCATCTGCAATCATAGTTTTCATTGTCCTTAAGATAATGTTCGGGTTGGAAAATTGTTTAAAATTATATCGGAATATATTGAGACATGAATTCAAGAATATAGGATAGACTTCATTATCATATTTTAAAGTTACCATCACTTAATTTTGTTAAAAGTTAATAAACTTCTATTAATGTCTATCTTCAATTATAGTTTTCATTATCCTTAAGATAATTGTTGGGTTGGAATATTGTGGGAAACTATATTTTAATACATTGAAACCTGAATTTCTAAAACATGTCGTGTCCAAGTATATAGCATAGATTTCATTATCATATGTTGAAGTTACCTAAGTTAATATGCTATCTTTTGGCAGGATATTCAAAAAAGGGAAAGTTGATTTTTCCTGCTTTTTTTTTTTGATTTTTTCTGTAGAGTTTTGTTTGCGCTTGTCCCAACACTAGATGGGCTTGTTGTGTCCCGTCTGCGTGTGTATCTGTGTGTGTGTGCTGGACATCCGGCCAGGATACGCTTCTAATTTGTTTACAAGCGAGGGCCCGTTGACGTGTTCGGGGCACATTATGCGCGATGCACAGACGCTGATAAGCAGCTGGACACAAGTTGCGTCCTGTGTAGAGAGTGGGGGAGGGGGGTGTGTGGGAGGGACTTTAAGGACAAAGCAAGTGACTTTGTGACGTTGTAAAAGTGCTGGGTGACTTTTGATTGCGTGTGCGTGTGACGATGATGATGATGATGACGATGATGATGATGATGATGACCTTATGATGACACCCAGCTGATTATAAAGAAATAGTCCTTGCGTGTAAGCCTCAAATTCAGCGGAAATGTTTTGCAGCAAACGTTAAATTATGTAACCAACAAGCACACGCACGCACACACACACGCACACACACCATCAGAGAGAAAGGAGCAGTGGGAACCGGTTGCCTCGTTGTCCGATCAGAACTCATTCGCATTGAAAATCAGCGAACCGCAGTCAGCTAAGCTCCTGGCATGTCCATGTCGAGGTCCTTAAGCGGCTTTGCTGCTGCCTCCTCGGCTGCTCATTTGCACGTGAGAGGCGCAACACAGGCAACCAAGCGTCAAGGCTTACGCCGTAACGACTATGCGAAGCAGTTACTGAACTATGTGTGTGTGTGTGTGTGTGTGTGTGTGTGGAACTATTTGTGCTCCGTAACCATTCCAGGCCATTCCATTCGCAGGGCTTTGCTTTCAGCTGCAAATTTATGGCCATATAAATAACGCAACGGAGTAAACCAGTGGCAGTGGCAGTGGCAGCCACAGCTCGTAGCAGCAACAAAGCCAACAGAATGGAACAATCTAAGACAGCAAATACGAAGTGTTAGATACACTACAAAAGCAAAGAGGAGTTGGGAAAAAATATATTTATGGACTAAAAATGTTAAAGAAATATAAAAAAATAGTAAAAAATTCAGAAAATAAAAAACAAAAATTTTCTAATAATAAGAAATACCTAAAAACACTTTAAACAATCTAACAAATAGATTTTCTTTACCCCAAAAATATATCTTTTATATAAATAAATCATTTCATTTAATTTGATTCATACTCTTTGCAAATAATGTGTTGAATTTATTTAAGATTTATTTGACCAAGTATATAAAATAAATAAATAATTTCTCAGTGGCTGTCTGGCAAACGCGTTGAAGTGTATTTTGGGTTGTAAAAAACCTGCTGCCATTTATTTATTTCATATGCATATTTATAGCTTAAATAAATAACAAATAATATGGCTATAAATTTGGACACGTTCTTTGTTTTAATACAAACTAGTCAGAGAACAGAGAACAGAAAACAGTGCCAGAACACAAAAAGAGTGAAGAGAACAGAAACAGAAGTCGAACTGAAACGAGCCTTCAGTGTCCAAAGCGTTCATTTGTTCATTTCAAAGATATTAAATATGCATAAATAGCAAATAAGCTTTTTTTTGTATATTGTTAGTAAATGCTGGTTGACTAGAAGTTGCCCTGCAGAAATGAGAATTTACTAAAGAAAGTTTTTTTATAAAGACATTTTGATTAAATAAAGGTTTTTGGGAGAAAAATAATATTTAAAAACTTTTTTTCTTTGAGTAAACTTCTATTTAATGCGTTTTAGTCAAATTTAATTTAACTTAAAAGATTTGTATATCAAAATAATTTAATTTTCCACTAAAATCAACCAACTAGAAATCGATTTTGATGATAAAAACATTTTTGGGAAATAAACTCTTACATTGACATTTTGATTAAATAAAGGTTTTTGGGAGAAAAATAATATTTTTTCAATTTTTTCCTTAACGAAAAGTCTTTTTAATGCATTTCAGTACAACTTTAACTTAACTTCGAAAATATTTATGGACAAAATATTTTATTTTGCCACTGAAACCAACTAACTATAAAACAATGTTGAGTAATTAAAGATTTTTAGGGAATATGGTCATACTAAAAATAATATTTTTGTAATTTTTTCTTTGACAAAACATATTTTTATTGCGTTTTAGTTAAACTTAAGTTTAGCTTCGAAAATATTTATACCAAAATATTTTATTTTGCCCCCAAAATGAACCAACAATAAAGCAATTGTAATGAAATATAGATTTTAGGAAATAAAGTCTTATAAAAAAAAATATTTTCAAAATTGTTTCTTAGAGGAATAAACTTTTTTATCGCATTTTAGTTAAACTTAAGTTTTAATTCAAAAAATATTTATACAAAAATATTACAATTTACCACCGAAACTAACTATAAAGAAATTTTGATGATATTAAGATTTTTGGAAAATAAAGTCTTACTAAAAATAATATTTTTACAATTTTTTCCTTGAAGAAACTTTGTTCTAATGCGTTTTAGGTAAACTTTAACGTAACTTCGAAAATATTTATACCAAAATAAATTATTTTACAAACGAAATCAACTAACTATAAAGCAATTTTGATTAACTGAAGATTTTTGGAAATAAAGTACTAAAATATTATTTTTTAATTTTTTCCTTGACCAAAAGTCTTTTTAATGTGTTTTAGTTAAACTTTAACTTAACTTCGAAAATATTGATACCAAAATAATTTATTTTGCCACCGAAACCAACAAATAAAGCAGCTGGCTGCCTTTAACATTATTTTGCTCATGAATTTTTCTGGTTTTTATTTATTTAGTTTGGGTTTTTATACGCATAAATCAATGCCATGCGGTTGCTGTTGCTGCTGCTTGTGCTGCTGCTGTTGTTGGTGTTTTATCTATCAGACAAATTGCTGACGCGATAAGCGCGAAACGATAACACAGAATAATGTTGCTGTTGCCATATTTATTGCCGAGTCATGCACTCGACTTGAATTTTGCAGTTGAATTAAAGGCATGTAAGTGGTTAATTAAACGCATTGCCAACCAGCCACTAAATTATAGCATATGTTCCAGCGCCCCCTCCTCCGCCCCTTTTGGCCAATTCAAGATAAGATACTACGTTGCAAATAGATATTGTAAACATGACGCTTCATTCCTGGCCGGGCCAGAGGGCATTTTTTGTTGTGTTCACTTCGTATTCACAGTGAAAGAAAAACAGAAAACAAAATGCATTATCAAATATTTATGTTGTGTGTTCAGTGTAGCAAAGCATATATATATATGCTTCAACATTTTTCATTTCCTTTTTCATTTATCATTTGCTTTATTTGTTATTTGCATGCATATATATATGTTTTGTTGATTTTTGTCATACCCTATAAGCATCTAGAGAGTTAACAAGAAGTTGCAAGTTGATGGAAATGTCGTTAAAAAGCTATAAAAAAAGTTTATAGCTGAACCTAACGATTTTTTGATGTATTTCGAGAATATTAAGTTGAAGTTAACTATAGAATTCGATATTGAAATGTTGAAAAATCTTTAAGGAATCCCTACTATTTCCACGAGAAACCATATTAACTTCAACTTCAGCCATTCGTCCAGGATATCTTCCAGTCTTTACAACTCATATTCCACATTATTCCCCTATATTTGTCTAGTCTCTACTACTAACACCTCACATTCTTCCAGTATATCTTCCAGTCTCTTCTACTTACACTTCACATTCTTCCAGGATATCTTCCAGTTTTTACTCATTACATATAGCATTCCAGGATATCTTCCAGTCTATTCTACTCACATCTCACATTCTTCCAGCATATCTTCCTGTTTCTACTACTTACTTTTCACATGCTTCCAGCATACCTTCCAGTCTTTACTACTCACATTCCAAATTCTTCCAGTCTTTACTCATTACATATAGCATTCTTCCAGTGTATCTTCCAGTCTCTACTACTCGCATTCCACATTCTTCCAGCATATTTTCCAGTCTCTTTAACTCACATTCTTCAGGGATATTTTTCAGTTTCTACTACTCACTTTCCACATGCTTCCAGGATATCTTCCAGGCTCTACTAGTCACACTCCAACTACTTCGGATATCTTCAATTCTCCACTACTCACACTCCACATTCTTCCAGGATACCTTCCAGTCTCTACTACTCACACTCCACTTTCTTCCAGTCTCTCCTACTCACATTCCACATTCTTCCAGTATTTACTAATCACATTCTACACTCTTCCAGCATATCTTCCAGTCTCTACAACTCACATTCCACATTCTTGTTAAGTTTTGAGCTTGAAGACAAACAGCGTTGACAGCTTTTTGTTCACAAATGTCACAAAAAACAGAGCGAAAAAGCCATAAGAATCGTTTGCATATATTTTTCAAGTACTTGTACCCGTACCCGTTACCCGCACTCGTACTCGTACTCGTTCCGCAGACGAATATGTGAGTATTCAAATCATCTACTTACTTAGATCCACGTTTTGAGGCATTCAATTTTCATTTTATGTGCAAAAACTGTTTTTTGGCATCTCGCACATGTAAATATTTTTTAAGTGTGTACATGTGTGTGTGAGTGTGTGTGCGAGTGTGTGTGTGCAAGTGTGTGTGTGCTTGTGTGTACATATTGCATAAATTATTAATGCCAACTTTTATTTTTTTTAACATATTTTGAAGACAGTTGGCAGTAGACAAATACAAACACACACACACGCACACCACACACTCCCACATACACATACACACTCGCACTGTGATGAAGAGCTACTATATATGTGTGTGTGTGTGTATTGAGAGCGGCAGTCGAGTCAGTCGCTCGTCATATTTGCGTGTTTGCATTTAATCATCGAAAACGTTGCGAGGAGTAATGTGCACGACCACGCCCACACAAGCCGCCCATCGCCCCCACCCTCTCCAACCTCAAACCCAACCACTCCGAGCATTATTTGCATTTCCATAAAGTTGTTTTTTTTTATTATTTTTTTTTGCAATTTCATTTAAATTTTGTATGCTCTGCACACATGAAAATGCGTTAAAAAAATAAAGGATATCATCAAGTTGTGCATATGCGCGATAACGTGTATCAAAGGACTCGAAATTCAACCAAGGATCATACATTTTAAGCGTCTTTCGAAACTCTTCTAGTTTCATCTAACTTATACAATTTTTGAATGGAAATAACTTCAATATTTCTAAGATTCATTGAAGGAAAACTTTTTTGAACAGTTTCGAGCAATAAGATAAAGTCTAAAGCATTGCGGATCATATTCTGAACAAATTATAATTTTCGCGCATTAAATTTCTCATAATTTAAACTCTTTTCTGCAAAGAATCACATTTAGGAATAGGTCAAAGTGCTCCTGAACCGGTTCTTGAAAACAATTGCTTTTATATCATGCCTGGATGTCTGGAATACTTTTATGTCTAAAGTTTGAAACACGTTACTTTTATTACTTATAAATATTTTTCTTAATTTAACTAACAAAACTTGTTTTCGTATTATTTTTGAACTGATTGCTGTGTAAAAATCCAACTTTAAACTAATGTAGGCTTAATTGATGGCTTCTTTTACCTAAAACTAAGAAAAACTTGTATTTTGGGATTATTTTTGAATGTGTAAGCTTATGTAGGCTGAAAGCAAGTGTCTTTATTTAAAAGCAACCAATATTTTCTAATTTTGTAAGATTTTTGAATCGTTTGCTAAGTAATAAAACTAACTTTAAGCTAATTTAGTCTAAATACAAGTTTCTTTTACATAAAATAGAGCAAAATCTTCTAATGCATGATTTTTGAATCGATTGATGTTTAAGAAAACTGACTTTAAGCTTAGGTAGGACGAAAACAAGATTCTTTGATCTAAAACAAAACAAAATGTTGCAATTTCTGATTATTTTGAATCGATTGTTTTGTAATAAAACTAACTTTAAGCTTATGTAGGTTTAATTCAAGCTTCTTTGACCTTAAACCAAGCAAAATTTTCTAATTTTGTTTAATTTTTGAATCGATTGTTTTGTAATAAAACTAACTTTAAGCTAATGTAGGCTGAATACAATCTTCTGTTTGTCAAACCATAGATATTTACACATCCAAAGATTATGCAACACACACACACACCCACACACAAACACCCACACACACACACACCCACACCCACACACACCCACAAATCGAATATGCTAACCAAATGTTTGTCGTCATATGTCGAATGATTTAATTGAGCAAACAGCAAACAGCAAGAACAACAATGAGCAACAATGAATTTTTGTTGTGTGGATTGTTGAACAGATTGCTTGGTGCCAATTGCTTGGCTCCAGATGTCAGTTAATAACGAAGCTTATCAGTTAGCAGCAACTAGCTGGCCAACTCTCAAGCTCTAGTATGTTCTGTGTGCTGCCATCAATAATCATATCAATCGTTCAGATTGAGTGTTGGGTGGGATGGGGGCAAAAAGGAGTTGCAGCTGTTGCTCGTGTTGTTGCAACAACAACTCTGTCAATTAGTTATCATGTTCGTTGTCAGCACATTTCGATTTTGATTTAATTTCTGTGGCTATAGATATAACGAGTTTAGTAGTTGTACTATTTGCCACACTTTGTTTCACTCTGCGTGCCACACAAAATTCAGCTGATTAGATCACTCACACACACACACACCATTTGGGTGGGGTTGGCTTAATCAAATATGCTGACCGAAAAAGACAGAACACAGTCATGGAATAATCAGTCATGGAATTGGGTAAAAATGTTTTTGTTTTTGTTTTTGTTTTTGTGTGACAGCCAAACAGATTCCCAACAAATATCGTCCTGCATGTCCTGACAAATTGCAACGAATTTGCGTGTTTATAAAAAATTTACACAACAGCAAACAAAAAAAGAAACAGAAGAAGTAGTGAAATCTGTGCCCCAGGCCACGCCCATGCCCACATACCCCCACACACATACACACACACACCCACAAACAGCGCCAGAGGAGAGCCAACGAGGCTATATTTTGATTAAACTTGGCTTTTACAATGTTGCCGCATTGTTGATGTCCATTGTTGTTATTGTTATTGTTGTCAATGTTGCTGTTGCCATTGTTGTTGCTGTTGTTGTTGCTGTTGTTGTTGGTGTTGTTGTTGCTGTTGTTGTTGGTGTTGTTGTTGTTGCTGTTGTATTGTGCTTAACGCGCAGCGCATCGCATTTGGAATTTGAATTCGCATTTTCACAGTTCTTTTTAAATACCCTGTGAGTAGGGAGTGCTTGGTATGCGAGATGGTAAGAGTTTGTTTCAGAGTGAAATAAGCTTAAAAAATAATTAAAAGAAAATATTTGTAAGGTATGGTTGTCGAAAGTCAGATTACATTCACAATATTTTAAGAATTATCAAATAATATAAAATATAAAAAAAAAAAAAATTTATTTTTAATGTTTTTTAGTTTTTCTTCAACTTTTATGTTAAAAAACGTTTAGATTAAGTTCTTCATATATGTTTTTTTTTATATTATTAACTTAATTTACTTACTTACTTACTTTTTTACTTTAACTGTCTCTTACTTACTTACCTTCTAACCTACTTACTTACTTACTTACTTAAGTACCTACTCACTTACGTACCTACTTACTAACTTACTACTTAATTACTTACTCACTTACTTTCTTACTCACTTACTTACTTACTTACTTACTTAATACTTACTTACCTACTTACTTACTCACTTACTTTCTTACTCATTTACTTACTTACATCCTTACTTACTAACTTAATTACTTACTTCCTTACTTCATTACTTCCTTACTTCCTTACTCACTTCCCCACTTACTTACTTACTTACTTACTTACTTACTTACTTACTTACTTACTTACTTACTTACTAACTTACTTACTTACTAACTTACTTACTTACTCACTTACTCACTTACTCACTTACTCATTTACTTACTTACTTTCTTACTTACCTACTTACTGCCTTACTAACTTACTTACTTACTTACTAACCTACTTACTTACTAACTTACTTACCTGCTTACTTACCTACTTACTTACCTACTTACTTACTTACTTACTTACTTACATACTACTTACTTACTTACTTACCTACTTACATACTCACTTACTCACTTACTCATTTACTTACTTACTTTCTTACTTACTTACTTCCTTATTTACTTCCTTACTTACTTACTTACTTACCTACTCACTTACTTACTTACTTACTTACTTACCTACTTACTTACTTACCCAATTACTTACTTACTTACTTACCTACTTACTTACCTACTTACTTACTACTTACTTACTTACTAACTTACTTTTTTTATTCACTTACTTACTTACTACATACTTGCTAACTTACTACCTTACTCACTTACTTTCTTACTCACTTACTTCCTTACTTACTAAATTACTTATTTACCTACTTACTTTAACTTTAAATAAAGTTAAAAAAGCGCAAAAATATTTCTTTTTTCATTTCTTTTTTAAAAATTAATGAAATTTAAAGTTTTAATATTGTTTGGGTACGTAAAAAAAAAATTTATTGAGTTTACTCAGCTTTGAATATTTTATCTGACTATTTCAAATATTTACAATACCATCTTATAGTATTTCCCAGTCGTGGTTCGATCCAAACACAAAACTATATTTTCTTTTGAGTTTCATTCCCATACAATAAATGTACACACACATATATTTTTATATATATATATATATATATAGGGTATATGTATTTTGTTGTGTTTGTGTTGTTGCCATTTGCTTTTATTGCATATTTGCATTTTGCATTGTTATTGGCCGTGGCGTGCAACTGTGGCAGTGTGGGCGTGGCACACAATGTGGGGGCCGGCGCTGGGTGGTGGCAAAGAAGTTGGTTCGGTCCGTTGGCTATTTGCATTTTGCGGCCAACTGAAGCGACGAATGTGTGTATAAATAAGTGTGTGTGTGGGTGTGTGGGTGTGTGGATGTGTGTGTGTGTGTGTGGATAGGGACTGCTTTCATACTTTTACTATTGTTGTTGGTGTTGGCTGAAAGGCATTGGGCATTGTTTGGCCAAAAGGAAAAAAGTTTCGCTTTGCAAAGACTTCTTCTGCCTTTTGTGTGGCTTTCATCTATTATTACTATTCATATATATATATATATATATATATATATATGTCTTGTGCCAAGTAATACACAAACATTTATATTAAATATGCATGCAACAAAAAAGCCGCTAACAAGTGACGTTGTTGCAACAACAGCTGTGTGTGCGCTGTTGCATAAATAATGCCACATACAAATCCATTTGGCAAAAAAAAATAAAAATATATATATATATATGTATATATTTTTACTGTTCAGTCCTTTAAGCCGCATTGTTGGTCGAGGCATCAAAGCTAAAGCCATTTTAATCAGTTATACGGCCGAGGCTTAAGCGATTTGCTTGCCTCGCGCCATTTTGCGGTGCATTGCAAAGTGCCAAAACTGTCAGGCAAAACCCAAAACCCCAAAACGAACTGAAACACACACAGAGAGAGAAGTTGAAACAAGCCAAACTGTCAACTGGCTGCGACGAATGCAAATCCCCTTTTGACACTTGACCAGTTTGCTGTTGTTGACCATAAAGGGCAGGCGCCACATGCAACTTGCTCACTCCTTCCTCGCCTCCCTCGCTCTCCTTTGTTCATCTCATTTGCTTGATGGCATTGGCGTGTCATAATTTGTAATCCTTCAACGCTTCCTGTTTAATTTGCACACCTTTGTACTTTACACTTGTCTCTCTCTGTCCACGGCACGCTCGACACATGTGACCAGGCTTAAAGGGCTTTGGTCAGCCAGCTGCCAGGACAACTGACAACGGCGAGCTGTACCCAAAGGAACAACACTTGACCCATGCTACTCACAGAAAAATAAAAGCAAAACACTTTTAAATCATTACCAAATTGTAATTAGTTTGAGTTGGGTTGCGTTATGTTAAAAAATTACAACTAAAATTCAGTAGAATGAGAGAAAAAGAGAGAGCGAAACGGAGCGAGACAGAAAGCAGTTTCATGTTTGTACGGAAATCTATTATATATTGACTTATATTCAAGTTGATTTTTTTGGGAAAATGTTTTTTCTTGAATGCAGTTGATTTTTTTTGGGATTTTTTTCAAGAATTTCGAGTAAAATATGGTATTTAAAATATGCAGTATTCATTTAAATGCCATGCCATGATTTTTAAGGTATTGCATTTGATAATCGGTTGAGTTTTGAGGAAGTTATGATTGTGGAAAGTTTTGAATATCTTCAACTTTATTTTTTTGTGATTTTTTTTTTCATGAATTTTAAGTTATAATCATATTTTTAACTGTGAATGCAGTATTAATTTAGACTATCAAGCCATGGCTTTTAAGGTATTGCATTTAAAAATCGGTTGAGTTTTGAGCAAGTTATGACTTCGAGAAGTTCTAATATATCTTCAAATTGATTTTTTTGGAATTTTTTTTCACGAATTTCGAGTGAAAATCATGTTTTTAACTGTGAATGCAATATGAATTCAGATGCCAAGCCACGAATTTTAAGGTATTGCATTTGATAATCGGTTGAGTTTTGAGGAAGTTATGACTTCAGGAAGTTCTCAACTATCGTCAAGTTGATTTTTTTTGGGAAATTTTTTTTTCAAGAATTTCGAGTAAAATCATATTTTTAACTGTGAATGCAGTAATGATTTAGATGATAAGCCACGACTTTTAAGGTATTGCATTTGATAATCGGATGAGTTTTGAGGAAGTTATGACTTCGGGAAGTTCAGATATTTTTGGAACGATTTTTTTTTTCACGAATTTCGAGTGAAAATCATGTTTTTAACTTTGAATACAGTATTGATTTAGATGCCAAGCCATGACTTTTAAGGCATTGCATTTTAAAATCGGTTGAGTTTTGAGCAAGTTATGACTTCGGGAAGTTCTAATATATCTTCAAAATGATTTTTTTGGAATTTTTTTTCACGAATTTCGAGTGAAAATCATGTTTTTATCTGTGAATGCAGTATTAATTCAGATACAAAATCATGAATTTTAAGGTATTGCATTTGATAATCGGTTGAGTTTTAATTAAGTTATGACTTCGGGAATTTCTGACCCATCTTCAAGATGATCTTTTTTGGGAAGAATTTCGAGCTAAAATCATGTTTTTAACTGTGAATACAGTATTAATTAAGATATCATGCCAAAACTTTTAAGGTATTGCATTTGATAATCGGATGAGTTTTGAGGAAGTTATGACTTCGGGAAGTTCAGATATTTTTGGAACGATTTTTTTTTCACGAATTTTGAGTGAAAATCATGTTTTTAACTGTGAATGCAGTCTTGATTTAGATGTCAAGCCACGACCTTTAAGGTATTTCATTTGATAAACGGTTGAGTTTTGAGGAAGTTATGACTTCGGGAAGTTCTGATATATCTTCTAGTTGATTTTTATGGAAATCTTTTATAAAGTAATACTTATTATCAGAACTGTTTATAAAATTCTAATAAACATGCCAATAGACATATAAATATTCAGTTTTTGTAGACAGTTTAACAGTTACAAATATACTTATTCAGGATTCTTTTTATCTACCTCTTCTCTTGTTCAAACCTTTCAAACTTTCAATTCTAAGTTTTCAACTTCAAATGCTAAATGCCAAATGCTGCTGCTGCTGCTGTTGCAGTCTCATCCACTACATCTATGTCTGAATTTGCGTCCCCCTCTTTGCTACCCCTCCCCCCTTACGAATCCATTGGTAAGTTGCAACTGGTTGCGGTTTCTTTCGTTTCTTCTCTCGCTTTGCTGTTGTTGTTGTTGCTGTTGAGCCTGGCGCTCGCCATCAAGTTGGCGTGTTTATGGGCCAAGCGGCACAATTAACATGTCGCGGCTTTTAGCGTCTGCCGTCTGCTCCCACTTTCAAGAGTAGCCACAACTGCGACGCTGACGGCGACGCTGACTGCGACGTCGACAGCTTGCACAAAATGACATATGAGGCGCATAATTGAAACTTCAAAGGAGAACGGGGCGATGTAGGGGCATAAATTAGGCGGCTGATCGCTTGTTGCTCTTGTGGCTCTTGTCTCAAGGTGAAGAGATGATGATGATGACAACGACTGGAAGCGAAAGAGACAGTGAGAAAGAGAGAGTGAGAGAGAGAGAGAGTAGTGGTAGACACATTTGATGAAGACCAAGTGCGTTGTGTCTTCTTTTCATTCCATTAGCGCATTCGTCGTCGTGTGGCAGGCTAAGGCTAAGGCAACGGTAGCAAGACAGACAGCAACACCCCCCTACCCTTCCCCTCTTAGTAGTACGCCCTCTTCTGTCACGTTGCGCCCTTCCATTAGCAGAACATATAATGCAACAACAACAACAACTAAATACAACTAGTTGCCACTCATTTTCGAGTGTTGTTGCTACATGAAAATCAATAAAAATCCGCGTGTGCGGCAGATCAGCCGAACGGATCAGCATTTACCTATAACTACACTTTGCAGAGAGTGCAGAGCGTATAACAGTTTTATGACTAAATGTTTAGTGCATTAAACGTTGATTTTTAGCCCGTACACAGGGAGAAAATGGGGAGAAGAAATGTTATTGTTCAGTTTAAGTATAAAGTATTATCTTGAAATGTAATGTAATGCTTAGTTGGAAAAAAAACTACAAAAATATGAAGAAAAAAAGTTTTTCCACAGAAAATATCTAAAAAATATCATGTTTTTATATTTAAATCCTTAAAAGTATGAGAAATATATGTGTTCTTGAAAGAAAATATTCCCTTTAAGCCAATTTACTAGAAAACCTCATCTGTTAACTTTAACTTATGCCAATCTCTAAGACTTTTTTTATCACATATCATCTATAATATACTTATCTACATAATACTAAACTTATGCCAATCTGTAAGACTTTTTTATCCTATATCATCTATAATATACTTATCTACATAATAATGGATACTAAGAAGATAATTCCAGAAAATTTTAGCTATCGAAAGAGTGTTAAACTCATCTTCCCTCTACCCTAGTAACATCTCTCAAGTTAAGTCAAACAATTTTAGTTTTGTTGATTTATAAACTGTACATATGGAGAAAATGGGGAGAAGAAAGGTAAATGTTGAGTTTAAGTATAAAGTATAAGATTATCCTTTAAAGTATATAGTTCAAAAATATGAAGAAAAAACTTTTTTAGATAGAAAATCTGTAAAAATATCATATTCTTGTATCTTAATCCCAAGGGTATGAGAAAGATATATGTTCTTGAATGAAAATATTCCCTTTAAACTAATTTACTAGGAAACCTCATCAATTGACTTTAACTTATGCCAATCTGTAACACTTTTTATCATATATAATTTAACTTATGATTGTAAGACTTTTTTTATCATATATCATTAAACCATTCTCTAAGACTTTTTTTTATCATTTATCATTTAGCTTATGTCAATCTCTAAAATTTTTTATCATATATCCCTTAACTTATGCCAATCCGTAAGACTTTTTTATCATATATCATTTATCTTATGCCAATCTGTAAGACTTTTTTTCATCATATATCATGTAGAATATACTTATATACATAATACTGGATACTATGTAGATAATACTAGATTATAATACTAGATACTAAGTAGATAATACCAGAATGTATAATACTAGATACTAAGTAAATAATACAACATAAATATTTTGGTTATCGAAAGAGTGTTAAAATCGTCTATCCTCTACCCTAGTAACATCTCTCAAGTTAAGTCAAACAATTTTGGAACCAAGTTCAAGATGCGACCGCAACGGAATGAAAAATGTTTTGCGACGATTTCCATATTTGACGTCATAAATTAAGCACTTGAGATGCTGGGGAGAATGAAACCACTTGAGAACTATAGTCATACAAAATACTCTATATAAATTCAACTTGTAAGTGCAGGCGCCTTCTAAATGGGAAATGAAAAATCCAAAAAAAAAAAACTAAAAAAATGGGAAATGTAAAAATGCAAGTAAAGAATAAAAAGAGCGCAGCTGTTGTTTGATAAGAGCAAAATAAGCATTTTGTAATTGTGTGGCAAGTTCCGTTTAATAAGCGGAAAGCGGATGCTCCACAAAGAACTCTCGGCTGTGGGAAAAAACTTTCGACTCGTCTGGCAAATCAGAGCTGGAATATATTTAAGAACCGATGTGCTTGAAACACGCAACAAATCTGACGTTTGCCCCGTTTCTGATTTCGATTATTCAGTAAGACCTAAAGACACCTTCAGCTGCAGTAGCTGAAGCAGAAGCAGAAGTAAAAGCAAAAGCAGCAGCTCATGACATGACATAAACGGAACAGGGAAACGTAAGGGGAGCGGGATTTAACTTGGCTAAAGCACCGCCAGACACGCCAATGGCAATGGAAACAAAGTCAGTAGCCAGACAAATGAAAAGCTTTGAGCGTTGAATGAAATGGAAAAAGACAACCAGAAAATGGCAGCTACAAATGTAAAAGATTTCCACAAAGACGCAAAAAAGGAAACTTCAACAATTGCAAAAAAAGAAAGAGTAAGAAAATGTTAAAGTTTCCTAGAGACAACTAGAAACTAGAATGACTTTGTTTTCAATTACATAAGTTTGGTTGAAGAACGGAATATTGCTTAAAAGTTATATACAAAAAATATTTGACAGACATTTAAGAGTTACTTTCTCAATAGTTTTTGACTTCTGAAGGGTTTTACATCTATCAAAAATATTTCTTATCGTCTTTGACTATATGATAAGTTGGTTTATTGTTAAGTGTTCGATTAGATTGATTGATAAGCATATTATTAAAGGAAGTTATTAGCTTTAAGCTTTCAAAGTCCTTTCAAGACGTCTAGACTTAAGTCTTAAGGTAGGAAACCTTTAAACCTTTATGATAACGAATATTTTTCAATATCTGACAGACATTTAAGAGTTGCTTTCTCAATGGTTTTTACTTCTTAAGGGTTTTAGAGTATCTATTAAATAATTTCTTATATGGTTTAACTATATTATAAGTTGGTTTATTGTTAAGTAGTTAATTTGATTGATTGATAAGCATGATGAAGTTTGGGTTGCTTTAAGATCTTAAAGTTTCCTTAAGACTTGATAGTAGGAAACCTTTAAAATATGAACATAATTTATGATAACGAATATTTTTCAATGTCTGACAGACATTTAAGAGTTCTTCTTAAGGGTTTTAGATTATCTATCAAATCATTTCTTATTGGGTTTAACTATATGATAAGTTTATTATTATTATTAATTTTATTGTTAAGTATTCGATTTGATTGATTAATAAGCATGATGAACTTTTGTTTGCTTTAAGCTTTCAAAGTTCCTTCAAGACTTGAAAGTAGGAAACCTTTAAAATATGAACATAACTTATGATAACGAATATTTTTCAATATCTGACAGACATTTAAGAGTTGCTTTCTCAATGGTTTTTACTTCTTAAGGGTTTTAGAGTAACTATGAAAAATATTTTTATATATTATAAGTTTTTTGTTTTTTTCTTAAGTAGTTGATTTGATTGATTGATAAGCATAATGAAGTTTTGTTTGCTTTAAGCTTTCAAAGTTCCTCCAAGACTTAAAAGTAGGAAAGCTTTAAAATATGAACATAACTTATGATAACGAATATTTTTTCAATATCTGCTCAGGAAATGAAACCTGTTCAAGGCATATTCTGAACAACAAGTTTAAAAAGAAGTTGTACTCAAATATGCCATAGTTATAATTCCCTCCAAAAGAGCATAAAACGAGTTCAGCTACGCACGAATGGGCAAAGGAGCAAGAAGGAGCAAGAAGGAATGAGACCAATGGGAGTGTAAGGAGCCTGAAAAGGAAAAACACAAGCGAAGCGTAAACATTTTACACGACGCCATTTCACAATGTGTGTGTTGCAAGTGTGTGTTGCAAGTGTGTGTTACATGTGTGGGTTACATGTGTGTGTGTGTGTGTGTGTGGGTGTTGCATGCATGTGTGTGTGTGTGTGGGTTGATGGCGTGTTACAGCTTAAGAAGAGATTCAAATGTCTGAGCCCCAACAAAAGGGAGCTGTCTGCACGCATAAAATCATTTAAGCCGCACAAAAATATATATATATATATATATATGTTATAAATGTTTGACGATGAGAAAACATATTCATTGACCTAAATGTGGAATGGTTTTTCAATTTGTTGCAGCTGCCTTTCACTTTTTTGTTGTTTCTTCTTCTTCTTATCGCGAATGTGTCGCGCGAATTTGTCATAAATTTGCCAACTTTATAGGCGAAGCTCTCGTAAAGTCTATGAAAATATGTGAGTAAAGCAATATTTTTGTTGTTGTTGTTGCTTCGGTTGTTGTTGCTTCGGTTGTTGTTGTTGTTTAGATAGCAACTAAGTGCGGCTGCAGCATCCTCTTTGCTGTAAGCCAAAATGCAAATGTAACGCAACACCTTGCCCCAAAACCGCAACCACCCGCCCCTCCTTGGACCACGCCCACCACGCAAAACATTTGCATTAATCATGTTTGCATTGCATTATGCAGTCAACACACACACACACACACACACACCGAGAGAGACCTTACATAAAGCACAAACCCTTGCCACAACAAGCTGCCCCCGCTTTTTGCCTACGAGTTAAGTGCTGTTTGAGGCTCCTCCCCACTTCTCTGTGTGTGTGTGGCGCCTACGTGTAACAAAAGTACAGCCAGATGCGCTGCTCAAAACTGTGGGCATGGCTCTAGCCCCCACACACGACACAAACACAACAAACACACACAACAAGAGACTCATGCATAAATATTTTTTGCATAAACAAAAGTGTTGAAAATGCAATTTGCCAGGCAAGAGAGAGAGAGAGAGAGGGGGGCTGGAGGGGTAGCTACACTGTCGCTTAGTGCGAGGTCAAACCAACAATGGGGCATAAACAACGACAAACTAACAGACCAAAAGCCGAGAAGTATTTCTAAGGCAAATAATATTATTATGTTCAAGTTAAACTTTAAAGTGTTTTCAATAACTAAGGAAAAGTTATTTCCCAGAAAAGTTTAGCTGAAAACTAATTACAAATCTAAAACAATAACTAAGGAAAAAGTTTAGCTGAAAACTAACTAAAAATCTAAAACAATTAAACTTTTTATACAAGGAAGATCTTTACATAAAACTCATTTTGGTTATGATAAACTTTTCTGTTAAGAAGAACTTCAGTTCTTTGATATTTGTCTATGAAATTTGGCCAAAAAAAATAAACAAATGCATTTAATCAAGAAAACTTAGTTTACTGCAACTCAATCAATCCTGTTTAACCCAAAGTCATCCAAAAAAAACTAAAAATAAATAAATTTGTTATACATGGAACATCTTCATAGAAAAGTCATTCGGTTATGATAAACTTTTCTGTTAAGAACTTCAGTTCTTTAATATTAATCTATGAAAATTTGCCCAAAAAGAAACAAACAAAATAGCAACGAAACCTATTTTCAATTCAGCTCAAAAAATCCTGTTTAACCCAATTCATTACAAAAATAAAAAATAAAAATTTGTTATAAATGTAAGATCTTCATATAAAAGTCATTCGGTTATGATACAAAGAACTTCAGTTCCTTGATATGATTTTTGTCTATCAAAAGTGGCCAGAAATATATAGCCATATATTGCTACATACCCTTACGTTTATGTTGCTATTAAATTGCTATAAAACTATTAGATTTACCGACTTTTAAATGCATTTAAATTCATTGCTATATTATGCATTGTGTCCAGCTTATACGTTATAAAACTGAAACAAAACGGATGCTTTCCATCCATGGTAATAAAGTGCTCGTTCAGCCAGAAACTATACACAGTGAGAAAAACAAAGGCATTCAAGCAAGGATACTTAGCTTACTGCAGTTCAATCAATCAAGCAACAAAAACTAAAAATAAATAAATTTTGATAGTTTTTCTCTCAGTGTACCACATCTCAAACATAAGTCTAAAGAAACACAAAAACAAGTTCAATCAATACTGTTCAAACCCAATTCTTCCTTGAAAAAAAAAAACTAAAAATAAATAAATTTGTAAATAGTTTTTCTCTCAGTGTACCACATCTCAAACATAAGTCTAAAGAAACACAAAAACAAGTTCAATCAATACTGCTTAAACCCAATTCCTCATTGCAAAAAAAAACAAAAATAAAAAAAAATCTTACAGTTTTTTCTCGCAGTGTACCACAACTTAAACAGAAGTCTAAAGAAACACAAACCAAGTTCAATCAATCATATTAAACCGATTATTTATTTCCCTAAATTCTAAAAATAAATAAATTTATATAGTTTTTTCTCTCAGTGTACCACATCTCATACATATGCTTGAAGAAAAACTAAAAACTGCATACATAGTACAAAATGTTTGTAGCTTGACTCGCTTTTGACCTCGTCTGTGTCGTTCTAGCCAAGTGTCGGCCTATGCGGCGTATGCGTGCTCGCTGTAAGGCACATTATGTATACGCACACATAGAGAGGGAGAAAGAGTGCGAGAGAGAAAGGGTAGGCAAACTGTTTTTAATGCTTTTAATGCGCCAAAGTGTTGTTTCATTTTCATTATTTGCACAAGCTGCCACACATTTAAATGCCAGTGTGCTTCGCGCAACCCCCTACCCCCCACCCCGAGTACACAGAGTGTGTGTGTGTGTGTGTAGCAGGTCCAAGCGAGCTAAAGCATTCGGTATGCAGCTGTTGAGCTATAATCATAATTTCATAAAGCACATTTTCACAAAAGCTTTCAGCACCCTAAACTGCATTGTAATTACAGCAAGGGGGCAGCAGCACAGTGGTAGGGGGTGGGGTTTGGGAGGGAGTGCGCGCCAGTCAAGGCGAAAGGATAACGATAACCAACAACATGTTGGCTGGTTGGTTAGTTGGTTGTTCTGCCTGCAGGGTTGTCAAGAGTGAAGAGAGGGGGTAGGGGTATGTTGGGGGGTTGGTTGCCATTGGAGCTTTACAGTTTGTTGTTGGCAGTCGGCGAGTGTTGCGTGTTGATTTCAACGCATAAATATTGCAAAAGGTTGCAAACAAAATGGCGTCGACGCGCACAATAAATACCGTTACAACACAGACATGGCTGCTCACACACACACAGGCAACTATAGTGCTCCTCGTTATGTGTGTTTGTAATAAAAGTGAATTTATGCAACAAATATATTTCCCATTTGAAATTCAACAACAACAAAACTATATTATTGTTAACTTTTCATGCTCTTTGTTATGCTAATGAAGCCATAGAAAGGCGTAAGCATTTCGAACACTTCATCAGTCGGCTAACAACTTCACACCCATACACACAAAAGTATACAACTTCGATATTCTGCTTAATAATTCAGCTATAAAAACATTTGTCGCTATGTTTCGATGCATATCATTTCAAAATTTTACAAATAAGTGCAAGGAAAAACACGTAGGAAGGCTCTAGTCGAGTTATACAGACTAGACGATACCCTGAACTTTACTTTACGCCTACAGTCAGTGCTTGGTAGTATGTGAGTGCATCTGCATACTTCGACTTAACTTCAATGTTCCATATCTCCGATGTTTCTTAACCGATTTCAATAAAATTTTCACAGATTGTCAATATTTAGTCTAATCTTTCAAACTGCATCAAAAAGTTTTCCAAATTCAAGAATTTGTTGTTATCGATCACATGTGTATATCGGAAACGGGGAAAGTTATCGAAAATCTGAAACAAACCTATACTGCCTAGGGCTTAGGCGAGCTTATGTTCCAAATCTAGAGTCTCTAGCTCTTATAGTCTCTGAGATCGAGAGACGAACATGGCTATATCGACTCGGCTGTTGATGTTGATCGAGAATATATATACTTTATGGGTTCGGAGATGCTTCCTTCTGCTTGTTACATGCTTTTGCACAAAAGCATTATACCCTTTTTACCCATTTTCAATGGGTTCAGGCTATAATTATAAAATCATAGGGTTGAGAGCGTTAGATGAAAGAGATGAAAGTAAATTGATGTTATTAGGTTGTGAAACATTTTTCTAAGTGAACATCATAATAATCTTGACTTCTGCCGTGTTTCTACTGTTCGATTTGATTCTCATTTCATTTTTATCTTCTTCTATATTTTTATTTTATTTATTTATTATTTATTTTATTTTATTTTTACTCTCTAAAGTTCAAGCTTTTCATTCTACAAATTTTAGTTGCATTCAAAACATTCTCCTTCATATTAATCTTAACTTCTTTCGAACTAGCGATTCAAGCCTTAATCATTACTGATAGTGTTCTTTAACCATTTGTTGCATGTTCTTACGCATAACTCATAAAACTTTACTATTAGACAGTCCAAAGTTAGGCCAAAAACAGCTGTCAGCTGAGATTCTAAAACTGTTGCCAGAACTCAAAATCACTTAAAATATATATCTTAATTATAGGTAGGTACGAGAAAAGCACATCAGCTGTTCGTACCACCTTAAAAACTAACAAAAGGGCTGTTGGTGATGTCTTCGAGGTGCACGAAAAACCACAAAGCAACTGCAACATCTACTAAACCTGGCCAAGAAACGTGCCAAACAACAGCAACAGTCATACAGTCAATTTGATGTAGGTGTGTGTGTGTGAGAGCTGGCTCATCAACAGCTTGCCACAAGTTCCTGACATCACCCCTTACCCCTCACTCTCTCTCTCTCTCTGTGTGGCACAGCAAAAAGAAACAAACCGCTTACAAGTGTACAAAAAGCCTCGCGATACTCGAAGAGATTTCGGGGAGAAGGAGAGTTGGAGAGCTGGCGAAGAGAGAACACACAAGTGCCCCAAGGCCTACAGAATGTCATTCAAGCGCTGCAATTTTCATGCGGGTTGAACATTGAAAGAGAGGAGTGGGTTAGGGGGGAAAACAACTCAAGTGGCAATGCTTTTCCTGCCTTGGCTAACGGAAATCCATTAGGTTTCGCCCGTTGCAGTTTGCATTTCTCTTTCCGTTTGACATGGGCGATTGCCCCACCAAAAACCACCAAAACCCGTTAACCGCAAGATGTCTGCAACCCGTCTACCCACTCCCTACCACCTCCCTACCCTACCCTACCCCTACCCTACCCTACGAGCATAATCACTGATTGTTGGAAACGTTTTGCATATGTTCCAAGCTCCACGTTCGGTTTTATGCGTTTCGATTAGCATAAATCAAATCTATCGCACGTATTCCGAATAGTATACAACTTAAATAACATTTGTACTACAAGTAGAGGAACTGCTTTGGAAACACCTTTCGCCAAAAAAAAAAAAAACTCAAAAAACCAAACCTTACAAATAACATAAAAAACAATATATTAAAACACGCAGCTGAAACTGAAACCAGATCCAAGTGATTCCGACTGATGAAAACATTAACATTATACACACAAATTTTATGGCTACTTCAATGTTTAATGCTCTTTCCTAGAAGAGTATTTACAGTTTGTCATGCAATAGGTAACTCTGCATAAATAGTTTTAGTTGTTTTCGATTACTTCTTTTGAAAATGAAATATTTCCTGAAATATTTTATTCTTAAAGTTTTAAACCATTTTTTGAGTTTGTTTTGTTAAAGTTAAATAAATTATTTAAGCACTAAACAATTTTAAATATATTTTTTGATATCTACAAAATCTTTTTATCGGCTTCAAACTTAAATATATTATTTTTAAAGTCAAAAATATTTTTTTTAGAATTTTTTGCTAAATGCTTAAATAATTTTGAGTTTGATTCGTTTAAGTTTAACAAATTATGTAAGCACTAAACAATTTAAAACATATTTTTTGATATCTAATTAAGCTTTTTCTGGGCTTCAAGCTTAAATATATTATTTTTAAAGCCAAAAATATATATTTTTTTAAATTTTTTGCTAATTGCTTAAATAATTTTGAGTTTGTTTTGTTAAAGTTAAACAAATTATTTAAGCACTAAACAATTTAAAACATATTTTTTGGTATCTAGAAAAGCTTTTTCTGGGCTTCCAGCTTAAATATGTTGTCGTAAAAGTCAAAAACATTTTTTTTTAATTTTTACTGTGATTAAAAAATTTTTAAAAAAATAATTTTTTTTTTGTATCTTAAAAAGTTTTTTCTGTAGACTAAACAGTAAGAAACTTTAATCCGTTTATATTCCGCCAAGAGTATTTAAGCATCGTCTATTTAAGTTACTAACTGTAACTTTCTTGTTTTTTTGATTTTATTTTTATGTGTTTTGATAAAGATAATAAGCATGCGAGTGTGCTAATAAAAAATTAGTGTGTTGAATATTCGCCAAGCATGGATCGAAGGTCGTAAAAAAGTAAAGAAAATAAAAAATAAAAAAAAATAAAAAAACAACAAAAACACATAACACATAATAACAAACAAATCTTTAATGACGACGACGATTTTGTGCGGTTTTAATTGCTCCACACAGTTTGACAAGCTGACAAACCACAAAACTTGATGAATTCGCGACGCCCGCATCGGTCAACAGCACGAAACAGCTAACAGAGAGTGTTAGGTAGGTAGAGAGGGGGGCATGTAGTCACCTGTTTTTGGCTTGTTGCAGGAAGTGCAGTCGACGCGACGTTCGTCAATGTCAGTGTCAAGACTCGAAGGCAGAGGCAGAGACAGTGAAAAGAAAATATCTCAATGTCCACAATCTGGATCTCGGATCTTAAAAGCAGTCGAAACATAAAGGTGACTAAAATATGCCAACGTCATGTGGGCCGACACGTCACTCAGTTTGCGTCCAAATGCTGGCGTCGCTAACGGATCATGATGCAGCATTAAAAACTATATATATATAAAGGTGTATAACTCACAAATTGGCTCGATCGCAGACGCCGCCGCCGCCTCCTTTTAACTTGTTGTAAGCGGCGGCAAAACACAGAGAAAATCTGACTAAAATCAAGCAACAAATCTTAAGTCAAGTACGTAACGCATAAAGAGTGAGAGATTACTTTAAAAACTCGGTTACTTGAAGAATATGGTCTTAGATTAAGTTCATTTGATTGACCTAGAGAAAGAAAAAAATCGAAACGCATAAAAAGGGAATCAGAGTTTAAGAAAACTTGAAGAATATGCTCTTAGATTAAGTTCAATTGATTGACTAAAATCAAATATCAAATCGTAAGTCAAGTACGAAACGCATAAAAAGCGAAACAGAGCTTTTAAAAATCGAAAACTTAAAGAATTTACTCTTAGATTAAGTTCATTTGATTCATTTAAAGTCCGAAAAAATCTTGAGTCAAGTACGAAACGAAAAGAAAGAGGGAGAGATAACTTTAAAAACTAAGAAACTTAAAGAATTTACTCTTAGATTAAGTTCATTTGATTGACTTAGAGCAAGAAACAAAAATCTTAAGTACGAAACTCATGAAAATGAAAACAGAGCTTAAGAAAATGGGAAACCTAAAGAATATACTCTTAGATTAAGTTCACTTTTTCTCGTAAACTTTAAGAATATATTCTTAGATTTAAGTTCATTTGTTCTAGAGCGGTTATTGTTTTCTATATTAATGAAAAAAGTTTGTTCTTTAAACGAATGTGTATTGAATATGGGATGAACAATGATTGCATAATGATTGAATATGGATTGAATATGGATTGACTAAGGATTGAATATGTATTGATATGTATTCAAAAAGAATTGAATATGGATTAAATATGGATTGAATAAGTATGGAAGAAGGATTGAATAAGGTTTAAATATGGATTCAATATGGATTGCATAAGGATTGAATTTGGAGGGAATATAGAATGAAAATGAATTGAATATAAATTGAATATGGACTGAATATGAAATGAATAGAATATGTAGTGAATACGAATTGAATATGGATTATGGATTGCATATAGATTGGTTATAGATTACGGATTGAATATGGAATGAATATGAATTGAATATGGATTGAATATGTAATGAATACGCATTGAATGTGGATTGAATAAGGTTTGAATAAGCATTGAATAATGATTGAATAAGGATTGAATATGAATTGAATATGGATTGAATGTGGATTGAATATGGATAATATATAGATTGAAAATGGATTGACTAAGGATTGAATATGTATTGAATCTGTATTGAAAAAGTATTGAATATGGATTGAATATTGATTGATAATGAATTGAATATGGATTTAGTAAGTATTGAATAAGGTTTGAAAATGGATTCAATATGGATTGCATAAGTATATAATACGGATTGATATATATATTGAATATGGATTGGATAATGATTGACTAATGATTGAATCATGAATGAATATGGATTGACTATGTATTGAAAAGGATTGAATATATATGGAATAAGTATGGAATAAGGATTGAATAAGGTTTGAATATGGATTCAATATGGATTGCATAAGAATTGGATAGGGATTGAATATATATTGAATAAGGATTGAATATAGCTTGAATATGATTGACTAAGGATTGAATATGTATTGAAAATGGATTGAATATGGTTTGAGTAGGTAATGAATTGAATATGAATTGAATATGTTGCAGCTTTAACTCTTTAAATGTTTTTGAAGCCATTTTTCTCTGTGTATAATCGATACGCAAAACGTTTCCATTACGCTTTGGCGTGAGTTAGCAGCTTTCCTGTCTTCGATGATATTTTGCCGAACAAATCGATCTGCAGCTACTTAAGACTCAGACTGAGTGACAAACGAACTGCGAACACATTTTTGTTGTTGCTGTTGTAAAACATGTGGCACAATTATATTCTCCTGACAGATAGACAGACAGTCAGCTAAAAGACTATGTGTTAAGAAAAATGCCAAAAAGGAAAATCATGAAAAGCCATATATATGAATGTGAAAATGTGGAAAAAGTGGAAATTGTGTGCGGTAGCCAAAGGCCACAGCGGCAGCAACAGCGGCAGCATCGCAGCATTTATCATATGCCTCGTTTTTCCAGGCGTTGCACAAAACTATATTTAGACGTGGCAGCTAATGGATGCAGGGTCGTCGAGTATGAGACGTTGGGGAGTGGGAGGCAGGGAGTCAGGCATACTTTCAAATTCATATTTATTGTCTAGGCAGGGCCAGTTGAGTGCATTTTTATATATGGCAGTCCATTTGCTTGTTGCTTGTTGCATGTGTGTGTGTGTGTTGCAACCAAAATAAACAATAATTCGAACGAGAAAGGAAGTAAAAGTAGGCGGCCTGTCGCTCAAGACATCACGACGACCTGTAAAATGCCTGGCATTTTAAAAGGTTCCACATTTTTATCCCGTAGCGATTGTTGTTGGAGAGTTTTTGGGGGTCAGGGCTGGGGCTAATTGCATTGATTAGCTGACGGCGCGTTCTGGTGCGCATCAAAAGCCAACTTAACGGAGGGGGAGGGGTGTGGGGGGGGGGGGGGCAGGCAGCTGTCAGTCAAGTGGCGACATGTTTACTTGGTAGTCAATCCGTAGCCGCAAACACACGAGAAAAAATCATACACAAAGAAAATAATACGAAAACAAAAAAAACCCTTTCGAAAGATTCCCAAAAAACGGGCAACACGGAAACGTTTGAGCCGTGCCGCAAAATACACAACAACAGCAACAACAACAATAACAGCAAACACAAAACGAGAAGCGGCAGATTTAAAGATATTTGTTTGCATTCATATTTCAATATTTTTTTTCGGACAAAATTTTTACTTTTCATCTTCTCGGTTTATTAGAAGTCGCAGTTTGAACTGAAGATCAAAGATCTTTTCGAAACTTGAGCGACGGAAAATTGACATAATGTGGCGTTTAACAATCTTTACCTTCGTGCCCCTCCGTTCCCTCCATAACTGATGAGCAGTCAGCAATTTCGTCTAGAAATCTTTTATCTGTTGAAATTAGTAGAAAATTTGACGGAAAATCAAATTGATTGATATTTAATGAAGATATTTCAAACTGAGTTTAACTTAAATGGTTGTAGGAATAATTTTACTGTTATCTAGAAAACTTCATATGTATCATACCAAAATTTAAGTTAATTTTCGCTATGTGAACCATTTTTTTATTTAATTTATGCCAAAATCGTAAGACAAAACTTTCATTTGATCTTGATTGAAATGAAATACGTTTTTTATACCCTAAACCCATTGAAAATGTGTAAAAAGGGTATAATGGTTTTGTACAAAAGTGTGTAACAGGCAGAAGGAAGCATCTCCGAACCCATAAAGTATATATATTCTTGATCAGCATCGACAGATGAGTCTATATAGCCATGTCCGTCTGTCGATCTCAGAGCCTATAAGAGCTAGAGACTCCAGATTTGGTGCATAATCTCGCCTAATCCCTAGGCAGTACAAGTTTATTTCAGATTTTCGATAACTCTTCCCGTTTCCGATATACACATGTGATCGATAACAACAAAATCTTGAATTTGGAAAACTTTGTGATGCAGTTTGAAAGATTAGAGTAAATAATTATAATCTGTGAAATTTGTTTTGAAATCGGTTAAGAAACACCGGAGATATGAAACATTGAAGTTAAGTCAAGTACACACACACACTTACATACGTAAAGTATAGGGTTCAGGGTATCGTTTAGTCTGGCTTACTCGACTAGAGCCTACTTACTTGTTTATTATTCATTGCCCAGGTTGAGGATTGAAATTGAATACCCGAAAACAGAAAAGTTGATTTTATTAAACAGCCTTTCGCCTAGTTGCAACTCGGTTTGTGTTCTAAGGCCTTGAACCGTGATAGATCAATGAGAATTGAGTCATATAGCCAGAGAGAGAGGCGCATCAGTTGGGTTTCTTCAAGCGACAGCTGCAATGCCAAACAGTCGAGAGATCGTCAAAGAGCGATAAGCAAAAGAAAAGAGAATAGAAAAAAAGGTGTAGAAAAAAGCAAATGACATAATGCAGCATCATCAACAACATCATCATCATCATCAGGCAGTGAAGATGCAGGGCATTAGGCTAATCGGATAGCAGAATAGTCGGATTGTTCGATGCCCGGCCACATACAATCAAAAAGATGGTAACATGAGAGATAAAGACAGTTTCTTTTTCGGGTCCAAAGGAAAATTTGCCGCCTGCGCTTTTCACGCCTCTAAACGGCTGAAGCGGCTTTGTGCTGTCTTTGTGTTTGCCCAAGCTGCGTTAAATGTGGTCTAAGCCGCTTAGCCAAGAGCCTCAAGAGCCTGCAGCAGCGGCAACAGCTAAAGCCATCTTAGAGTTTGGCCAAAAGCGTCGCCAAGTTCGCTGATTCGATTTGCATTTTGGGGCGTTCAGTGGGAACGACTAATGCGTTAATCACTTTTGGAAATGGCGTCAATTGAGTGAAGCGCGTGCCACGCAGGAACTGTGCAATTTGGCTGCGGGACATCGATCTAAATCTACAAATCAATTGCTCTAATAAATTGTACACCCTACCCCGCCTCCGTTTCGCAACCCTGCCACTTCAACCCACCACATCGTTGTGGGTCGTCCTTGGCAACGCCTTGCACTTGTCCTCCCATTGCGCTTAACTTTGGCCAACTTCCAGCAATGGCCGCCACGTGTGCGCACAATTGTTGTTTATACTAACAATTTGTGATGCGAGAGGAAGACGCACATTATGTGTAAACTTCGTTAACCATCAACCATAACAACTCCTTCCACTACACTCAAAACATTTTCGTATACAAACATACTTTTTCGAAGTTATACTTTTTTTTGTAGTTGGAAAATTATAAAAAAATATATATAAATTATTAAAAAATATATATAAATTATAAAAAAATATTTATAAATTATTAAAAAATTATAAAAAAATATATATACATTTTTAAAATAAGGAAATTAATTGCTTCAATAAAGTAAGATTATAATGCAAGTTATTATTATATATTTTTCTACATTTTTTGTATCTAAGTTTTTAGTTCAAAGTTATTTTTTCTATTTTCTAAATTGGTTGTGTAGTTAGAAAAATATTTAAATTATTAAAAAATAATTGCTTAAAATAAAGTAAGAATATAATGCCAATTCTTATTATATATTTTTCTACATTTCTCGTATCTAAGTTTTTAGTTAAAAGGTATTTTTTCAAGGTATAATTTTGTTTTGTAGTTAGAAAAATATTTAAATTATTAAAAAATCAAATTAAGTGCTTCAAAAACGTAATAATATAATATATAATGTAAATTCTTATTAAATCTTTTTCGTAACTTTTCGTTTCTGGGACCCAATATTGACTTTAAAAAATCCATCCTTAAAATATAATAAATAATAATAAAAAATAATAAAAACAATAATAACAAATAAAAAAAATATTTTCTTGGATAAAAATGTCTCATATATTAATAAAATATAATAATATATATAAATAAAATCAGAAACTTTATTAAACAACTTCAAAAATATCTAATTTTCAAACAAATCTTTGCTTAAAATATAATAAAAATACTTTCATGGATAAAAATGTAATATATATTAAAATGAATAAATAGAAAAATCGGAAACTTTATTAAACAACTTCAAAAATATTGATCAAAAAAAGCATTGCTTAATATATAAAAAAAATACTTTCATAGAAAAAAATTCCAATATTAAAATAAAAGCATACCAAAATAAGAAACTTTATGAAACAACGTGAAAAAAATACGCTTCAAACTTTCAAACCATTTTTTAAAGAATTCTTGAACTTTTCTAAACCCTTCAGTACAACAAATATATAAGTTTCTCTGAGTGTATTGCTTAGTGCCGCAGCGCCTTGCTGATTGCCCGACGTACGTTAAATTTGTTTGGGCCTATTGTTTTTGTTGGACACGCGACTGAACGCGAACGGGAACATGAACGTCGCCCGACCACGTGCCAATCCCTCGTCCGTCCGGCTGACTTCGACTTCAACATCGACTGCAACTGTGACTCGTCTGCCCCCGAGGGAGTAGCACAGGGAGTAGATACGGTAGCAATGGCACTTCATCTTTTTTGGGTAAGCTTCATTCCTGTTTTCATTACGGCCAACACGTGTGCCCCTGTGTGTGTGTGTGTGCCTGTGTGTGTGTATGTGTGTGTGTCCCGTCTGCTGCTGCTCCTTTTTATGCATTTGTGTTCATTTTTTCATTGGTTAATTTTCACAGGCGTTGATCCTTTGACTTTTATGGCATAATGCTCAACACTTTCCTGGGAAATTGTTTTTTTTTGTTTTGTGTCCATATTGCCAACGTTTATATTTTGCTGTCACGCTGCGGCGTCCGGCGCGTGCAACACTTACTGCCACACCCCCGCGCCCTGCGCCCCGCGCCCTGCGCCCCGCGCCCCTTTAACGATTTATCAATGATTTTTTTATTTTTATGCCGGGGCGTGTTTTGCGGCTAATATTTTTCCGTCTGTGGCGAAATTTGCTCATTAACGGCTTGTCGCAACACAGCACAGCAGCGACACAGGACGTGCCACACATGCGGCGCACTTGCAACGGCAACGGCAACGCACTTCATCATGTTATTTGTCGCTGATTGAAGGGGAGTTATGTTGGCACACAGGTTGTTGGCATGGGAAAAAGTAAACTCCGAATGGGAAAAAGTCCTTTTTTTTGGTGGTGGATTATGAGTCTATTATGATTGTGCAGATTACAACAATTCGTCCTTTTTGGGCACAACAATCATAATTACTGTTGCACTAAGTGATTTTAACTGTTTTCGCATTCTCATTCGATTCTTTTTTATTGCATATCAGGGAGAAAAGTGTGTTTTTGGGTGGAGATTTGAATGTTTTACTTATGTTATGTAGTTGTATTATGGAAAGGTTTTACCTTAGTGTTCATCTACGATCCCTTTCATATCCTTTCGTGAAGAAATTACCTCGCTATGTCTCAGCATTTCGACTGTGTGCTGATAGCAGTCAATCAGTTTTGGTTTCCTGCTTATCTACGATCCATAAGCTATCCTTTCGTGAAGAAATTACGTCGGTATGTCCGGTATTGCCCTGTGAGTTGATAGCAGTCAGTCAGTTTTGGTTTTCTGCTGATAGCAGTCAGTCAGTTTTGGTTTCCTGCTCATCTACGATCCATAAGCTATCCTTTCGTGAAGAAATTACCTCGCTATGTCTCAGCGTTTGCCCTGTGTGTTGATAACAGTCAGTCAGTTTTGGTTTCCTGCTCATCTACGATCCTTAAGATATCCTTTCGTGAAGAAATTACCTCGCTATGTCTCAGCGTTTGCCCTGTGTGTTGATAGCAGTCAGTCAGTATTGGTTTCCTGCATGAATCATCTAATGTAGCCTTGAAACGATGTATCTAACTCATCAGCCAACACTTTCCAGCACTTAAAAGTCTATAACCATAAGGTATATGGCTTGTCAATTCGATCGGTATAACAATATATATATAACTAACTCGAAAATAGTCGCATTAAAGTGAGAAGAGGCTTTGGCATGTTTTGGTAGGGGGATTTTTCTGGCTCTTACTTTTTCCTACCCGAACAAAAGTCCACTCGAACGTAGTGAATGAAACTAGGAACCAAACTACTACTTGCTTGAACTGTACAAAGAGAGGAAGGGAGGGGTTAGAGGGAGAGAGTGCGTTTATGGCAAGGGGGGTTACAAAATTTATGATTCTAGTTCGCCGATGTCGACGAAATGACGACGAACTTTTGCCTGCTTTTGCTCCTGTCTGGCTGTGGAAGGGGTCTCCTGTTTGTGTTAGAGGGATGAGCTGAGTTGGCTTGCTGCCCTTTGACTGCCGCTGAAGTGGCGTGTGTGTGTGTGCAGTCCAAGTATCATCTGCTTAATCACCAAAATAGCCACCATATGGCCGACAGGACGACGCATAATGCCTGTGTCCTCGCTTCGAGGGGTTGTCCTAGCTAACTGAGCTCCAGCTCCCACTTTTTGTATACCCTGAACCCATTGAAAATGTGTAAAAAAGGTATAATAGTTTTGTGCAAAAGTATGTAACAGGCAGAAGGAAGCATCTCCGACCCCATAAAGTATATATATTCTTGATCAGCATCAACAACCGAGTCGATATAACGTCGATCTCAGAGACTATAACAGCTAGAGACTCCAGATTTGGCACATAAGCTCGCCTAATCCCTAGGCAGTACAAGTTTGTTTCAGATTTTCGATAACTCTTCCCGTTTCCGATATACACATGTGATCGATAACAACAAAGTCTTGAATTTGAAAAACTTTGGGATGCAGTTTGAAAGATTAGACTAAATAATGGCAATTTGTGAAAATTTTATTGAAATCGGTTTCTCCGTTTCCGATATACACATGTGATCGATAACAACAAAATCGTGAACTTGGAAAACTTTGGGATGTAGTTTGAAACATTAGACAAAATAATGATAATCTGTGAAAGTTTTATTGAAATCGGTTAAGAATCACCGGAGATATGGAACATTGAAGTTAAGTCAAGTATGCATTATACTCGTACACTCACACATACTTGCAAGCACTGTATAGGGTATAGTCTAGTCGGGCTTTCTCGACTAGAGCCTTCTTACTTGTTTTTCCTCTATTCCTGTTAACTTCAAAGGCAAAAACGCATTGCCAACTGTGGCTTTGACTTTGGACTTTGCTTTTTGCACGCACTCTTCTCACATGTTTTGGGCCAATAATTTATTCATATGCGCTCCCGTTTGTTGTTGCCGTTGCTGTTTTTGTTGCTTTAACCACAGACAATTTATGCACGCTTTTCGGGGCAGCAGCCGCAAACGCCGCATTTTCACATTCGCATTTTTCTAGCCGACTTTTTTCCTGCGTCTGCAACTCGCAGAGAGATTAAAGTCTCGAAATGAAACTCAAGTTGCTGGAAAAGTGTTTTGAACGAAGTGATTGAAAGTTTGTTTTAGTTTTTTTTTTTAATTTTATTTAATAATAATAAAATATTTAATATGCTTAAAAAATTTATAAAATTTCACATTTTTCTCTCCATTTTTTTTGGTGCTACTTTTTCGGCTTTATATTTTTAAGCACCTAAACTTTAAGTGAAGAAAAAGTTTTTGAGCTTTGGGGCAGCTTGGGGAGTTCCAGTTCTTGCCTCTCTCTCTCTCAGTCTTCGGGGCAACTGTTAAGCCGCTTAGGCATAGCGCCGTGGAGAGTTCTTTGTGGTCGATAAGCAAACCAAACAAGTAAGAAGGCTCTAGTCGAGAAATCCCGACTAGACGATACCCTAAACCCTATACTTTATAGATAGTGCATTCTTTCTTAACTTCAATACTCCATATCTCCAGTGTTTCTCAACCGATTTCACTCAAATTCTCACATATTGTCATTATTTCGTCTAATCTTTCAAACTGCATCAACAAGTTTTCCAAATTCAAGATTTTGTTGTTATCGATCACATGTGTATATCGGAAACGGGAAGAGCTATCGAAATATATATCGATTCACTGCTGTTGATGCCGATCTAGAATATATAAATACTTTCAAGTTTTCCAAATTCAAGATTTTGTTGTTATCGATAACATGTGTATATCGGAAACGGGAAAGTTATCGAAATATATATCGACTCGGCTGTTGATGCTGATCAAGAATATATATACTTTCAAGTTTTCCAAATTCAAGATTTTGTTGTTATCGATAACATGTGTATATCGAAATCGGAAAAGTTATCGAAATATATATCGACACTGCTGTTGATGCTGATCTACAATATATATACTTTCAAGTTTTCCAAATTCAATACTTTGTTGTTATCGATAACATGTGTATATCGGAAATTGGGAAAGTTATCGAAACTACATCGACTCGGCTGTTGATGCTGATCAAGAATATATATACTTTATAAGGTCGGAGATGCTTCCTTCTGCCTGTTACATACTTTTGCACCAAACCATTATACCCTTTCTACCCATTTCAATGGGTTCAGGGTATAAAAAAAAGAACTCGAACCAATAAATCATAAGGCTGCTGCTGTCGGAGACTACGCTAATGTGCTTGAGGAACGCTTAAGGTTGTCCGCACGTCAGGAATTCGCGTTTGCTCGTCTGATAAGGTTTCTTCTGTGTGTGTGTGTGTGTGTTTACCTGCAACATTCCGAGTCGCACGCAATACCAGAAGCAACGAAATCAATTGCGTATTTATTGGCCACAATCAATGCGGCGCGACAACAACGCCGCGGCCCAGAGTCTTCTTTGGCCCTAATGATCGCCCACAGAGTGACGTCTGTCTCTCTTCGTTCTCTTCGTTTCCGCCGCTGCCGCCGCCGTCCCTCTGGCGAGTCAACCGCAATAAGCCGCTGGCGTCGCTGGCAATCGCTGCTGCACCCATTTCATTATGATGAGGCGCATCTCTCGCCGTCTTCTCCTTCTCCCTTTCTGCCTGTCAGCTGCATATTGCGTCACATGCGTCATGGCTTTGGTATGCCACTCGACTCGACTCGACTCGAGTCGACTCGACTTTACCTGTTGCCCGTCTCCTAGGCTCTCTCTAATCAGTTATAAATCACTCAACCTGGCTAGGAAGTGCTCGCTCAGCATGTCCTATTTCCTGCTCTTAACCCTTAACGTA